>OX326961.1:52929792-53529792 GCA_946800325.1 Luzula sylvatica
TAAATATAATAAAATTATTCAAAGGACGTACAAACTTGACAATTGATCAATTTTAAAACACAAATGAAAATATTAATGTGGTCATGAATCTTATGATCGTTAAAAAATACAATTGAATTTATGTAAAATATCTACTAAATGCAAAACTTCTAATGCAATGAATAATTTAATGAAATTGCTCAGTGACAAATCAAATGGTACATGATGAATTGAGTTAAAATTAGCAAAATCAATTGAACATTGCTAATCAGAGAAATAAGCAAGACCATAGATTAAAATTAACAAATTGAACATTACTAAATGCTAATCAGAGAAATAAGCAAGACCTTAAATTGCAAAAAGACCCCTCTGTCATTGAAAATTGCTAGAAAATCCTTTGCTATAGAACCGTAAATTAGGCAATAAAGATTAATAGCACTGTAATGCCACTAGTTTAAAACTTGAGGATTAGGTCTTGATTTATAGCATTTGGGGTATCAAGCAGCATTTGAAACAGCTAATTTAAAACCTCAATTTCAAGATTCATTTACATCTTGGATTGAACTATATTGAAACACCTAATTCAATTTGTTCCTAGGATTAAACAAACCCCTAATTTCAGGTTTCTTTTATAGAAAATTATTAGATTACAAACTTATCAGTTTGGAGACGATAAATACCTTCCTAGTTCTTGTTTTTCCTCTCGTCGTACAAAGGGACAACCATGGTGAAGGCAGAGAGGTAAATCAGAGGAATTTTTGATATGGTCATCAAGATCTCATTAGAAAGAGAAAAACGAGCATAACCGATAAGTGTTCTTGGATTGATAAGGTAACGGCGAATCACCGGAAATGCCTCGCAGAAAAGAGGAGAGTCCAAGAAAATAACTACTGCGTAGATGCGTGGAGAGAGAAAAGAGAAGATAAGAAATGATTGTTTATTCCAGGAAGGTTCTCACACATGGAAAAGAAAAGGGCTTTTTGGTCTCATTTTTTATTAATTACCCGGAATAAAACTAGAAAGATGGAATAGACTTCTTCCTCTTTTCCACATATTTATTCCACGCTAACCCACCTGTGTTCGGCAGGAATAGACTGGAATAAATGATTTAATCCGCTATTCTGGACTATTCCAGTGCTGCCGAACAGGCCCGATAAGTATATTTTTCATTTAATACGAATCTATCATTTATGATGATAAATACAATATCATTTCAAAATTATAACACCGTATATTGAGAGCATTATTATATTATATTATATTTATAACTCATCCGAATATGATCATTTAAAAATTTCATGATTAATACATATATTAGTACCATGATATAATTATATTTGAGATTTAATGAATGTTTCGAAAAACACCCGACAACATTATTATATATCATTAATAAAAAAAATTCAAGTAATAATAAACCTAAAAGTAGCGAATCATACGACATGTATTTATGTTTTGCGCGTCATTGATAATATAGTACTGACAAAAAAATAAATTAACAAAAAAATAATTCGTACATGATATTGTATTAAATATTTCAAATTGTCAAATATTCGAGTCGATATATTTCATATTTTTTTTAAAATACATTTAAATTTTTTTTTATCAAATTAGGCAGGGCGAAAGACAACAAATTCAGAATTTTTCATTTTTTTGTACTAATTGTATTTAGAAGTGAACCCTCTTAATAGCCAAAATCCATTTCTAAATTCTTTCGTCAAAACCTCGTACGAAAGAATTTGATTTGCAAATTACAAAATTTGTTAGCTGTTCTTACAAACTTGGCTGTTGATAATACCAAGTGTAAAAGAAAAATCGATATAATGAGATTTGCATAATTGCAGAATCTACATTAAAAAAGAATGCCTAGCGGACAAATCAATGCCAGCTCATTGTATATTATGTTATAGTTTTATGCACGATAACATAAAAATCCCATTTAAAAGAAAAAGATAACACAAAAATCGAACTAACTAGACCAATTATTTATGAATAAATCAAATATCACACTATATTGAAAATATAATTCATGCAACATGTTCCAATTATTTATGCATATTGATATGGTATATAAATTCATTAATTTGGGAGCACGTATATATTTCTAACAGCCTAATATACTTCAATAAAAATATGAAATTTTAATATTTTATATATACTTTAATATTGTTTTTAGGTGATATGTAAAATATGCACAAAAATTCCATTATCGGTTGCAAATAGCTTGTTGTATCGCGATAGATCGATATATCGTTGTTTGGATGCTAAATGATGCATGCTGCAGTTTTATTGTGATTTTTAAACTCTCAATGAATTTTTCGAATTGGACACATGAAATAATAGTAAATAATTAAAAAATAACAAAAAATAATTCATTTGAATATTCATGAACGAGATATTTCACGATATTACTTCAGAATATACATCATGATACATATTGCAAACTATTTATTAATTTTGTATGTTGCAAAATATTGTGTAGTTATCGCATCCGCTACACGCTATTTGGTACAAGACAAATCCAAAACACTGCACGACGCAATAGCAACATTGCTAAAAATATCCAAAAACAATAAGAAGACATATATAAATTCACATAAATATAAAAACATGCATAAATCAATTAAACATCTAAATTCAAATTAAAGTAAACTAAATCGCGAAATAAACTTTATTAATATGTTGATTGTTTCGTTTCTGAATGAAATTTATCATCGACAATCGTTCCGCATCTTATTGTTATTATGAAAATTAAGTATTCACTAATGTTGACAAAAGTCGGGCCAGAACAGTCTAAAATAGAACAAATATCGATCAATATCGGATTAAAATCGGTTGACTGACTTGAACAAATTGACTTGGTGTTTTTGGTTCGGTAGATTGCTGGCTTGAGGTTAGTCGGCGAATAATTATGACTTTTGCAACACTGTCATTTATCATGTGTTAAACAATGGTTCGAAACTTTTTTAACCGTTTCACACATATCCATAATAATTTTAATCAATAAGATTTTTTTTTTTTTTAAAATTCACCTAATAAAAATCAAACATAAAAGTTAAATAAACAACCAAAATTCACGTAAATTTGAAAAAAATGCAAATGTAAATATTTTGTTATAGCATCGTCACGTCTAGACCTCAAACGCATGTCAAATCTACAATAGTCTAATGAATTGGATTTTGTTTTTCTAAATTTTCGTAAAAATGGCAATCACAAAAAATAAACACAAAAAAACTTCATAAAAAGTCAGAAAATGCCAATTTAAGTACTTTTTTTATAATGAGATTTGCATAAAAATGACAATTCTTAAAATTTGCTAGCTATTCTTACAAATTTGGCTCTTGATAATGCCAAATGTGCAAGAAAAGTCGATATAATCAGATTTGCATTATCGAAAAATCTACATTATTAAATAAGAATGCCTGGCGGACAAATCATTGCTCATTGTATATTATGTTATAGTTTTATGCACGATAACAAAAAATCCCCTTTTTAAAAAAAAAAGATAACACAAAAATCGAACTAACTAGACCAATTATTTATGAATAAATCAAATATCATACTATATTGAAAATATAATTCATGTAACATGTTCCAATTATTTATGCATATTGATATGATATATAAACTCATTAATTTGGGAGCACGTATATATTTCTAACAGCCTAATATACATGTTAATTAGTTTCTAAAAGATCTTGGAATATTTTTTGTGCCTATATATTTCCCAATGATTTAAATTGCGGCGCAATTGCGCCGCAATAGCGCAATTCGCAATAAATATCCATAAAACGCAACACCGCAACCTGTTATATAGCGCCGCAATATCGCCGCAATATGGCGCAATATGACGCAATATCGGGGATCATGTGTAAATTATTGTTCAAACGCAATGGACCGCAATATCGCAATTTAAAACATTGATATTTCCTGATAATATCTCCAAGTTCCAACTCTTGGCAGGTCTTCTCTTTCCCACCATTTGAGAAGGGGAAAAGTGAGGAGCAATGACTTCTAATTCTTCTCCTAAGGTGGTCGCTATTGTTGGTAATACGGAATTCGAATATGAATTTCAAATAAGAATTTTTAATAAACAAAACACTCTCTTATAATTCTAATAGGCTCTTACAAGTCTTTCTCTATTTTCTAATTGATATTTTTATGATATTTTTTTCAATGTAATTAATTCATAAATATCTAAGCCTTATTTATAGGCTCCATAAACTTGGAATACAAGGAATTAAAATCTTGCCTTAAAATTATTTCCTAAACTAATTTTCTTAGAATAAAACCTGCCTATAATTATTTCCTAAATTTCTTTCTTTAAAATAATCTTTCCCTAAACTTATTTGGACTAATTAAACTTGCTAATTATTAATTCGGGCTTGGGCTTATTAACAAATTCCTCCCTTAAGCTCAAGCATGTTCTTCATCCCGATCATCATTTTGAAGTTCTCGAACATCGCTGTCGAAAGCGGCTTCGTGAAAATGTCGGCTACCTGGTCCTGGCTCGCCACATGAATCATTCGCATATCGCCTTTCTTCACCTGCTCTCGAATGAAATGAAAACGCACATCAATGTGCTTACTCCACTCATGATGGACCGGATTCTTTGCTAGCTCGATTGCGGACTTATTGTCGACTCGTATCTCAGTCGCCTCGTGTTGCGTCATCTTCAACTCGTGCAACAAATTTCTTAACCATGTCGCATGGCACACACACCACGATGCTGCCACGTATTCCGTCTCGCACGTCGATAGCGTCACTATTGGCTGTTTCTTCGAAAGCCACGTAAACGCAATATCTCCCATGTAAATCACATAACCTGCTGTGCTTTTTCGATCGTCAATATATCCACACCAATCACTGTCCGAGTAGCACACCATCTTGTATTCGTGCGTCCTCGAGTAGTATAACCCGAGTGATTCAGTACCTCGAATGTACCGAAGAATCCTTTTTATCGCTTTCCAGTGTGAATTTGTTAATAAGCCCAAGCCCGAATTAATAATTAGGAAGTTTAATTAGTCCAAATAAGTTTAGGGAAAGATTATTTTAAGAAAAGAAATTTAGAAAATAATTATAGACAGGATTTATTATAAGAAAATTAGTTTAGGAAATAATTTTAAGGCAAGGTTTGAATTTCTTGTATTCCAAGTTTATGGAGCCTATAAATAGGCCTTAGATATTTAGGAATTTATTACATTGAAAAGAATATCGTAAAAATATCAATTAGAAAAGAGAGAAATACTTGTAAGAGCCTATTAGAATTATAAGAGAGAGTTTTGTTTATTAGAAATCCCTATTTGAAATCCATATTCGAATCCCGTATTACCAACAAATTGGCATCAGAGCGATGACGAGTTCTGGGAGTGTTTTTGGCCATATACCACTGCCGCGATTGACAAAGACGAATTACGAAGTATGGAGTATCCAGATGCGGGCGCAACTCGGTGCGCAAGATGTTTGGGAGATAGTCGAAACTGGCTACGTGGAACCGGTTGTCGAAACGGGGCAGACGGTAAACCAGTTGAAAGCAATGAAAGAGAAACGAGTGAAGGACAAGACCGTCATGTACCTGTTGTACCAAGATGTAGACGAGTCGGGTTTTCAGAAGATTGCCGGCGCAAAAACTTCGAAGGAAGCATGTGAACTTTGGAGAGAGTGTTCAAGGGTGCCGATCGAGTTAAGCAAGTGAGGCTTCAGACTTTGCGAGGCGAATTGGAGTCCATGAAGATGAAGGAATCGGAGGGAGTGTCCGATTACATCTCGCGTGTACAAGCAGTGGCGAATCAGTTAAATGTCAACAGAGAAGATCTAACCGACACAAGAGTTGTTGAGAAGATTCTACGGTCTTTAACCGAGAAGTTCGAAAATGTTGTGTGCGCTATTGAAGAGTCGAAAGATTTATATCAAATGACTGTTGATGAACTGGCAAGTTCACTCGAGACACACGAGCAGTGAAAGAAAAAGAAGGAGAACGAGTCACACCAGGAGGCTCTACAAGTCAAGGCGACCGTAGATGAAGACAAGGCGATGTACGCTGAGAACAATCGAGGAAGAGGATGCGGCCGTGGAGGTCGATTTGGCGGTCAAGGCAAAGGCGGAAACTATAACTCCGAAGAAAAGAAACAACCGAATCAGCAAAATTGGCGCAGCCGAGGACGAGCTCGTGGAAGAGGAGGCTGGTCGAGTCGAGCAAATGTCGAGTGTTACAACTGCGGCAAGCCTGGACACTACGCAAAGGAGTGCTGGTCCGAGAGAAAGGTAAAAGAAAATGCCAACGTAGTAGAGGAGGCAAATGATGGTGTTCTAATGATGGCTCACAAAGACACCACATCGGAGAGCGATACGATCTGGTACCTCGACGCCGGCGCAAGCAACCACGTGTGCGGGCACAAACACCTTTTCGTAGAGATGAAGGAGATAGACGATGGACACGTGTCATTTGGAGATGCGTCAAAGGTCCAAGTGAAAGGCAAAGGTAAAATTAGATTCTATCAGAAGGATGGTAAAGAAGGACATATTGAAAATGTCTTTTACGTGCCCGAGATGAAGAGCAACATAATCAGCATGGGGCAACTATTGGAGAGAGGATACTTGGTCTTCATGAAAGATCGAACGATGCAGCTGAAGGACAAGGGAGGTCAATTAGTTGCGCGTGTTGAGATGACGAAGAATCGAATGTTCAAGCTCAACCTGAGAAGTGTGTAGAGAATGTGTTTACGAGTCAACATGGAGGACAAACCTTGGCTCTGGCATTTGCGGTTTGGACACTTGCACTATGGAGGCCCGCTAGAGTCGGCAAAGAAGGACATGGTGCACGGTCTGCCAGATATGGACTACATGAGCAAAGTTTGCGAAGGTTGCGTACTCGGTAAACATGCAAGAGTCCCATTTCAGAAAAAGACGAAATATGAAGCAGCTAGCCCTCTCGAGCTGGTGCACACCGACATTTGTGGTCCGATCACACCGAAATCATTTAGTGAGAAAAGGTATTTTATGTTGGAGAATATCCTCGACCCCGGGCCCGCACAGCGGAATGAAGGCCCGGTTCGATTCCCCGATTCCCGAGATCACGCCACGACTTCGAGGGTACGATGCGAATAGAAGGACAGATTCATACCAGTGCCAAATTGATGGCACACGAAGGGTTGATCGCCGCCTTCTATTTCCTTCGGTGTCACGTTGGTGACTAGCCCGTACGTCCCATACCGCACGTCTCCCACCGTTTCGACACGCCTCGGGTTGTCTTCGTGCGTTCCATGCCCGCATGATTCCACAGCCCGTTACTCGATTACTTCTCCGGTTTGATCACAACGAAGAGCCACATGTGTCGCTCCTCTACCCGTATCCACCGTGAGTCGTAGCACCTCGGTCGCGGATGCACCTGCCTAGACGATGCACCGGCGAACTTGCATGATTGCGTTTCGATTCTCTAGACGGAGAAAATTCTTTTCTCCTTCTCTCTCAATCTCTTCGCACTCTTTCATCAAGTGATTAGAGTCTCTTAATTTCTGGATTAATTCTAAATTAACTCCATTAATTTTTTGGTTGAACTAATCTAATTATTCAACTGGTTGGACTGATGAGAGAGAGAGAAACATCCTATATATACTCCATAGGATAAGGATGGGCCAAAAGGTATGTATATCTTCTATACACCTTTTCAAACAGAAAACTGCATACACCCTTTCAGTAATCTGTCAGAACGAAAATATTAAATCGTTCCAACCGACTTTGAACATTTACGAAAGTTGTAGATAATCTAATTATCTTTCCAACCCAATTTGGCCCAGACCAATTGGAGTTCGGACCCGAAAGTTACGGCCGTTTTACTGACTGTATGTCAAACTGTCGCACCCTTTCGGTATTTCATTAGAACGATACTGATACTTCGCTCAAATGAAATATATTACAACATGAAAGTTCTAGATAATCTCATTATCTAACTAACCTAATTTGAACCATTCCAATCGGTGTTTCCTACTGAAAGTTATACCAGTTTTACTAATCTGTTTCGTATGCCCACGAACGCGTACGTTCGTTTGTCCTACGTACCATTTTAGCGATGATCCAAAACTGTATTTCCTTCAGTCTCCCACTCAGTTTCAGATTTACCTAAAAGGTACTCATGTATATCACATATACACTATATCAGAGAATCTGGCCCGCGTATCAAATACGCTAAAGCCATGCACATCCAATGTGCAAAAACTTGCAATCAAGCCCGACATAGTACGACTCGTTGTGTGACCGTGTAGGTTCGTTTAACGATGGCAGTAGGCCGTTTCCATGGCACTACAAGCCCATGAGCGGGATCTAGTCACTCCATCATGGCTACCCATGTTAAAACGAAAAATGATTGTGATCATTGTGCCTATCTCGAATAGCGGTTACTAGTTCTCTTGTTTGCGATATCCGTTAATCAAAAGGCATGGTAATAGTCATCCTTATAATTTGATTAACTATACTTATTCCCCGATTCCGAGTTGATTTAACAAATTTCAATCGATATTAACCATTAATATCATTGACTCTGGCC
Organism: Luzula sylvatica; assembly: GCA_946800325.1. Lineage (NCBI taxonomy): Eukaryota > Viridiplantae > Streptophyta > Magnoliopsida > Poales > Juncaceae > Luzula > Luzula sylvatica. The sequence goes on from OX326961.1 coordinate 52,938,314, forward strand.
AGAGATTTCGTTAATCGACTCATCGAGCGGCGCCTAAGAGACATCTCTTCCTTTCGGAATAAACAATTCCTATCTTGGAGACTCACATTGAATTCCGTGTTTCGGACAATACCCAATGATGACCCTTTTAACTCCCTGTTACGGTGAGCGTAAGATCATATCAAAGCATTGTGTTACGCACGTAACGCAATCAATGATCCCCTCAAGTATGAAGAATCTAAAACCCCATCCGTCACAAGTCCATCTATAATGACTAAACCATGTCATGGACTCGCGGCTTTGGTCATATCCAATACATGTAACCTAACATATATCTACGTTCCCGATTCGACAAGCACCTTGTCCCATGATTAGCAAAACATAATCATCTCCTCGGCAAACGTACTAGTGTACGCGTTCAGTCTATCCAATAATAGAAATGCTTCTCTCTTAAGCAAGCTGATCCGCGACTAGGGATGTTTAGAAATGACACTTTAAGTGTGACGGTTTCGCTGCACATGGTCCTCAACCATGTCGACGTCCACACAAGTTCAAATCAAGGTTCATGTAACAATCATATTACACAACCCGCACACTGTTTTCATATAAGGTGAATGCATATTTAATTTAAGTAAACAAAATTTTTAAAAGGAATGCATTCATATGGACTAAGTATTTGGGTGATACAACGTTTACCTATGGGTATCTCCATACCCAAAACCTGCGAGGACTATCGTATTAGATAACTACACTCTACTCTCTTCTTCCTCCTCTAGGTATCTCCATACCCATAGTCATCGCATGACAGTCACGCGCGACTAGAGAGAGCGGTCTTGTAAACGGGTCCGCACGTTCCCGCTAGTGTTAATCATCATCAGGATTGGAAAATTTCCAACACCTACGATCACATCTTTTCATAAAATTTCATGGATCAAATGAAATTTTCTGAGTATTGGCTAGAAGTGGTTGTGACCTCGGCATTTTTGGCTTGTACTATTGCGTCTCACGCAATAAACAACCATAAATCCGATAACTCGTGACTACTAGAGTTTGGTCATGTATCCTTGATCCATACCACTTCCTTTTGCGATTAATAACCGCAATATACTCGCCACCGTAAATAGAATCATAAACTATTGGTCTTGTGGAACCTTTTCACATAACCGTGTTTTCATTTAAGCAAAACATGTACACACTTTGTGATCGAAAGTCATGCTACATATTTGGACGTGCTTCATCTTTGGAAACTGTTGTTTGTTATAACTCTTTATAACCAACACGTCCTCCACACCATTATAGATAATAAATCCTGAATTCTTTCGCAAAGTATTCAAGGATAAACTTCACCTCTATCAATACAAATCCCGATGGGTTTTAAATATACATAACCATTATGTATATATTTGTATAACCATTATACAATCACAAGAGTTAGTCTCATGTAATCGAAATACATTCAAACTCATGTGATTCCCATGAATTTTATTGACGGTGAACTAGACGCTTTATTTGTATGACAGATAGCCACATACATATCATGACAGATATAATAGATCCTAACATCAAATGTAAGGCATCATATTATTACTTTTCGCGCTGCTTGATGTCTCACATCGAGCCGTTGAAAATTTCTGCCATTCGACATTTCGATTTATCTCCTCCAAGGAGTTTACATGTTGAAAACTATTTTCAATAATATGTCGATATATGTGCTATAACATAGAACGAGGAACTTCTTAGATCTATCCTATAGATCTTCACGCTTAATTCATAAGCGGTCTCGTCTAAATCCTTTGTCGTTACAAGAAATATAACGCAGCTCCCACTAACCTTCATGTGTACACAAAGTTTCCATTCGTTTCGACAATTTTATAACAGTTTATAATTTTGTCAAAACGAATATTCCAATTCCGAGAAGCTTTCTCTAATCCATCATATGGATCGTTAAAGCGTGCATATCTTATCCCCGATTCTTATGAATCGACAAAACCGTAAGGTTGTGTCAAGTACACATCCTTTCATAAAATTTCTGTCAAGAAATTCGGTTTTGACATCCATTTTGCCACATCACATAGTCGTAATATGCGACCATGGCAAGCAGAATTTCGAGAATGTGAAAGCATGGCAACATGCGAAAACGTTTCTTCATAGTCCGACTATGAATTGCATGAAACTCTTCGCAAAAAGCCTCGCTTTACATATATGCGTATTCCTATCCATGTCGGTTCGTCATCTTGAAAAACCCACTCACATTTCACGGGTCTAACCCAGAAAGTAATGAAATCAAGTTCTGAACTTGACAATTAACATGGATCGAATCTCAGATTTCATGACACCATGTCATGTGGAATCAACTTTTCATAGCATCCTTGTAGGATATCGAATCATCATATGATTTCGATCTATCATCATTAGCCTCGATAAATCCGTATTTACCGGCTTATGATATAGCCTACTTGATCTACGAAAAATTCCTTTGTGTGTTCGACTTGCGTTCATCAACTCTTGATGAAGCCATGTCAACTTTCATCGGTACAATGTTCATTTTCAAATCACGAACTCTTTCGAGATTTATTCTACTCCCACTAGCCCGCATAGAGATAAATGACTCCAAGTTCCAAACTTGTGCGCATCTAGTCCTCCTCCAAGAAGGCATCTCTTTGAGCCACGAAAATCTAATTTTCGTCGGGACGTTAGAACTAATACCCTTTAGTTACCTTAAGGATACACGAACAATTTCCAGATTTGGGATTGAGTTTAACCGAAACAAATTTCGAAATACACTCACATCCTCAAATCAGTACAAGTGACAACTTCGGAACCATTCCGATCCATATCTCATATGGCGTCTGTTGTACCTATTAGAAGGTTTATGGTCCATATCTTAATGCAACCATTCATTAGTGCCGCTGTCTCAAGGGCGTATCCCCAAAATATTTTTGGGAGATGCTATTGACTTATCATTTATCGAACCATGTCCAACATGCGTTCATTTCCTCTTTTCGGACACATCTCAATGTTCCGAATAAAGGCAATCGTGAAACGATTCCACAATCATAAATGATCATCAATATTCATAACTCAAATATCGCCTCTTCGATCCTATCGAAAGGTTTAGCTCAAATACTCGCCTTCTCGATCCTATCGAAAAGCTTTGATTTTCTTGCTTAGTTGATTTCGTATTTCGTTTTTGAAACTCTTTGAACCTTTCAAAAGTCTCCGTTTCGGCACGCATTAAATAGATATTTCCATATCTAATTTAACCGTCCATAAACATAACAAAATACTGATAGCCTCCTCTTGCCTCGGAACTTATCGGATCATCTACATGTGAATGTAAGTTCCAATAATTCGTTGGATCTTTCTCCAACCATTGGAGAATGATGCCCTTTGTCGTCTTGCCTAATAAATAAGTATCGCATTAATCAATCGAATCTAATTCGAATGATTCTAGCAATCCATCATATGGAATCTAGATACGCGAATCTCGTTTATATGGCCAAGACGGCAATGCCAAAAGAATCAATCAACTACTAGGTTTAATCCTCCTCGGATTTCACCATTTTTGAGTCATTAGTTTGGACAACTCCTTGTCCGAACTTTCTGTTTGGAAAATATTTTCCCAAAATACCCTTAGACATATATTTCTTTCGATCCCGCTTTTGAATTACAAGGACATCCACGCATCTATATGCATTGGATTCCTCGGATACTCTGAGCATCTCCAATTCAAATTTAAATCGTATCATATGCAATTTCGGGATCGACTTATCTATCGAATGCATATGATATTCGGTTACGAAGATAAAATCTCGTACCATCAACACACGAGTGTTAATCAAAGACCCATAAGGCGTCTCAAAATTAACCTACTCTTTGAGCCGCATCGAACCATTCAACGCGCTCTTGCTCTTGAAACTATTTCATGAGCGTTGTGTTTTACTTTCATATACACCCGAATTCTCAAAACAATTTTGAGAAATTTGCGTCTATACATGCCACCACAAGGCACGTAATATCGTTCGATTCCTTCTTAAAGTTTATCGAACCCGGCTTTCTCTAAAGCCATAGCATTGAGCCCCGAATCTACCATTTCCGTGTCCAACACGTTTCTTTAAGTCTAAGAACTATTCTTTGACTATCAAGGTTAATAACGGTAATTCCGGCCCAAAAGCCATCTATCATATCGATCTCATCGATATATTTGGTGTTGCTTGAAAACATAATTCTAAACGGATGATGAAGATTAACTCCTAACCGTGCGTACTTAATCTATATGCTTATATGATGAATATATGAATGTGTTATTTTTATCGAATCGATAACCCTCATACCGATACGGGACTCCAAGTCCATAACACTCAAGACCCATATTTTACGATCCTCCCACAAGTTGCTTTGGCAGACGAGTGGGATCTCGCTATTTAGGTAGGATTATATCCAATCGCATCCAATGCGACTCTCGAACCTTTATAGGATTTCGGTGATGGATCGTATCCTATACAATCCCAGTTCCGTGTGTGCATCCTATCTATGCCCCGAACTTCCAATCAAGTCGGCTTTGGCCTCAACCCTTACTGGCTTGAACGGTTAAGTCACAACCATACTCATCGTATCGTTCAAATAAACTACTAATAAGTCGGCTTTGGCCTTAACCCTTATCAGTCCCTATTAAACGCTTGCCACCCCGTCGATGACTACAATAACCCATGTCGGCTTTGGCCTTAACCCATGTGAGACGTAGTACCGATCATAATGGTTGTGAATATGGAAGGCATTTCCATGACTTAAATATTATGAGGGATCATGCCATTGCATGTTTCTAAATTCGTGACATAATCATATTATATCACTATCACAAGATTTGTAAATGCATATGATTTATTTAGGGAGATTAATTATTCTAAATAATTAATTATCTAATATGCTAGAATGTTTGATGCCGATCAAATCGATATAAAGAACTCTAAATTCCGAGCTTCGTAGCCAAAGTTATCACGAAAACAAAAACAGCATCCAGAGAAAGGTCCGTTATAACGGACTGCCCCATCCGTTGTAACGCAAGGGCCGTGGGGCGCGAGAAAACCTCGTCCGGGACGCGTCCGGGGCGCCAAAAACTGCCCCCGGGGCGGCAGAAAAATTATTTTTCTGCACCCTTTCGTTATTTCATTAGAACGACACTAATACTTCGCTCAAATAAAATATATTACAACATGAAAGTTCTAGATAATCTAATTATCTAACTAAAAAAATTTGAACCATTCAAATCGGAATTTTCTACTGAAAGTTATACCAGTTTTAGTAAAATACGAACAAACGAAAAGGTAAGTATATCCAATATACACCTTTTCAACCAGAAAACTACAGACACATTTTCAGTATTCTGTTGAAACAAAAATATTAAATTGTTCCAAACGACTTTGAACGTGAACGAAAGTTCTAGATAATCTTATTATCTAATTAACCCAATTAGATTGGACTCAATTGGAGTTTCGATACGACATATACGGACGTTTTAGTCTCTGTATGTCAAACAGTCGCACCCTTTCAGTATTCCATAAAAACGACACTGATAGTTCGTTCAAATGGAAAAACTTTATGTATCAAAGTCATAGATAATCTCATTATCTAACTACGCCAATTTGATCCAATCAATTTGGAGTTTTCCACTGAAATTTATCTTAGTTTTACTCACTGTTTCGTATTCTAACTTTCTGCAGATTTTGCCGTTTCGTCCGTTTTCGCTCGTTTCCAAAACGATAAATCATGAAACTTTTTCACGATCATTCCTAGATACTCTCAATCAACTTTTGATCGATCTCTAGCAAATTCCACTTGTGATTTTAACGGAATTTGACTTTCTCTATATGTAACATCATGCAAACGGGTACGAACTTTGATAACCCGTGCGTATATCTAATATACGACTATGATTCGACCCTCGAATCGATGGCGATCGCTCTGATACCACTGATGGGGAATATCCTCGACCCCGGGCCCGCGCAGCGGAATGAAGGCCCGGTTCGATTCCCCGATTCCCGAGATCACGCCACGACTTCGAGGGTACGATGCGAATAGAAGGACAGATTCATACCAGTGCCAAATTGATGGCACACGAAGGGTTGATCGCCGCCTTCTATTTCCTTCGGTGTCACGTTGGTGACTAGCCCGTACGTCCCATACCGCACGTCTCCCACCGTTTCGACACGCCTCGGGTTGTCTTCGTGCGTTCCATGCCCGCATGATTCCACAGCCCGTTACTCGATTACTTCTCCGGTTTGATCACAACGAAGAGCCACATGTGTCGCTCCTCTACCCGTATCCACCGTGAGTCGTAGCACCTCGGTCGCGGATGCACCTGCCTAGACGATGCACCGGCGAACTTGCATGATTGCGTTTCGGTTCTCTAGACGGAGAAAATTCTTTTCTCCTTCTCTCTCAATCTCTTCGCACTCTTTCATCAAGTGATTAGAGTCTCTTAATTTCTGGATTAATTCTAAATTAACTCCATTAATTTTCTGGTTGAACTAATCTAATTATTCAACTGGTTGGACTGATGAGAGAGAGAGAAACATCCTATATATACTCCATAGGATAAGGATGGGCCAAAAGGTATGTATATCTTCTATACACCTTTTCAAACAGAAAACTGCATACACCCTTTCAGTAATCTGTCAGAACGAAAATATTAAATCGTTCCAACCGACTTTGAACATTTACGAAAGTTGTAGATAATCTAATTATATTTCCAACCCAATTTGGCCCAGCCCAATTGGAGTTCGGACCCGAAAGTTACGGCCGTTTTACTGACTGTATGTCAAACTGTCGCACCCTTTCGGTATTTCATTAGAACGATACTGATACTTCGCTCAAATGAAATATATTACAACATGAAAGTTCTAGATACTCTCATTATCTAACTAACCCAATTTGAAGCATTCCAATCGGAGTTTCCTACTGAAAGTTATACCAGTTTTACTAATCTGTTTCGTATGCCCACGAACGCGTACGTTCGTTTGTCCTACGTACCATTTTAGCGATGATCCAAAACTGTATTTCCTTCATTTTATTACATTCGTCGATGATTACACTAGGAGGAATTGGGTTTATTTTTTAAAGGAAAAATCCGAGACATTCGAAGTGTTCAAGAGGTTCAATGTGCTTGTCGAGAAGATGACCGGGCGATACATCAAAGTCTTGAGGTCAGATAGAGGCGGTGAGTACACGTCAACCGCGTTTACGAGCTTTTGTGAGGAGCAAGGAATTAAGAGATTCTTGACTGTGCCGTACTCGCCTCAGGAAAATGGTGTGGCCGAGAGGAAGAACCGGACCATTCTCGACATGGTTCGGTCGATGTTGAAGAGCAAAGGAGTGCCAAAAGAATTTTGGGCCGAGGTGGTACAGTGTGCGGTGTACGTAAAAAATCGATGTCCTCATGCGAAATTGGGCGAGAAAACACCTCAAGAAGCTTGGAACAGTCAGAAACTGACGGTGTCGCATTTCAAGGTGTTCGGAAGTGTGACATATGCACATGTACCGGATCAAAGGAGGACGAAGCTCGATGATAAAAGCAAGAAGTTCGTGTTCATTGGATATGACGAGAAAACGAAGACATACAAGTTGTACGACCCGATTGAAAGAAAGGTTGTGGTGAGTCGAGATGTCCATGTGAATGAGAAAAGCGTATGGGACTGGAGTAAGAAGTGCGAGATGGAGGATGAGGACGTCGAGTCAGACGAGTCCGAGAAAGAAGAATCCTCAGATGTTGTACCGACTGGCCCCACAATACCTGATGAAGAAGACGAGCCGAGACAGATGCGCACAATGAGCCTACAAGAGCCGTACGATGCAACAAGTGAGGTACGTCTTGTTTGTCTTTTGGCAGATGCGGAGAATATTTCCTTTGAAAAAGCTGTGAGAAACAAGAAACGGCAAGCCGCGATGGATGAAGAGTTGGGGCTATCAAGAAAAACAAGACGTGGGACTTGGTCAAGCTACCAAAATGATGCAGGCCCATAAGAGTCAAGTGGGTGTACAAAAAGAAGATGAATGCTCAAGGCGAGATCGAAAGGTACAAGGCTCGATTGGTGGCGAAGGAGTTGACAACAAGCCGGTATTGATTACGATGAGATATTTTCTCCTGTTGCGAGAATGGAGACGATCCAACTTCTCATATCTCAAGCAGCTCAATTCAAGTGGCCGATCTATCAGATGGACGTGAAATCGGAATTTTTGAATGGCGTGCTCGAAGAAGAAGTCTATGTCGAGCAACCACCTGGCTACGTGAAAACTGGAAAAGAAGGAAAGGTGTTGAAGTTGAAAAAGGCGTCGTACGGGCTCAAACAGGCACCTCGAGTATGGAATACCCGAATCGACACATACTTCAAGAAGACCGGCTTTGTAGCTCTTTCCCTTCTCGTGGCCTTGTCTCTTCTTCTTCCTTCATCGTCCGGTACGTACCAGCCATATATTCATGCATACTGATATGAAATTAATTGGTAATTGATATATAATATTAAATATTAATATGCAATTGCACAGCCACAGGCGGTGTGATATGTGAGAATCTGCCTCAAGATCTGTGCGCATTCTCGATTTCATCATCAGGGAGGCGTTGCACCTGGGATAGCGCAACCAATGCAGAATCTACTGAATACGGTTGCCACACATTTATAACAATGGCATCTAGCTTGACAGACTGGATCGAGAGCGATGACTGCATTAGAACATGTGGCGTGGACCGTAATGCAGTTGGAATTTCCTCAAGAGGCTTTGTTCGAGAAGAACTCGAGAGAGAAGATATGCTCCGTCGCGTGCTACCATAAATGTCCTAACATTGTTGATCTGTACTACAACCTTGCTACTATTGAAGGTGAGAAGTTAAATGATTATTTCTTACTTCCGAGTCCACGAGTAAAAGATCGTGTGAAGATTGATTTGTTGAAAGAAAAAAAAAAGGAGTCAAGGACTTAATCGGTGTGATTTATTTGAAAAAAGAAACATTATTAATTGCTTTTAGCAACTTTTTGATCTAGGAGCTTGATCAAGAGACAATATTGCAATAATTATATTATATCCTAATTAATTTAAGTTTAAACATTTTAATTAAATAGGAATATCGATGGAGGAGTGAAAAGCACGGAGGTCACTCAGAGCTCGTACAATGGTGGAGACTGGCACCGGCACCGGCACCGGCACCGTCAAAGGTTCTGGTGATTTAAATACTAGCGCTTCGAATGGTAAAGACACTGGTTCCATTGATTCTAATGGTGACGGCTCTGCTTCTGGTTCCGGTGATACTACTGGTGAGGGCTCTGCTTCTGGCTCTGGTTCCGTTCATCCTCCATAATTAATCGGACGGTGCCGCTCCGGAACCAATCCCGTCATAATTTATTATTTCTGAGAATATTTATTTACTAATTATAAATCTATTATGTACTCATGCGTGTGAGAAAATGTATTTTTATTTAATTTATGTAAGGTAAACGTGTGATTCTTCAAACCACATATTTTAATAAATCACTATTTGTGTTGTTGTCTGAACCTTAAACCCCAAATCCTAAATCCTGCAGAGCTCACTCAGGGTTCGTACAATATCGGCGACTGGCACTGTCACCACCAAAGGTTCTGGTAATTTAAATGCTGGCGCTTTGAATGGTGAAGGCTCTGGTTCTATTGATTCTAATGGTGTCGGCTCTGGCTCTGGTTCCATTGATTAACCTACAACATAAAAAATCAAGAAAATAAAAATATTATAATTTAAAATTTGTGATCATTTTTACAAATAAATCTGTCATAAAAAAAATATATATATATATAAGAATGAAAATAAAAATAATTAATTTTGAAAAAATCTGCAGAATACAATGAAATTGCTTTGTTTTTAAAACAAAATTGAAGATAAAATAATTAAAAACTTGTTCAAATAAATATGACTTCTAAAATATAAAATGAAATATAATAAAACAATAAATAAACCAAATTATTTTCTAATAAAGTGGTTTATGAACTAATCAATGTGGTTTATCATATGATTAATATAATTTGCCATCTATTATGACTTATTTCTTACTACTTAATATAATTTAAAATTTAATGTATTTATTATTCATTGCCAAGATATAAGTACGTGGATGGTATATTTAAATGGAACAAGTATAATATTAATAAAAAATTTAGCACATCCTATGTAAGATGAGAGAGTAAAAAAATTGATCATTTCACCATCATTTATGCATTTAATATATACCATGCATTCTTAATTAATTTTAACTTCACAAATTTGGAAAATAGGTTATGGGGTCGAATTAATTCACCGTTTATAAATGTTTTAATTGTCGGAAATTGAAACGGATCGGATTGAACAACGATAGTTAAGATATTTCATCATATTATTTCGTAATATGCATCATGATACATAATGCAAACTATTTATTAATTTTTATATAGAATGATTTTTATTTATTTTTATTCTAAATTAAAATTTTATATTATTTATTAAATTACTTTCGATATTAAGTTTGATATTATTTATAATTACCATTTCATTAGTAATATATAATTAATGTTGTGTTACTATTGTAGTCATTTATGTGTTATTATTTTACACCGTGTTTTAAACATTCTTAGAAAGTCACACCACCCTACAGTAATGACGTGAAATATTAATTACTATTGGTCAGACTAACTCTATTCAATTATTTATTATTTCACATAGGATTACATGATCAAATGTGAATACAATGAAAGATGAAAAAAATGTATATGAAATACTAATAACAATATGTAACATTATCAAACATACAACATATATCAGTATTATTTTTACAAATTTAATTTTAAAAAATCATTAAATATACTTGTTTTAGTTTTGTCTTTATTTCGACAACCATATTAGCATAGTTCATACATACTGTTTTCCTTCATTTGAATCTGTAAAGATATTATGTAAGAAAATAATACAAAAAAATACATATTTACAGAATAAATTTTTAAGTCTTTTATTTACATAATGTAATTTTAAGTATTATTATTTACTTTTACAAAAACATATATCTATTAGAATCCCATATAATACTAAGTAGATTGTATTTGTGTTTTTAATCGCACAAATTTAATATTAAGTTTTTTAAAACCAGTAGAAATTGAAAATACTGTATTCATCTAAATAACTTATTAAACTTATAAGCACTTATCAAATAGTATTGTCATTTTAAAATAAAAAATAAAAAAAACATATCATATAAAATGATTTATATCTATGTTTATTCTTGATTAACGGTTTCTAATCACTTTTATTTGAGCTTTGTGATATCGTTGTGTGAGAAACCTATTCAATCAACAAGTTGGGATATGAATATGTATAGTAGAAATATGAAAGTTCGCTCCACAAGGAGTTTATGCGTCGAAGAATGAATCAAAACGAACAAGTAAAAATGTCCGAAGAAGGTCCGTCACAACTGAATCCGTACTGTACATAAAAATTGAAGTTCGTCAAGACGGACAAAAGCTGCGTTGCAACGGACTCATGTGTTGAACCTAGTCACAGAGAGTCCAACACACGTCCGTCACGACTGAGAGAGATGCGTTGTAACGGTAATGAATGGTCCGTCACGATGGACACTTAGTTGCGTGACAACAGACTGTATGCTGAACCTGGTCAAAAGAGTTCAACACACGTCCGTCAGGACGAGAGAATGGTGCGCTACGGCGGACTAGAGTGGTCCGTCGTAACTGTTGGGTATCGGCATCACTACCGAGCCCCGCGCAGCAGATTGTGAGGCCCGGTCCGACCCGATCTCGAGGACCACGTTGATGATTCGAAAATACGAATCATGAAATGCAACTAAAACCTATGAAATTAACTCCTAATTCATAGATAATCATACCACGTGAAATTGATCACAGAGACGGGTTGATTCTTGCGTAGTTGCTTTTGTCCTTGCTTCGACTCCGGCGACACGCATGTCCCACGCCCGCGCGATTCGACACCTAATTCGAAGCTCCGATTTGTCGTATACAACCGGAATCGTTCCGGTTAAGATTCGACCTTGCCCGTTCTTGCTCTCCTTGGATCACAATGAAAAATCTCAACTGAGATCTCTCTATCCGTATCCACCTCAAGTTATCGTCTACCGGTTACACGTGAATCCTCCTAGTGTACTCACGCGCAAACTTGCTTGAATCTGAATTTGAGAACTTTTCTCTTAATTCTTTCTATTCTCTAATGGTTTTCTTTAGGAAGAAGATGAAGAATTATCATCACTATTCTGTCCACCAGATCTGAGAATTAATACCATCAATCTCAGATCATACCATTAATTACAGGACAATTAATTTGAGATAAAAACTGCCAACACATAATTCGGAACATAGTCCGTTCGAACACACCTTACGGTTCGTTCGAACGAACTAGCCACTGTTAATGTGTTCTAGTTTTACATATATGTGTTCGAACTGAATAATTTAATCAATCAAACGTACCATGGTGCGTTCGAACGAACCATCTTTGTCCGTTCGAACAAACCATCTCCTGGTTCCTGAGTTTACACAATCTCGTTGTGAACTCAACCATTTGATCATCCTTATTTGTACGTTCTTCTAGTTGATCCAAAACTGTATTTCCTTCAGTAACTGATTGGTTATGCCGATGCAACGGATGAAAGAGGTCCGTTGAGACGGAGGAACTTGCGTTGCAACGAACTAGTGTTGAACCAAGTCACAGAGAGTTCAACACAAGTCCGTCACGATGGAACAAAGAGCGTCGTCACGGTAGTTAAAGATCCGTCACAACGGAAGAGTAGTGTGTCACGACAAACTGAGTGTTGAACCTAGTCACTGAGAGTTCAACACTGATCTGTCACGACTGAGCGTCCTTAGCGTCACAACGGATGGAAAGACCGTCACGACGGACTGATACAAGCATCACGAAGGAGGACCAACAGACTGAATGTCAGAGAGCCAACGGTCCAGGCCGTTGTTGAGCGTCGTTTTGACTGAAACAAAAGATTTTTTTATAATTAATATAGTATTGGATAAATAGGAGTATCGATGCACGGAGAAATACGCAAGTTAATTAAGATTATTAATTCTTAAATTTCGTATAAATGATTCAAACTCACAAGATTTGTTTGTTATGATATTCCTGAGATATGTTCAAAATTGGGTACAATTTGGAGTTAAGAATAAAAAATTATGGATGAATTACAAATCAGTCCCTGGAACTTAATGAAAAATCCCAGTAAAGTTTGTCAACATAATGTAGTTCTGGACTGATTTATAAATTCAATAACGTTCGATCCAAAACTCCAAATGATTTGAATTTGAACTTGCATTGAATTATAGGACTAATAATACACAGTGGTGAACTTGGTTTAATCTAATTGGTCTAGGTATTTCACAATTCTTGCACAAAGTTAGACACATGCAAAGATTCACACAGTTTTACAAATAAGTCCTTATTTCAGAATAAAATCTTCAAGAGTGAAAAAATCAATATCACATAGAAAATCCAACCAATAATGATGATTCAAAAAGGAATTGAAATTAGATTATTTGACCTAGAATATTAGTTAACTTGTCTGATCCAGATCAATCCATAAATCAATTAAAAGTAACCAAGAACTGTGCTCTTTAAATTCAAATTCTGGAAAATTAGGTTAAAAACTGTATCAGAAGTTTTTTCCTTAATTTGGGATATCATTTCTCCCAAGGTTGAAGATGACATGAAATAAAATGGCTGATGATGAAATCGTATTCAGTAGTCATCGCTCTCGATCCACGCCACATGTTCTAATGCAGTCATCACTCTCGATCCAGTCTGTCAAGCTAGATGCCATTGTTATAAATGTGTGGCAACCGTATTCAGTAGATTCTGCATTGGTTGCGCTATCCCAGGTGCAACGCCTCCCTGATGATGAAATCGAGAATGCGCACAGATCTTGAGGCAGATTCTCACATATCACACCGCCTGTGGCTGTGCAATTGCATATTAATATTTAATATTATATATCAATTACCAATTAATTTCATATCAGTATGCATGAATATATGGCTGGTACGTACCGGACGATGAAGGAAGAAGAAGAGACAAGGCCACGAGAAGGGAAAGAGCTACAAAGCCGGTCTTCTTGAAGTATGTGTCGATTCGGGTATTCCATGTTCGAGGTGCCTGTTTGAGCCCGTACGACGCCTTTTTCAACTTCAACACCTTTCCTTCTTTGATGTATCGCCCGGTCATCTTCTCGACAAGCACATTGAACCTCTTGAACACTTCGAATGCCTCGGATTTTTCCTTTAAAAAATAAACCCAATTCCTCCTAGTGTAATCATCGACGAATGTAATAAAATACCTTTTCTCACTAAATGATTTCGGTGTGATCGGACCACAAATGTCGGTGTGCACCAGCTCGAGAGGGCTTGCTGCTTCATATTTCGTCTTTTTCTGAAATGGGACTCTTGCATGTTTACCGAGTACGCAACCTTCGCAAACTTTGCTCATGTAGTCCATATCTGGCAGACCGTGCACCATGTCCTTCTTTGCCGACTCTAGCGGGCCTCCATAGTGCAAGTGTCCAAACCGCAAATGCCAGAGCCAAGGTTTGTCCTCCATGTTGACTCGTAAACACATTCTCTACACACTTCTCAGGTTGAGCTTGAACATTCGATTCTTCGTCATCTCAACACGCGCAACTAATTGACCTCCCTTGTCCTTCAGCTGCATCGTTCGATCTTTCATGAAGACCAAGTATCCTCTCTCCAATAGTTGCCCCATGCTGATTATGTTGCTCTTCATCTCGGGCACGTAAAAAACATTTTCAATATGTCCTTCTTTACCATCCTTCTGATAGAATCTAATTTTACCTTTGCCTTTCACTTGGACCTTTGACGCATCTCCAAATGACACGTGTCCATCGTCTATCTCCTTCATCTCTACGAAAAGGTGTTTGTGCCCGCACACGTGGTTGCTTGCGCCGGCGTCGAGGTACCAGATCGTATCGCTCTCCGATGTGGTGTCTTTGTGAGCCATCATTAGAACACCATCATTTGCCTCCTCTACTACGTTGGCATTTTCTTTTACCTTTCTCTCGGACCAGCACTCCTTTGCGTAGTGTCCAGGCTTGCCGCAGTTGTAACACTCGACATTTGCTCGACTCGACCAGCCTCCTCTTCCACGAGCTCGTCCTCGGCCGCGCCAATTTTGCTGATTCGGTTGCTTCTTTTCTTCGGAGTTATAGTTTCCGCCTCTGCCTTGACCGCCAAATCGACCTCCACGGCCGCATCCTCTTCCTCGATTGTTCTCAGCGTACATCGCCTTGTCTTCATCTACGGTCGCCTTGACTTGTAGAGCCTCCTGGTGTGACTCGTTCTCCTTCTTTTTCTTTCACTGTTCGTGTGTCTCGAGTGAACTTGCCAGTTCATCAACAGTCATTTGACCGAACTTATTCCCGAACAATATCATTTTTTAACCGAACTTATTTCCTAGCAAAACCACGTCTTAAACTCCACTTTCGAACAGGCCCTAATTCCATTCGAGAGTTTACAATCAAACAATCTAAGACTACTCAAATAACATATATCAAGGCTAAACTCACCAAAGGGCCACTCAAGAACATTTTATTTTGTTGGGCTACATAAGCAAGGAGCCCATCTCAGAATTTTAAAATCTTCAAAATGCTGAACATGCTAGAGATGAAAAGAGATCATGTTTAGTGCTTTCTTTCTAACTTTGCAATTATTATCTCTCCCTTTGTCGGCATTATTTTACAATATTGCCATTTCTTCTCTGTCCTCGCAAAACTTCATTAGAACCATGTTCTCTCCAAAACAAAATCATTCCTACCTGGAAACTGGAGAATGATAATAGTAAGATTTCTTGGATATAAATGTGAGAATCGAATAAAGTTATGATTTTGCATTAATATATTCGGAGGCATATGTAGGGGTGTGAACGGTTCGGATACGGTTCGGATAGTGATCGTACCAGATCCATATTCATATTTTTTTTCGGATATGGATCCGGATAAGGAACTACCCGGATCTGGATACGATTCGGATATTAAACGGATACGGATAAGGTTCGAATATTGTCGGATACGGATACGGATACGGATCATATTCGGATATTAAAACGGATACTATGATATAATAATATAATAATATTTTAGAATTCAAATCTTGATTATTATATAATTTTAAAACATATTTTATATATACACATATATAAGTGATTATTGATTATTACGTATTATTGTGATTTAAAATATAGATATTGTATATTATGTATTATTATTATTTTGATCATGATTACAACAAAACGGATACCCGTTTACAAATTTTATTCGGATCCGGATAATTTTAGTTCCTAGATCCGGATCCATATCGGTAAAAACGGATACGGTTCCGGATCCGGTTTAATCCGAATCCAGTTTTTTTTTTTCGAATCCGGATATTTTTCGGATACGGTTCGGTTCGGTTCGGGCAATATCCGCCCCATTGACACCCCTAGGCATATGTGTTCCATTAAAAATAAAAATGGGTCAAATTGATCAGATTCTATTCACATTGGTATATTAAGATATTTCTAATCAGAATTATTAAAAATACACATACTTTCATTGGGAGATAATGCAATTTTTTCTTTTGTAGTCTAATTATTAAATAATGGTCCAAGTCCCTCATCATATTATTCCGTCTGCTCGTATGACTGCGCTGCAGATTCCATTAATACAGACTGGCAGAATATTTCTTTAGCCAGGCTTGGCCTACCATTGATTCGTAGATTAAATGAATTTTATGGATTATTTAGGGGAATTCTTCAAAAGTGCCCCAATTTTTCTGCAAATTCTGAAAAATCCCTTGTACTTTTAGAAAATCTCCCATATTTTTTTGATTCCCTCAAAAACCCCCCATATTTGTTGTTTCTTCCAAAACCCCCTATTTTTTTTAGATTTTCTAAAAAACTCCCTGTCTTTTTGTTATGTTTTCCAAAAAATGACCATTATACCCCATAATTTTATTTTTTACATCTCTATAATTTAATAAATAATAAATATATATTAAATTATTATAAAAAATGTCAAAAAATAAATAATGCATGATAATAAAATATTATAATAAATAATACATAGATATTAAAATATTATAATAAATAACATATTGATATTAAAATATTATAATAATTGTTGACAATGATATTTTAATATCAATATATTATTTATTATAATATTTTAATATTGTGTATTATTTATTATAATATTTTAATATCATGTATTATTTTTTTATAATAGTTTAATATATATTGATTATTTATTAAATTATAGAGATTTAAAAAATAAAACTATGGGGTATAATGGTCATTTTGTAAAAAACATAATAAAGAGATAGGAGGTTTTTGAGGGAATTTAAAAAATTTAGGGGGTTTTTGAAGAAGCAAAAAATATAGGAGTTTTTGAGAGAATCTAAAAAAGATAGGAGGTTTTTTAAAAATACAGGAGGTTTTTCAGAATTTGCAGAAAAGTTTGGGGGTTTTTGAAGAATTCTCCATTTTTTTATTTCATGAAAAAATTATCAAATTGTTTAGATCATTAAATATTATTAAATATGTTATCATTATTATCATAAATAACTTGAGGTGACTTGTTATATCACAATATAACAATGTAGATTACAAATGTCGCGTTGCTGTTTTGTTCATTTTTTTTACTCTCGGTGAAATTTTAGTACTGAGAAAATAAAATAAAATAAATATTCAATATTTTAGATTACAAATGTGATACATATATTATTCATATTACGATTTTTTTGTATGTATCATGTTTGACGGAACTTTATTTCTGCATAATTCGATATTACTTTTGTATATCTTTTTATCAAGATATTTCATTTAGACATTTGGGATTTAAGATTTAAATTATATTTCATATATATATTATTTGTTAATTTTATGCATCGCAAAAATGTTGTATCGATATATTATCTGCGACATACAATTTTTTTGTTAAAAAAAATCGTAAACGTCATTTTCAATGTTAATTACCATGTATCATATTATATTATATATATATATTATTTGTTAATTTTATGCATTGCAAAAATGTTGTATCGCTATATTATCCGCTACAGACAATTTTTTGTTAAAAAAAATCGTAAACGTCATTTTCAACGTTAGTTACAATATATTTTAACAAGAAAAAAAATGAAAAATTGTGTATAAGAATACATAATAAAAACACCAAAAATACAAAATAAAATATAATAATTATTATTATTTTCGACATATTTTCTAGACTATCTGTCACCTTTTCGAGATTGTAGTGACGGATAATTTTGAGCGAGTTAGATTATATTTGTATGTGGTTGTTCTAGAAGCGTTGGAGTGGAAATCAAATTATAATTAATGCACTTAATAAATTGATAAAGTGCAAATAATTAGTTACATATTTTATTGGAATTCCTGAAATTTTACTAACCATGTGACTTTTAACGCAGTAATTAAATATGTTAAGTCACAAAAGGAATTGAGAGTTAAAAAATGTATAGACATCAAACTGAAATAATAAAAGATTATTTAATAATATGTTATTCTCACATCATAAAACTTTAAAAAAACATGGATCCTATCAAATGTACACATTATAATAATTTATTAGTTTTAAGCTTTTCCCAATTACTAAAAAGCTACTTTTGACATAATATCTTCAATTAATTATATTAAAAATAATTGAAAGCTGTTTAATGATATTATACCATAAAAACTAACAAATATTTTCAATTAAAAAGTAATTAAAAGCTGAATAATTTCTACTTGAGTAGAGAGTAAGTGCATGCACTGAATGATGGACCGAATCTAGTCAAAGGTCCTTGTGGGTCTGACTTCATCCCCCAAAAGGCCGTCTGTGCCACGTGATACCAACTACCATATTTCATTAGAAAAATAAATACAAATCAATCTTTTTTTAGGAATCTCTTCGGTCATTGTAAACTGGATCTATCCAGTTCCGTCAGGAAAGTACCTCCAATAATTTTCAAAAAACTTGATATGATACATTCATTATATATAATATTTGTTATTTTATTAATTATAATTTATATATTAAAAATTTGTTAATATCGAAACATCTTGCTACACAGAATGTATATTATAGTTAGTTTTTACATATATATATATTATCAAAAAATCTTGATGTCCGGAATTTTTTTACTAATTCATTCCCGAAAAATGAATTTATATGTATTTTGTGTGTATGTGGGCTTTGAGCCTAATATGATGTGTATGTTACAAAAAATTAGGTAACAATTCGGAATTTGGTTTCGTGCACCGTAGCATTTTTCATTAATCATTTATTTCAATTCTTAATTTAAAATTTTTGCTTTTCAAATATACTCATTGGTTAGAAGTGTCTGACAAGTATCTGCGATATATATGAACAATATATGATATTATATTGAAATAAAATATTCTGATACATCGTGTGAAGTATCTGATACGTATTTGACGAGTATAGTACGGATATTAGTATCCAATAAAGTGTTTACAATATGACTTTATTTTTAAAGTATTCACGTAATATAAGATAATTCTCATTTGTTCCGTTTGTCATATTATTTTCTGAATATTAATATTAATTTTATTTTTACTTTATATAGAAATCATTATTACAAACGTATCTTCCATTGGAAATAATTTTTGAGACTTCAAATCATCTAAAATTAGAAACAAAAAACAATATGTTCCATTGTTTTATCATAAAGAGTCACATTTACAAATACTTTCTTAATACATCACAAATATACATCACACATGATAAACATTAAAAGTTAACCAATTAAGCAACAACAACAAAAATTTGAACTGTCATAAGTGTACAATAATTACAATATTACATATAATTAAGACTAGGAGATTACCCGCGCTTCGCGGCGGTTTTGTTTCATTTGTTTTATCATACACGTAATATATACACATAATATATAATAATGATTTTTCGGGATCAAATATAAGACTTTATGAAAATAAATATCATATTGATTAAGAAAGTTTGATGATGACAAAATTATCATACTATTTTTTAATATGACACATTGCGAAATATTTATTTAGCACTATAATGTAACACATACAAAAAAGAATAAATGTCACTATAAAATAATAAAACAACATGGGTGGACATAAACAAAAATAAAAACCATATGATATTTTAAATTTTCGTATCTAAAATCAAGAATAATAACATTGTAAAAGTTAAAAAAAATTATTTCTGTGTGATAAATTTTAAGTTTCATGTTTATTATTGAAAAATATTATATAAGTTAAAAAATTATTTGTGTTTAGTAAATAAATATCTTTCATTAATTTTTTTTAAAAGATTAACATGAAACTGTTTTAAGTACAAATACAAATATAACATAATTGTTTTAAAAATAATAATAATAATTAGGATGTGCAAATTTTTCTCTATTATATTTTTAAAAATAATAATAATAAGGATTACAAGTCAATAATATAATTATATGTATTTTTATCTCTTTTTTACATAATTGTTTTCATAATTTTAAGTTAGAGAAAAATATTGAATATATTATAATAACATACTTAGTAGTATGTGCAATTTTTTTTCAATTATAGTTTTAAAAATAATAATAATTAGTCTTACAAGTCATTAATGCAATTATATTTATTTTTATATCTTTTTGTACACAATTGTTTTCATAATTTTAAGTTAGAAAAAAATATTAAATATATGATAATATGGATCTCAAAATAAAGATAAAATTCCACCGAATATATTTCTTAATTGTTTTAAATTATATTATGAAAATCTAACAATATTTGTTGTATGTTTTATTATATTATGTATTGATTTATTAATTTATTAATGTTAGATATTTAAACTCTTCACATTCTATTTTTATTCACAATTGATCATGTATCATATTGTGAAAAAATTCAAAATCAAATACAATTGGTCCAACATGAACCTAACAAATAATATTTTGCCACGTCATTAGTGTAAGGTGATGTGGCCTTCTAAAATTGCTTAAAACTATGTGTAAAATAAGTGACACATAAATATCTACAAATAAAACATAACCACACAAAATCAAAGGTTAATCTATGGTTCATATGTTGTCACATATCCTAATCTAATGGTGGAAATAATTGTGATGATTTGGCATGAGTTGTGATGAGGTGGCATGAGGAGATTGCATAAAGATGGGTCCAAAATAAGGGGTCGGTAAATAAGTTTATAAAAGAAAAATACAATATGTTATTTCAAAAAGAAAGAAAAAGATCATCAAATATTATTTAGTCCAAATTAGTCAAGTCAAGAAGGCAAAAGAGTGCATCTGTCTGAAGTTAATACGTGAGAGAACAATAATATGTTCCAGAATAGAAGTATTGTACATTTTACAAATCAAAGTTCACCCACAACCAATGTTTTAAATATCGGCGCTATAGCGAATTTTTTAAGGTAAACGCTGCTTCACTTCGGATTTTATCTTTGTAGCATTTTGTTTTGCTACAACGCTATAGCGGATTGTTATAGCATGAAGCGTACAAATATAGTACTTGTAGCGGTGCTATAGCGTGATTTCAAAAGTAAAATGATTAATGAAATATGTTTATAAAAAATATGGAGTGAAATCTATTTATTTAGAATAATAATAATAATAATAATAATAATAATAATAATAATAATAATAACAATAACAATAATAACAACAACAAAATTAATAATAATAATAACAATAACAATAATAACAACAACAACATTAATAATAATAATAATAATAATAATAATAATAATAATAATAATAATAATAATAATAATAATAATAATAATAATAAAATAATGATAGTAATAATAATAGTACAAATAATAATAATAATAATAATAATAATAATAATAATAATAATAATAATAATAATAATAATGACAATAATAATAATAATAATAACAAAAAAATAAAGAATTATTATCTGCATAAATTATATAATAACAATAAAATAATAATAGTAACAAAAATAAAAATAAATAATAATAATAATTATTACTATTTGATTTAATACAAATATATAGTTTACAAAACATAACAAATTTAGAATGAATGATTATTTTTTGAGTGTGAGAATGAAATAATAATTTGAAAAAAAAAATTGTTCTCTACTTTTGTTTAGCCATATAAACTAATTTTAACACTAGTTATACGACAGATAAATAAATTACCTTCGTTTAAAAGAATGAAATAAAAATTCTGGACAATAATAATACTTATAACCACTAATAATACTTTAAACCAACAAAAAAATTTATTCATACAAAATAACAACATTTTCGACGCTAAATCTACTAAAACTGTCTAAATTAGCTTCATATACAAAAATGTGCAATGATCTTCCTTGATCCGTAATAATCCTACTAGCATCTTTGATATTCAATAATACGAATTTGTGTTATATACTAAAGGTAGTTTATTATAACGAAACAAATAAAATAACTTGTCATTATTTACTGCTCTCGATAGCTTAAATAGTCGTGCTTGCGTCTTCAATTATATACGTTAATACTAGTGTCTAATTTCATAGCTTAATTTAAGAAGGATATAATGAAAAAAAAAATACTATATGAGAATTATTTATATATTTTTTTCATTAAATAATTATAAGTTATTTTATTTGTTTGATTATAATGAGTTGTATTTCATAACAAAAATTCTCATTATTTAATATCAAAGATTATCATATATTTTAAAAAATATATATGTTTTTTAAACTAGATATTTATATTAACTCAAATTGAGAAAATATGAATGGATCAATCTAAATATTTAATTATTTACATTGATATTAGTTTAAACTTTTGATAAATTAATAGTTAAGAATCTTCCAAATACATTTCATAATTAAATAAAAAAAGTTTCAAAATTTTGGTAAAATGTAGATAAATTTTCTAGAAGCAAAAATATCAGTTTTAGAAATAAGGATTTTTAATTTATATTTATATAATTTTTTTTCTTTAGTCTGTACGTGTATAGAATTCTTGTTTCTATTTTTAAATGGATAATGACAATGATGTGTGGATTTAATTGCATACGTGTTTGCATCGTTTCAATCGTGCATCGAATTAACCAAAGGACGTCTCCAGTTTCCTTCAAATTGGAGAAGGCATGACTCTCCTTCTTCCCCTATTTAAACCAACCACTGGCCCTCTTTCTCTCTCCCTCTCATCACAATTCACGACTCCTCTTTCTTCTCCTCTCACGTCTTATCGGATCGCAGCCGTCTCAGACTCGCTTGGTGCAGATCGGGAACCCGCTTCGTTATCTCTCAGAGTTTCTCTCTCTAATCAGATCGAGGTGGATCCCGCCTTGCGCCAAGTGAATCGGAGCCGGCTATGCGAATTTTCAGATCCAATCCAATCCAATCCGCCGCATCCCGATCTGGTTCATATTTCAATCTACTTTCTTTTCTATTTATTCATATAATCAATTAGATGAGTAGTTTATCAATTAGGTTGTATGTGTTCTTCTTAATCTGCTTTCTAGAGAATTTAGATCTGGTAAGGAAAGATTCATTAGCCTGATTCAAAACTACTACTAATTAAATCTTCGGTTTCTACTAATTTTACTTGATTTTAATTTTACAATTAGACTAGTCTAAATTTAGGGATTTAATTGAATGATAGTCAGTAGATTTTGCCCCGTCAGATTTTTTTTTTATTAAATGTAGAAGGCAGGCTATTGGTCTCCCATTCATTGTTTTGGTGCCAATGGGAAGCGTGCTTCTATTTTTAGTTATGGAATCTAGAGTTCTTTATTAGTTGTAGAATCTAGATTTCTACCACTTTCTAATATTTAATTTCCAAATAGCAAGTTTAATTTTGAAAAGGACCACTTAATTTTTCTGATATTCCTAAAACTGTATTGTTTGTTACAAATACAACTTCTATTTTAATTTGAGCAGTATATATAAATAAAATAAATAATTTAGTTGCGTACGTAAATACACATAACAAAAATGCCACGACGATAGAAATAAACCACTAGAATTTAATTTATATTGAATACTACTATAAATTACTGATACTCATTCGATACTTCTACTATTTTTATAATTGAAGTAAAAAAGAATAAATAGTAAATGTATACTTCTAAAGTATGAAAAAATATAATTGAGAGATCAAACTAAATTATAATTGAACTAAAAGAATAATACATAGTAAATTACTATGTAAACAAACTTTTAAGTATGTATTACGACAATATATATGTATTAATAAAATACAATATATTAAACATATCACATCCAAAATATTTTGAAGATTAAAGTAATAGAAAATATATACCTCGGTCCCACCTCATTTTTATCTTAAAGATATTATCAGGATGAAATATGGATTTTTTAAGAAATAATGATATTCATCTATAAATAGCTAGATTTAGAGAGGTTAATTATATGGAGAATCAAATACCAAATAAAAAAGTGGGGTTCTTTGGAAAAAAATCACAATCAGATATGAAGAGACTTGTTATATGGAGAATCAAAGTCCTTTTAGCTTTTCAAAAGAGAAATTCCATTTTAGCTTGGTTTCCAAGCTAAAGTGTATATTCTTGTCTTTAGATTTGACGGGGAAAAGACTTGCTTTAGCATCTCAATTCTACATCAAATAATTCTTGCCCAGTAATTTCCAGAACTGTCCTTTGCCTTTTTATTTAGGCCGAATTTCATATATATCCTTGCAAAATCTCACAATTTCACGTATATTCCTGCAAAACATAAAATATCATGAATATCTCTACGAAAGCACAAAAATTTCATGAATGTTTTTTCGATCAATTATCGTTAATTTGTGTTTTTTCGATTTTTCCGACATGAATTTTTTTTCTTATTTACATAGGTATAATATCGGAAAAGCAAAAATTAACGATAATTTTAACGAATAGTTAACAAAAATCTAACAAAAATAACATCCATGAAATTATAATAATTTTGTAGGAGTATTCATGATATTTTTCGTTTTGCCGGGTATACATAAAATTTGGGTCTTTGTAGGGGTACATATGAAATTTAGCCTTTTATTTATGGAGAAATATCATGTCAAATGATTCTTCTTAAACTAATCAGTACATTGTACTAATTTACAATCACTTTCGAAATTTCTGAGGCCTTTATTTTAATTTTTAAATAAATTTAGCATCTCAATTCTACATCAAATAATTCTTGCCCAGTAATTTCCAGAAGTGTCCTTTTTCTTTTTATTTAGGCCGAATTTCATATATATATATATATATATATATATATATATATATATATATATATATATATCCTTACCTAACTCCATAATTTCATGTATATATCTGCAAAACATGAAATATCATGGATATCTCTACAAAAGTACAAAAATTTCATGAATGTTTTTTCGATCAATTATCGTTAATTTGTGTTTTTTCGATTTTTCCGACATGAATTTTTTTCCTTATTTACATAGGGATAAAATCGGAAAAGAAAAAATTAACGATAATTTTAACGGATAGTTAACAAAAATCTAACAAAAATAACATCCATGAAATAATAATAATTTTATAGGGGTATTCACAATATTTCACGTACAGGGATATATATGAAATTTGGGTCTTTGTAGGGGTACATATGAAATTTAGCCTTTTATTTATGGAGAAATATCATGTCAAATGATTCTTCTTTAACTAATCAGTTCAATCTACTGTCCAAATTTGTATTAATTCATAATTACATTAACCATCTATCATTATTCATTACTAATTTAAAATCACTTTCGAAAATTCTGGGGCCTTTTTTTTTTTTTTTAAAATAAATTTGGCTGAACTACCCTTGTAAATTTTAATTCTTTATTAATGAAATCTTCAATTGTGAGATCTAAAATCACTTCATGATATTATAAAAATGGTTAGCTGAAATAATCAAGAAAATTCACTTCAGGTTTGTAATTAACAAGAACAGTAAGTGTGTGCGCGTGGTTTTTTTCCTGACGATGTAACGGAGATTGGTTTGTTATGTAATTTATAATTATATTGTTACGTAATTTTAGGAGTTGAGAATTAACAAAATAAATATCAAGGGTTGTGTTGCATAGAGACGAGTATCGTATAAGATACGGATAATACGAGGGTATGACAATTTTCCAAAAAAATAGGAGATAAAATGATTTATATATTTAATATTATTTTAATAAAATTAATTATATATTTAAATAAATTATTAATAAAAAATCAAGATGTTATGTCATTTATTGGATATTTTATGAAAAATAATATGTGAATTTTTTAATTTTTTTTGGGTAGTGAAAATATTAGATATTTTTTTATGTTGGACTAAAATAATAAAAAATGGAATCAGCCGCGTCGGATTCGTATCCGAACCGTATCCTGCTTTATCGGAAAGTATATTCCGTTCAAAATTTAATATTAAAATAGTCCGATACATCATGTGACGTATCGGATACGTATCAATTTTGTATTTGTGTCTGATACAATCGGATCGTGTACAATTGTACAATTGGTTTTTTGAAGTACTCGCACAACATATAATGTAAGCTTCTCTAATATATCATGGGTCATGACTTACAAGACGGATCGATATTTTCAAACGTCGTGATCTCGTAGATTTTTTCCCTAATCAATATTTCAATAATATATATTAAACATTTGATATTTATATGGTACTTCTAGTTTTGCAATTTTTTTCCAAGAAGATGATTAATTTACAATAATATAAACATCTAGATTTCGCACCTATATTTCATCTAGAAGCACACGTGGCATATATGGCACCTATATTTCACACTTATATTTTTATGTGCAAATCTAGATAAAAAATCTAGGTGCTTATGATTAACGATTAATTTATGAGGCCCTCTATCTTGTCTCCATATTTCATCACCAAAATCGTGATGTGGTCATGCCTACATCACGATCAAATGAGAACTCATATAAAACCCAAATATCTCCCTCCTCAAGTTTACTACCAATTAAAATATATCTTAATTAATTCTAATGTTATGTCATCTCAATTAAATATTAATTATCATCTCAATTAAATATTAATTATCATGTCATCTTAATTAATTCTAATGCTATTAATTAATTTAAATTCATACATTTAAAATATAAATGAAATGTTAATTGCAACCTTCCTCAATTTAGTGTTTGGTTGCAAAATTTTAATTGCAACCTTCGTCAATTGAGTGGTTGGTTGCAAAATTGGATTCATAAATTAACATCACGACTTCACGAATTTGAGGAGGAAATGGAGGGACACAGAATAATTTGAGGAGGAAATGCAGGGACAGAGAATAATTAACATCATGACTCCATCACGAATTTGAGGAGGAAATGCAGAGGCAGAAAATAATTTTCCTTAATTTATAGGGGGAGGTATATGAGCATGCAATCATAGCCATGAGCTAAAAGATAGGTGAAGCCTTAACGGTGCAGCAAGGTTCCTCGAGCCGTCATTCACCTCCTAGTGCCGGATGTCAGTGTCATCGTCGCCGTCACAAGTTGCTCCCAGGCGCCCTCCGTTGAGAGCTAGCAAACTTTTTTTTTCGTGAATAACCTCCGTGAAGAATCCTGAATAACCCGTGAATAATCCCTGTTTTAAGCATAGCGGGCCGGACTTCTTTAATAAACAGATCCAAAACCCGGATGCAATAAACCTGCTACCTGCGCTTTTGTAACCGTTGCTGCTAATTGCTCTGGTATTTTTCGCAATTGCGTCGCTATTTTCGCAATCACCTCAATCATCAACTAAATTCTTGCAATTTAAGTACATATGTTCATCACCATTTCATAAAATCTGCATTTATAGCATTTTTGCAAATATGCACATTTTGTTCAAGGCTGCTTTCGAGGTCATCTCTTTTTAGCTCTCACACACTTCCTAATTAAGAAACCAGCAACCAAAAAACTCGTGAATCGCCAACTAGAGTTAGCCTAGTTGGTCACACCTCTTGGCTAGGGAGCGAGAGGTGTGGGGTTCGATTCCCGACGGGGACACTGAATTATAGATTAAAATGTTAAATAAATGAATAGAGTGTGTGGCCTACGGGTTTGTAATAAAAAAATAAAAAAAAAGAAGATTGTGTTTGGAAGGGGGACTTTGAGCCCTCTCCGAATTTACTCAAAAAAAACTTGTGAATCAACCCAATATATCTCTGTTGGGAATTTCATGGAGCAATTAATGTTTCATGCATCTCTCCATTACTAACCACCCATCCAAACCAAATCACCCCCTCCTCTGAATCTCAACTCAATCCACATGTTTCTCTAATGAAGTTCATCTCTTCTTTGCTTGCAAATGTTGCAATCATATACATCACGGTTTCAAAATTTGAATTATTCTTCGGTACACCAAATTTTTTCTCTCATTTTGTGATAGATTTAATCTTGACCTTTCATTCCTATAAGGGTAATTTTGGAACATAAAAATTAACAGGTCACTTCTCAACCCTCCTTTCCTTTCTCAACCCGTCTCTTCTTCCCCTTGTCCATTTGTCTTCCCCCCGGCTTCCCCCCGGCTTCCCCATCCATTCTCCTGTGTTTTTCTCACTTTCTCCATTTAGGGGCTGTTTGATACAAGGTATTTAATGGGATTTTGCAAGACAAGAAACCAATTTCCTGGATAAGTTAGTTGTTTGTGTTTGATATGTTGGACAAAGACAGACATTGAGTTCCCATGTCCTTTTCCACCAGGTTATTGTCCCTCAAATAATGTCTCGCCAAAATTTCGGGAAAACACAAAAGTCACACTCTTTCTTTCCCCTCCCGCCAAGAACACTTCACCCTTTGTGCTTCTTCTCTCTCACTCGTTGAGAATCTTGCTTGCTTCTCTCTCAATTGTCGAGAAGCTTTTCTGATTTAAGGATGACTCCTCCATCTCAGGTTTGTATTTTTCTTGGTTGATTTAAGGATTTTGGATCTAGGGTTTTCTGATTCATAATTTGGAGTTGGTTTCTTCAATTTCTTAGTTCTGGATCGCATACCATTATGTTTGATTTCTTGATTTAATCTTTCTTTACGGATTTGGAGTTGGTTTTTTCAATTTGGAGTTGGTTTCAGGACCCATTTGGAGTTGATTAAAATAAATGGTCAAAATCATATGGTTCAGGACCCATTTGGAGTTGGTTTCTTCAATTTTTACACTTATTTTTTTTACGCAACATGGTCCAGGACCCATTAATTGATAATAATCAAATCATTCTTGTTTTTATATGGAACGTCAATTGACATTTCTCTTAAGTTATATGATCAAAGTGCTCTGGATCCTTGATTTGATTTAGGACCATTTATTCTTGTCTCTTAATTCTTCATTTAGGACTTCATCTGATCCTTGGTTCATGGTTCAGGACCCTTAATTCTTGATATTATTCCATCGTTGAACTAACCCAAGCTTTAGTTTTTTCATAACACATGAATTGATCCTTTATTCATAACTTTTAATTTGGATCCTTAATTTTGTAGAATTAACCAATAATCATTATTCTAGGAATCTGAAGCAACATCTCCGAATCGTAAAGGAAAAGCAACGGGAAAAAATCATAGTTGGAGTCCATCAGAAAGTGATTTTCTCGTCAAATTTTTAGCAGAAGAAGCTCGAAAGGGTAAGAAACCAGAGAAGGGGTTCAAAAGTACCACGTATAGAGCGGTAGCTCGTAAAATCAATGACAAATATGAGAAGGACTTCGCCGAAACCCACGTCGTTAATCATATGAAAACTATTAAAAGAAAGTGGAAATTAATTCAACAGTTGAAGTCAATGAGTGGAACTTCTTTTGACGAGGATACATATACAATTAAGTTAGGGGAAGAAGAATGTGAAACATATATTCAGGTGATTTAATTTTCACATGTTTTATTTAATCTCTTATAATTGAAACATAATAATTCAAACACTTGCAGGCGCATTCGAGTCACGGCCCATACCTCAACAAGCCGATGGCATATTATCCAGATTTGGAGATAATTTGTAATAATGAGATGGCAACGGGTGCTTATGCTACTGCATTAAATTCCACGTCAAGGTCATTTAGTCGCATTCCTCCATCGCCTTGCTCGCCTGAAGATCAGCAACCTAATTCATTTAATGTGATTCAAGAAGATGACGAGGTAGAATTAATGTTCCCACCCTCTTCAAGAAGATGACGAGGTAGAATTAATGTCACCATGAAAAAAAATTCTTCCTGCAATAGTCTAGGGCCCACACCCTCATCATTCTTGCCTCTTGAGTCCCACCCTCTCCAAGGTTCCCCCCTCTCTCTGTTGAGACAACTCAAAAATTGAATTTCTTATTACTTGTGCAAGTTGACATATTTGTTTGAATCAATGTTATGCTTAGGGATGCCAACGGGGCGGGTCGGGTTCGGATAAGCCTTTCCCATACCCGAATTTGAAATTTCGGATATTATCCGAACCCGAATCCAAAATATCCGCGGATAAAAAAATATATCCGAACCCGAATCCGCAGGTAAATTCCTATCCGCGGGTATTACCCGTTACCCGAAAATATAATATATATATATTTTTTTAATGATGAAATTTTTTGATCCAGTAACAGTTACACTGTCCCCTACTCACACTGTCTCCTACCAAATAACAATTACACAATAACCAAAACCAAATTTTTTGATCCACTACACTCCACTGTCGTGGGGCACTGGGAAGGAGAAAGAGATTCTTCTCTCTCTGGCGGCTGGTGTGTACAATGTAGAGAGTATTTTTTGTTTATTGTACTTAGGGTTTGACTAAAGGGCAAATTTTAATGGTCATGATTTAATTCTCAACAAAAATGTAAGGTTAAATATGTAATTTTAGTTTCGGGTATTTTCGGGTAATTTTCGGGTACGGGTTCGGGTTACCCGCGGGGCGGGTAGTACTCCGCCCGTACCCGAACCCGGACCGGGTATTTTTTTTCGGTCAATACCCGACCCGCGGGTATTTTTTTCGGGTATTAGCCGACCCGTTCGGATCGGGTACCCACGGGTTCGGGTTTTACCCGACCCATTGACATCCCTAGTTATGCTGTAAGATTAATTCAGTTTAACACTACGAAAGGAGAGAATAATTTGAATCGAGCTAAGAACCTAAGATAGTGCTAGAGAAGAAAAGGCAATTGTGTTATTTGATAAAAAAAAATGATGTACAAAATTGCATGCCCTAAAATGCTTTTATTGCATGCAAGCTGTAACATTATTGGGAGATTATATAGACTAGGAGATTACCCGCGCTTCCTGACGGTTTTGTTTCATTTGATTTACCATACACATAATATATATTTATGATTTTTCGGGATAAAATATAAGACTTTATAAAAATAAATATCATATTGATCAAGAAAGTTTGATTATGAAAAAATTATTATATTATATTTGAATATGACACATTGCAAAATATTTATTTAGTATTTTAATACAACATATACAAAAAAGAATAAATATCACTATAAAATAAAAAAACAACATGCGTGGACATAAACAAAAATCGAACCCATATGATATTCTAAATTTTCATATTTAAAATTAAGAATAATAACATTGTAAAAATTTAAAAAAATTATTTGTGTCTGATAATTTTTATGTTACATGTTTATTATTGAAAAATATTATATAAGTTAAAGAAATTATTTGTGTTTAGTAAATAAATATATTTCATTATTCTTTTTTTAGAGATTAACATGAAACTGTTTTAAGTAAAAATACAAATGTAACATACTTGTTTCAAAAATAATAATAATAATTAGGATGTGCAATTTTTTTCAATTACATGTTTCAAAATAATAATAATTAGGATTATAAGTCATTAATGTAATTATATTTTTTTCATATTTTTTTTTTGACATAATTGTTTTCATAATTTTATGTTAGAGAAAAGTATTGAATTTATGATAATAACATACTTAGTAGTATGTGCAATTTTTATCAATTATAGTTTTAAAAATAATAATTATTAGGATTACAAGTAATTAATGTAATTATATTTATTTTTATATCTTTTTTTACATAATTGTTTTCATAATTTGAAGTTAGAGAAAAATATTAAATATATGATATGGATCTCAAAATAAAGATAAAATTCAAGCGAATATATTTCTTAATTTTTTTAAATTATATTATGAAAATACTATCAATATTCGATGTATTTATGATATTATATATTAATTTATTAATGTTAGATATTTAACTATTCACATTCTATTTGTATTCACAATTGATCATGTAACATATTGTGAAAAATTCAAAATCAAATACAATTGGTTCAACATGAACCTAACAAATAATATTTTGACACGTCATCAGTGTAAGGTGATGTGGCCTTCTAAAATTGCTTAAAAGTAGGTGTAAAAAAAGGGACACATAAATATCTACAAATAAAACATAATCGCACAAAATCAAAAATTAATCTATGGTTCATATATTGCCACATATCATAATATAATGGTTGAAATAATTGTGATGATGTGGCATGAGTTGTGATGAGATGGCATAAGAAAATTGCATAAAGATGAATCCAAAATAAGGGGGTTGGTAAATTAAATATTCAAGGCAATATTGTGTATTTATATTTATGTTTATCGTTCGGGTGTAGCCTAGTTTTGTGATTGTTTTTTACATGGTTGATTCAGGTTTTAGACTCGATATCAAAAAAGAAAAATTATACTTGTCCCCTCTAAAATCCTACATAAAGCTTGATGTGTTGGCAAAGAAATATTTAATACATTTAATAATAGCAAATTTTACATCTTAGGTTTACCATGATAAATCTAACTTATTTATTTTATTATATTTTAATTAAATTTCACACGTTTCACATGTGGTAAATGGAGCATTGGTCCATCCAAATAACTTTTTTTCATATTTGTAAAATTTGTATTTAATGACATATGAATGATTCTAATCAAGTACTATTAAAATGTAAAATTCATTCATTATGTGTGAAACGGTTGAATTTTTTTTTTCCTCATCCTATATAAGAGCACAACACAAAAATAATCATGATTCACCACCCTTATTTAATGCACATTGCCAACACATCAATCGAGGTGGGGGATTCTAAGGAGATGTCTATCACCACTCATAAAAAAAATGCTGTATTATCCATTTGCTTCATATGTTTCACGAGAGAACCGAGAATATGGGTTAATTAATGAATGACATAGATTAGGGCCTTAATCGTCATTTAACATTTTTTTCATCTCCCAATAAATTAAAAGTTGGTGACTTTAATTCTTATTATAAAGATGTGATATACAACACCATACATATGACATTAAATTATGACGAGAGTTAAAAAAATATAATTAAACAAAGATGCTTAAATTTTTTTTTTTTACGAACACGGCGAAAATTGTATGATAAACATAAAAATGTATATTCAAATTCAATAAAAAATATACATAATCGATATGGTAAATAAAAAAGACTTAAATAGTTAGATGTAAGATGTGTCATAGACACTTAATAAGGTAGATTGGTATTCAAAAAGATTAAATAAATATTTAAACGTATATATCGATATAGATATAAAAAGGTATAATCAACATGTAAAAACTTATGCTGATATTCAATTATAGTGATTTTATAAAAATAAAAAGATTTGATAATTGTATATCTCCAAAAACTATTTAATAATATCTAAATGTATATGGACAATAAAATTGTATATAAGCATTGAAAACTATATATTTACATGAAAATAATTTATTTGAAATGAGAACAGTAGTTTTACAAAAAATAATATGTCATAGTAACGCTCAAAATAATATGTCAGGAACAAAAATGAAATATTGAAATTAAGAATGGATATACAAATATTACAATTAGTATTAAACTAAAATATACAAGTATTACAATTTACCAACTCCCTTATTTTGGACCCATCTTTATTGAATTTTCTCATGCCACCTCATCGGCACTCATGCCACATCATCACAATTATTTCAACCATTAGATTATGATATGTGACAATATATGAACCATAGATTAATTTTTGATTTTGTGTGATTATCTTTTATTTGTAGATATTTATGTGTCCCTTATTATACACATACTTTTAACCAATTTTAGAAGGCCACATCATCTTACACGGATGACGTGTCAAAATATTATTTGCTAGGTTCATGTCGAACCAATTGTATTTGATTTTGAATTTTTTCACAATATGTTACATGATCAATTGTGAATACAAATAGAATGTGAAGAGTTTAAATATCTAACATTAATAAATTAATATATAATATCATATATACATCAAATATTATTAGTATTTTCAAAATATAATTTTAAAAAATTAAGAAATATATGCGCTTGGATTTTTATCTTTATGTTGAGATCCATATTATCATATATTTAATATTTTCTCTAACATAAAATTATGAAAATAATTATGTAAAAAAAATATAAAAAAAAATATAATAACATGAATGACTTGTAAGCCTAATAATAATTATTTTTAAAATTATAATTGATAAAAATTGCACATACTACTAAGTATGTTATTATCATATTTCAATACTTTTCTCTAACATAAAATTATGAAAACAATTATGGTAAACAAAATATAATTACATTAATGACTTATAATCCTAATTATTATTATTTTTAAACATATAATTGAAAAAAAATTGAACATCCTAATTATTATTATTATCAAAATAATTATGTTATATTTGTATTTTTACTTAAAATAATTTCAGTTTAATCTCTAAAAAAATAATGAAATATATTTATTTACTAAACACAAAATAATTTCTGTAACTTATATAATATTTTTCAATAATAAACATAAAACATAAAATTATCAGACACAAATAATTTTTTTAAACTTTTACAATGATATTATTCTTAATTTTAGATATGAAAATTTAGAATATTATATGGTTTTGATTTTTGTTTATGTCCACGCAAGTTGTTTTATTATTTTATAGTGACATTTTTTTTGTATATGTTGTATTAAAATACTAAATAAATATTTCGCAATGTGTCATATTCAAAAATAAGATAATATTTTTTTCATAATCAAACTTCCTTAGTCAATATGATATTTATTTTTATAAATTCTTATATTTGATCCCAAAAAATCATAACTATATATTATGTGGATGATAAATCGAATGAAACAAAACCGCCGCGAAGCGCGGGTAATCTCCTTGTTAGTTTTAAAATTATAGTTTAAACTAAAATAAGACAAATCACTAATTTATCTTTATAACATATTCACTTTTATTCATTTTGTTTTCTTATATAATAGTTTTCACAAATTGAAATAGAGAAAAGGTTATGTATAGATTATTGTAATATGAATGTCAGAATAAGGAGAAAATCCAAATTAATATATTTAACGAAATTTTGAAAGTAAAGTTTTCAAATGTCTCATCATACAAAAAAATCGACAACTTTATATTCACATTATTGTTTTAGTCCATTTTTTAATTTAGAATTTACATATATTAATATTTTTTGGATTTTTTTTTTTGAGTTATATATTTTTTAGTAAATAATATCATAATTGGTTGAGTATGTTAATTAGTCTGTATTTTGCATTTGTATTTTTATTTGTATTCGATATTATACGAACCGTATTAGAATTCGTACAATGTCCGAACCCTAGCCGTATCCGATTACACTCCTATTCATATACCAAGTTAATGACTCATGTTACTAAATTTTCTTACTTAATTTGTTAATAATAAATAAATTTTGTTAATATTTTATGAAACTAACTAAATGAACAATTATGAAATATAACTAATAATTGAATTCTTTTGGTCGAATCAAAGAAAATATCTTTTTATTCGTAAAACTTCAATGAATTTGGAAAATTATATTTTTAAAAATCTCAACTAATATATATGAAATCTGCTAATAAGGTATTCTACCAATGCCATAAAAAGTATTTTTAACAAAGAATAGATTTTTTTGCTTTTATAATTCAAAAAGGATTATGGCAATGCCATAATTATTTAAACATGAAATACTAACTTTGAATATATACACACACGTAGGGCTGCAACTTTAGCTCGTGGCTCGTGGCTCGCTCGAGCTCGACTCGATAATAGTTCGATAATAGCTCGCTCGATATTAACTCGAAATTAAACGAGCCGAGCCGAGCTAGCTCGAACGCTTATTGAGCCGAGCTTGAGCCAGACTCAGCTCGCTCGTATTAAGCTCGAAATTTTTTTGAGCTCGATTTAAAAAATTAAATATTTTTATCATAATTAATTTACATTATATATATTATTTTAATTATAAAATTTTATAAAGAAATTTTTTATCTTCCTAATAATTCCAATTCGGATTACAACTTAGATCCTAAAAAAGAATTTTAACTAGGGGAGACAAATTAATAATACCAAGTTCAAATCCTATTTTTTTATGTTTTGTGTTGTGTATGTTTGATTTATTATTGTTATGTTTTAAGATATTTTAGTATTTAAAATATGTTATGTTTATTCGCGATTATTACAATTTTTTAATTAAAATTTAAGTTATTTTTTTAATTGAGCTACTGTTGAGCCGAGCCGAGCTAGCTCGAATTAAAACGAGCCGAGCTTGAGCTTGATTTTTCAGCTCGAACCATAATTCTAAACGAGCCGAGCCAGCTCGAATAAGTTCCGAGCCGAGCTTGAGCTTGGCACAGCTCGCTCGAGCTCGGCTCGTTTGCAGCCCTACACACACGTGCGATGTGTGTATTATAATTATGTTCTTTATTCTAATTAAGAATGCACGTTGAATATGATAATTATGTATTTCATTATATTAATTAAATATATATTTTTTAGTTCTAAACTTTCAGTGATGCATTTTAGTATATTTTTATTTAAATCTATAATATTTACTTTTAGAAAATAATATATTCTTGTTTAATATAGTTGCACTAATTTCGTAATATTCTCGTTTGGTATGATATGTTTTGGGAGATCAATAGAGTATCTATTTATTTAAACTTACTCACCACATTTACCCGAGCAGCACATTTACCCAACAGTTTAAACAGGGAAAAAGGAACATAATGGGTCCTACGCATAAAATAGTAATTAAGGTGACCTGACACTGAATGAGTATTATTACTTTTTTACCCTCTCTTTCGATACGTTGATAAAACTATTAACCTGCTGAATAGAGATTTGTACCGTCTGAATAGAATTAGCCGGTTTTATGAATTAATCTGAAGCACTAATTTGAAATGAATGAACGGTTGAGAAAATTTTGGTGCATGGAAGAATTACTCTCAAAATTTATCATCATTCAGTGCAATTCAAAACAACGGATCAGAGAATGAAGATTTCTCGAAATAAGTAATCCAGAACTGACGAGAGAGAGAGAGCATGAGTGCAAGAGAAGACATGCGATGGAGGAGAGGTGGCAACCACGAAGAGAATAGTGAGGAGCCCATGAGAAACCACTACTAGTTCGAACTTCGAAGCAGAGAGAGGAAATGTTAAATTTAATGTTTTTTTAATAATTATATTTTGTTTATTAGTCTAATATGTAATGCTTAATATGTGTCTTCATATGTATGTGTACGAGAGAAATATAACAAAATTATGTAAATTTTGTGTGTGTTGTGTGTCTCTTTTTCACAGAGAGAAAATACTACTCATCCTTGTCCACAATTCATGTGAAATAGACTAAGAAAAACTATTTCCTTTTATGTTCTCTTGAACCCTAGATATTTTCTCTCTCAAATCTTGTTCACTAATCCATCTAAAATACAAAACAAAATCAAACTAACTCCAACAGGAAAGAGAAAGTGGCTTGCAAGATAGAACAAACAGAGACCTAACGTATGACAATACTTAATATTCTTTTATCAATTTTGGTCAAGCCGTTTGTAGGGAATCGGAATCGGCCGACCCCGTGTCCCGCACAGCGGATGAAGGACGCGTTCAGGTATCCCAATCTCAGGATCACGTCATTTCTCCGAGGGGACGATGCGGTAGAAGGATAGGATCATACCACGTGAAATTAATCACATTTGAAGGATTGGTTGCTTTCTTTTTCTTAGTTTTTCTGTCACATTGGTTACTAGTCGTGCATCGCACTTCCACATATCTTTCACCGTCTTAACACGTTCTTCTCGATATACTCCTTCGGTTTGATCACAAACGAAGAGTCACATATGTGAACTCCTCTATCCGTATCCACTGTGAGTTGTCGTCTATCACGAATACACACGTAACTCCCTAGTCGTTTCGTACGTACACTTGCTTAATCTCGCAATTCTCTGATGAAGAAACACTTTTCTTCTCTTTTCTCTTTTCTTCGTTGGTTGCACTCTTTCAACACTTGTAAGAATGATTCCACTTAATTGGAACACTGGTAAGAGAAAGAAATATCATATTTATACTTAATAGAATATAGACACTTTAAAGACTGTATATCATATATATAAAAACGTGCATAATCCAATTATACAAAACTGAAATCCAGAAGCCAGTTCGATACAACGGACCATTCGTCCGTTGCAATGGACCATCACGCATAACACTCCGTTAGGCTCCGTTACAACGGAACCTTCACTGGATTTCTGGTTTATCAAATATATAACCGTCCGTTACAATGCAACTTAGTTTGCCTTGTAACGAAACTCCAACTTGATCTAATATTTGCATAATCACATTATGCACATATAAGTAGCTCCGTTACAACGGAACCTTCACTGGATTTCTGGTTTATCAAATATATAACCGTCCGTTACAATGCAACTTAGTTTGCCTTGTAACGAAACTCCAACTTGATCTAATATTTGCATAATCACATTATGCACATATAAGTAGCTCCGTTACAACGGAACCTTCACTGGATTTCTGGTTTATCAAATATGTAACCGTCCGTTACAATGCAACTTAGTTTGCCTTGTAACGAAACTCCAACTTGATCTAATATTTGCATAATCACATTATGCACATATAAGTAGCTCCGTTACAACGGAACCTTCACTGGATTTCTAGTTTATCAAATATGTAACCGTCCGTTACAATGCAACTTAGTTTGCCTTGTAACGAAACTCCAACTTGATCTAATATTTGCATAATCACATTATGCACATATTGGTTCCGATGAACGTGTACGTTCGTTTGTCCTTATATGTATATTGTTGATAAAAAACTGTATTTCCTCCAGGGTTAAGGACATGTTTGGCCACAATTTGGACGGTTTGGAGAGAGCACAGCGAATGCATTTTTAACCACAAGGCGTGGATGCATGGTCTTCTATTTCAGGAGGTGCAATTGGTAGTGTATAGATGGCTAGCTAATTGCTAGCATATCATAAGTGGGATGTTTCTAGTTATTTTACGTTTTTTGTATTTTCTCTCTAATGTCTCCAATTTAGCTTCGACTAAATCTACGATATAACTCTTGCACATACAAGTTTTTCATTTTTATAA
The DNA here is from genome assembly GCA_946800325.1 of Luzula sylvatica. Taxonomy (NCBI): domain Eukaryota; kingdom Viridiplantae; phylum Streptophyta; class Magnoliopsida; order Poales; family Juncaceae; genus Luzula; species Luzula sylvatica. The sequence goes on from OX326961.1 coordinate 52,977,713, forward strand.
AATCGAATGAAACAAACCCATTTTGCGTTTGCCTTTCCTTAAAAAAATAAAATATTTGTTATTATTCCTGCATATGTATCCAGGACCGGAGTTTGCTTTCCTTAAAAAAAAATATTTGTTATTATTCCTGCATATGTATCCAAGATCGGTCATGGATATTGGCCCAGTCGGCACACGCCACATATCTCCACAAGCCAATAAACCTTCATATATTTAATAACTCCATTAACATACATCACATATTTAAAAAAACTCTAATATGTTTTAGACTGGCCCTAAAGGCACAGTCGCCAGCACTTATGCGCTTTCATGTTTTATATTTTGTTATTGAATAGCACCCTCATATTTATAAAAAGATATGTAGCCAGATATTCAATGTAGGAAATTGTGTTCCGGATATACACGTCCTTTGGGCTTTGGGCTTTCATTTGTCCGTTTATTTTTTATTTTTTACTTTTAGTTCCTTAGCTGTTGAATTTTTGTGGCAGTCAATAATTAGATTTTATATTAGATGACTTTCAAAGTGGTACTCAATACCCTTTAATGCCTCCATGTCAATAATTGAGGCGACCTTCTAGATACAGATAGTTAATGCAAAAATGCTATTAACTTGTTTCAAATTGTAAATTTGCCTAAAAACCTTTGGCCAAAAAAAAAAAATTGTATTAAATAACTTCCTACTATATATAAGTGTGAGTGATTTGATGTAATAAATAATGTATTAAAAATAACTATTTGAATCAATTTATTATTATTATTATTATTATTATTATTATTATTATTATTATCTTAAGCTTTTCAAAAATCACCAAGCACGATTTCTTGACGCACGTCTATTCTTTTACGCAGGCACGATTCCGAGACGCGAGCTACGTTGCGCACACGCAAAATCCATGATTCGGTCCTTTCGGTGTAATTCGAGCAAATTATAAGAAATTTTCAGTAAAATTTGAGCAAACTCAAGATAGTTTTCAGCAAATTTCCAAAAAAAATCAATGTTTTTTAGTAAGAGATTTTCAGCTCAATTCAAGAATTTTTTTTTTTTTTAAGGTTTCGTTATAATAATTGTCAAAGCCTCCAAAAATACAGGACCAGACCTGTATGTATCTTTCATAAGCATCTAATTACTGCATTGGTTATTCTCATGAAAACTACATGAGTCAAAAAACAGGAGTTGAGCAAAAATGACGGGGAGAATTAAACGAACGAAACTAAAGGGTCTTGGTCTAGAACATTATTAATTTTTTGCTCTATGTTAGAAGATAAATTATTTATTAATAACATTATTTGACCAACCAATGATATTTTATTCTAGTGATAAAATGTTTAGCACAAGATATCAAAAATTCAGGGTTCAAGTATCAATAGTATCATAAATAAAAAATGAAACCATTTCACTTAAAAAAAAACATTATTTTGCCAAATTAGACGGGCTAAATGGTTCAGAGTCATCTTCAAAGTCATGTTAGGCCTATAGGCTATATCTCCTTTCACGAGTGCTGAGATTAAGATGAATCTGCTAGTTCTTTGTGCTATTTTGTGAAAGTAGAATTCAATTATCTTGCATCAAAGGAAGAATCTTTTTATTTTGTTATTTTGTATCTTTTCTTTGCAAGTATATGTACCAGTAATTAATATTCAGAATCTTTATGTCTCCATTTAATTTTGTGATTTTTATGTTTCTACTTAATGTACCAGTAATTTTAATAAAAGAAGGAAGAAAATTTTATATCTAACAAACTGTCATACTAATTTACACGTGTGTTCCGACACTATAAATTTTGAATTGAAAGATATATATATATATATATATATATATATATATATATATATATATATATATATATATATATATATATATATATTCAACGGGCCACTTTCTAGCTTAGTCTTTGATTGCAGATTATTATTTTATTTTTCTGATGAGTGGTTTAGGTATACTATTTTAAATTGACAGCATTTCAATTACCTTTAACTATTTTAGATAATTTTGGATTAATTAGATAGTTTTGGTTAATTTCCTGATTAATGGGATAACTTTTGGTTCAATAAAAAATTCTCTTTATTTCATTGATTATATTTAATGATAATGCATACTGATTTTTTTTGGACTGAAGATTTCTTTTATTTTTTAATAAACAAAATAGTATTATATGTCTAAAATATAAATACAATCCAATTAATTATTTTTGTATGATATTTGATAATATATTGTGATTAGTTACAATAATCCAAACATGAAATCTACAATTCCAGTCTTTTCAAATTCTTTCATCCAAACATTTGAACTGTAGTTGCAAAAATACCAAATTTGGTAGTATTTAATGCACACATCCAAACAGCCCCTAAATGTTATTTCTACATTTTTCAATAACAAAATTTCTAAATTTTCTAAAAAAAACTTTCCAGCATCTTATAATTTATACATCCAAACAAACTATAAAATTCCAAATTTAAAATTTTTTCCTTTTCCACCTTATAATCCAGTTCTACTCTATTAGTTCCACTTGCCTAACTATATTAATTCCAATTTCCAAACCGTCCCTAAAATATTTATCACGGATAGTTACTATTTTAATTTTGTATCTCCATAGGCCAAAAATTTAAGGGAAATTATACCCTGCCCCCCAAACCCACCACAACACCCAGGATGGGTATGGGATTTTTTTTGGGTTGGGTTGGGTGTTAATTCCCAACTCCAATTTGCACCCCACTCTCTCTCCAAATTAATTAATACAATTAATGCTTCGAATTAACAGTTAATTTGTGAGTCAATTAACACATCATATTAGTACCTAATAATTCATTAATTCAATTAACAGCTAATTCAAAGCATTGTTAATCGAGTGGGTAATTTTTGGGAGATGAATATGATATCAAGGATGTGGTGATGGGTTCGGGGGGCATAGTAAATGGCCTCAAAATTTAATATGGTATTTTCACAAGTCACTATACTTTGTTAATTAGATTAGATAATTGAATGATAGTTCGTGGTCGTAAACTCCACAATTGCTATCAATTTACCATAGTAGGAATCTTTGAATGACTAAAAAGTGCAAGTTATGCATGAAAAAGAGACTTTGAATCAATCTCGTAATGTGTACCAGTAAGAAAGGGAAGAACTTGACCTAGTTCCTTTTTTATTTTCTATTGAGTTCCATTTCTTTCACTCAAAACGTATTCTACAAATTACTCTGACAAATATCAGCACCCAAGTTATTTTGTATTCACATTTATTTATTTTGTATTCTTAAAAATTCTTCGTTCTGCATGATAACATTTTTTTTTTCAAATCTTTTTTGTAAAAAATTATTATCAAAATTAATATTAATATATATTTAAAATTAACATAAGATATTTTTTCAACAATTATTGTATTTTTATATAATATTTGAATATCTATGTATTATTTATTAAATTATGAGATTTATAAAATAAAATTATGGAGGTATAATTGTCATTTTTAAAAACATAACCAAAAAATTAGGAGGGTTTTGAAGGAATCTAAAAATGTTAGGGAATTTATAGAGGAAGCAAATAATATAGGGAGTTTTTACTTTTTAGGAGAATCTAAAAAGTTACGGTCTTTTACATAACTAGAAAATTTGTCCGCGCTTCGCTGCGCATTTTTAATGTAATTGTTTGTAGGGTCCGGAGCATGTCCAATGCCCACCAGACCAAATCTCGTTTGTGCACAATTTGAACCGTCCGATTTTGTCATGATATATCGTGATCTGATCTAATTTAACCTCCATATCTTTTCTCGTTAATTTATACATGATATAAATTAATGGATATAATAAAATAATAAAATAAATATGAAAATTATATAAATATTAATATGTGTGATAAAAGTCAAAGATGAGGTGGCTCAATGTGAGAGGTCAAAAACATCCACTCTTTAAAGGAAGAACAATATGAAAACATGATATAAATATTAATATAATTAAGGTAGAACATGATATAAATATCATAAAATAAATTATTAAATTGTTAAATGGGTAAAACATGCTATAAATGAATGGATATAATCAAATCATAAAATAAATATGGAAATTATATAAATATTAATATGTCTGATAGAAAGTCAAAGATGAGGTGACTCAATGTGAGAGCTCAAACATGATATAAATTAATGTATACATGATACAAATTAATGGATATAATTAAATCATGAAATAAATATGGAAATTATATAAATATTAATCACAAAATAAATATGAAATGTGTGATAGAAAGTCAAAGATGAGGTGGCTCAATGTGAGAGCTCAAACATGATATAAATTAATGGATACATGATATAAATTAATGGATATAATCAAATCATGAAATAAATATGGTAATTATATAAATATTAATCACAAAATAAATATGAAATCATAAAATAAATACGAAAACATGATATAAATATTAATATAATTAAATTAGAACATGATATAAAGATCATAAAATAAATTATTAAATGGTTAAATGGGTAAAACGTGATATAAATTAATGGATACATGATATAAATTAATTGATATAATCAAATCATAAAATAAATATGGAAATTATATAAATATTAATATGTGTGATAGAAAGTCAAAGATGAGTGGCTCAATGTGAGAGCTAAAAAAAATAAATATGAAATCATAAAATAAATATGAAAACATGATATAAATATTAATATAATTAAGGTAAAACATGATATAGAGATCATAAAATAAATTATTAAATGGTTAAATGGGTAAAACATGATATAAATTAATGGATACATGATATAAATTAATGGATATAATCAAATCATAAAATAAATATGAAAATTATATAAATATTAATATGTGTGATAGAAAGTCAAAGATGAGTGGCTCAATGTGAGAGCTCAAAAAAATAAATGTAAAATCATAAAATAAATATGAAAACATGATATAAATATTAATATAATTAAGGTAAAACATGATATAAAGATCATAAAATAAATTATTAAAAGGTTAAATGGGTAAAACATGATGTAAATTAATGGATATAATCAAATCATAAAATAAATATGAAAATTATATAAATATTAATATGTGTGATAGAAAGTCAAAGATGAGGTGACACAATGTGAGAGCTCAAAAACATCAACTCTTAAAAAAGGGAACAATTTCCTGAAAAATAATAAAGATTCTTTGAAAAATTTCCTATACTAAAAATGTATAAATAACAACAGATCTTTAATCCATAATATATAATAGAAAAAATATAAATAATAATAAAAACGATATAAACAACAATATATCTTTTTTTTTTTAGTTTTTATGGGATGGGTTAACCCACACCCTTTTTGTATTTAAACAAATAAATCTGTTACATAGTTTTTAGCTATATTTACAAGTATGCCCTTCACTCTCATAGTTTTTAACCAAAAATGATAGGATTACCGAAACTAATCACAAATCTATTCCCGAAAGTAAATTAAAGGAAAATATAGCACATGGGTCCCACAAATATTATACTATATAATGCACATCTGGAATGAGTTTGTGTTTTATTTCGGGACATGTATCATTTCTGATTATAATTATAATTATAATTATTATAATTATATTATAACTTCTTTTAAAGTTCAATGAAAGATGAAACTATGACACGTGTCATAAAAAAACACCCAAGCCCATAATTAGATATTATTAAAAAAATAAAAATAAAAATTGAATATTATTCAAAAAATAAAAATAATTGGATATTATTAAAAAAATAACATAAAAAATAACAATAATAATAATTAACGTAATCATGATTATCATCATCATTAATCATCATTTAAGATACGGACATGATACGAATATGACAATAAGATATTTTCCAATAATATAAAATACACATGCATATGTATAATTATTTAATCAAAAAAATAACAAAATAAAAAAAATAATAATAATAATAATCAACGCTCACAAATAATGGACAATTTTTTTATTTATTTTGTAGCAACCCATCTTTTAAAGTTCAATGAAAGATGAAACCATGACACGTCTCATAAAAAAACCAAGCCCATAATTTGATATAATTAAAAAATAAAAATAATAATTGGATTTTATTCAAAAAATAAAAATAATTGGATATTATTCAAAAAAAATAATAACATAAAAAAATAAAAAACAACAACAACAACAACAACAACAACAACAACAACAACAATAATAATAATAATAATAATAATAATAATAATTAACGTAATCATGATTATCATCATCATTTAAGATACGGACATGATACGAATCTGACAATACGATATTTTCCGAAAATATAAAATATGCATGCATATGTATAATTATTTAATAAAAAAATAACAATAATAATAATAATCAACGTTCACAATAATGGACAATTTTATTTATTTTGTAGAAAACCATATAACGAGTCACAATAATGGAACAATATTAAATAAGAAAAATATTTGTGACCAAAAACATGGAATAAAAATTATATTTAAGTATAAAAAAATATATGCGTATAAGAGTACGCGATGTTATGTAAAAAGAAACGTATGCAAAATAATGTATATTATACATAACAATATATATTGACACAAAAATATGTACACGTATTAAATAATAATACAATAAGTGCAAAAATAATATGTATTATGCATAGTAATATGTATTGATACAAAAAAATATATACGTATTAAATAGTAATACAATAAGTTCAGGACATATATATTCTATATACAAACACATACACAATTGAAATTATATAGTTCATATAAAATGATACTCAATTTTTGTATATTTTTTGTTTATTATCAAATACGATAATATTTAAGCTCTTTTTCAGACCCTCTAGCGAAAGCCTTTTCTTTTTCGTCAAGATTTCTAACGAAAGAGCTAGTTCACGAAATTGGAGAACTGGCGTGTTATTCTTGCAAATTGGTTTTTTGGGTGCTATCAAAAAAATCAGCAAACTTTGAACTCCCCGAAGCCTTATTTATAAATCTCGTCAATATTAACAATCAAACAATCCTATTTACTATAACAAATATTTTTATCCTGAATGTATTCTCAGAGAAACCAAAGAAACAAAAGAAGCAAATATAATCTTTCTGTAAGCCTAAATGATGTCAATACCGTAATTTATGTCATTACTATCATGGTTCTGAATATCGGACTCGGACTCGGACTCGGCCGGCCCCGTCGACTCGGAACTCGGCCGACTCGGACCAGACTCGGTCGAGTCAGAAAAAAAATCAGACGGTTTGATAAAAAAATCGGAAAAATAGAAAAAAAATATAAAAAATATTTAAAAATTGATAAACATTCATAAATATGATAAGAACATATTGAACTAATAAAACCCAAATTACAACATTACAAAAAATACAACATTACATAACCAACATAAAAATATAGAATTAAAAAATTTACTGCCAAAAATAAAATTAGAACAAAATTATTGAAAAAATACTTCAATTTGTGTAAAAAAAATATAATATTTAATTATAAAAGAATGTATAAAAATCATAGCTCCGAAAGTTCGTGGCATAAGAATCGCTCGAGTCGGATTGGAAACAGCCGAATCAGATCGGAGAGTCGGATTTTCCTATTTTTTTTTAAAATATAAATAAAATTAAAAAAATATAATTTTTTTCAAGATATAGATACTATATAAGAAGATTATATTAGAGCAAAAAATTGAATAAATAAATAAATATAAGTAAACAATTATAATAATTGTATGATAGTATAATATATAAGTGTACATTGTATTTGTATATATACATGAATGTGTATATAAAGAAAAGTGATAATGTTTGTATATATACATGAATGTGTATAATAATTGTATTATAGTAATTTACTATCATAAAAATGATCGAGATCGGGATCTACCATGAGCTCTTCAATCTCCTTCTCGAACCTCTCCATTGCAAACACAGGCAAGCTAATCGGTACCACGACCCCTTCCTCTCCCTTCGCATTCCTCCCTTTCATGAAAAAACTGGCAATTTCGGGCACTGCGGTTGCAGGCCCGCCGTAAATTCCTTCACCCCATCCAAAGTCGATATTTTCAAATCCAGCCCGTGTTACATCCGATACCAAATAAGTTCTGGTCTCGACAAAATGGGGTCTATTTTGGGCTACGAGAACATCCATAGCGGATTGTAAAAACTCATCTGTCGAAGTATCCTTTGCTTGTTTGATCAGCTCTAGTGCATATCCAAATGGATTCTCTAATAACTTCTTGGTTGTCGAATGTGCGACGGGGAATACTAGCGCATTCCCGTAGAAACCTTCTGGAATTTTCCGGAACCTTCTTTTACCACGTGCATTCACCACAAATAACACACGTACTTCTAGGTCTGGTTCATAGTCCAACGCAATGACACGCGAACGCCAAACTGCAGCTGTTATCAGCTCGAAATTTGTGCATTTAGAACGGGTACACATCGGTACATGTTTGCGTAATGCTAGGATTTTCTTTGGGCCAAAAAAGAAGGAACGATTTAGCATCTGGTCCGGCGAGGTTGTCAGCATGACGTCATCAACGGTGCCATCTGGTGTGATTGGTTCCTGATACTCCAGGTGTGGGCTGTGCGAGATAGAAGGAGCTGATCGGGCACACAAGAATTGACGGTCCCACACGGGCATGATGGAAGGAGCGTCAGTATTCACACGTGTCAACTCTGCAACGGCTGAGAGGAATTGAACGACTCCTGGTGCGTCTGCTATGACATGGCATATTTGAAGACCGAAGGCAAATCCTCCGCACTTGAAGCGTGTTACCTGTGAATTAATTTGAGAGAATTAAATAATAAATATCTTATTTTACGCTCTCAATCTTGTGCATATTGGATAGAGGTTTACCTGAACGTAAAGCAACGGCATGTCGATAATCCCCGAGTTCATGACCTCAGGCTCACACAAAAATTCTTCTGCTCCTAAAATTGGCAGACTCGGTGCCTTCCCGAAAAATTCCAACTCAACGTCAGCGTCTGCCTCGACAAACACCACGCCTTCGCCAGTGCACTCCACGACCAGTTTCCTTCCATTTAGTTCCTTCAGCCGGCCGGCAATAGGATAGTAGTACACCAAAGCCTTGGCTAGGGCTTCTCTGATAACCCTAGCTGGATTCTGATCCTCCTTTAAGGGATCACCTTTGTATAAATGGAGACCTGTTAATAGAAGAGAAAGTATTATTAAAAGTTCATTTAATTTCATATTTATGTAACCACATGAAGTTATTATTAAATTTTTGTAAAGAATTGTGATACTCCTTTAAGTTATTATTAAAATAAAATTATTAAAAGTTCATTTCATTTTATATCACATCTATGAGATATATATAACATCCAACTAAACTAATTCAGGAAGATTAATAAAATTAGACCTGTTGCGTAGAACCGCAGGCCGGCCTGATCGTCAATATCAGACAAGGGCTTGAACTCGTAAGGGGTCGGCTCAGCCGGTACGATGAGTGTTTTAACTGTACGGCGTACCGTGAAGGATTTCTTTGGGTAGCAAAGAGGAGAGGCATAGGATGCCATGAGCTTGTCTTTCCTCTGAGATTGGAAATATGGAATGTTTTTCTATGCGTTAACTAGGAAGAAAACCTCTTGACCAGTTTTTTTATTGGATTTGTTATCTAATATTTTGTTTGCATGATCGTACAAGCAAGTCCATGAAGTTATATTTATACAAAGAGGCCATTTACTGTACCCCAAAACCACCACCACATCCTTCATACTTTATCCATCTCCCAAAAATTACCCACTCGATTAACAATGCTTCGAATTAACAGTTAATTGAATTAGTGAATTATTAGGTACTAATATGAGGTGTTAATTTACTCACAATTAACTGTTAATTCGAAGCATTAATTAATTTGAAAAGAGAATGGGGTGCAAATTGGAGTTGGGGATTAACACCCAACCCAAAAAAAACAAAAGGGTTTGGGATCGCGTGTGGTGATGGGTTTTGGGGGATGGTATAATTTCCCTTATATAAATGGTTTTGTATGCTAAGTAGTTTACAGGTTGACTATATAAGTCGTTGCTACTTTTGCTTTTTTGTTGCCCTTTTCACATAAACTGAAAATCTGAAGGAACCGGGTCAAATTCTTCTTGTTTCTTACTGGTACGAGTCCCTTGCAAGTTTATAAGTCCATAATTTTCCATGTAGTCGCAATAGTCACTCTCAGTTCTTCATTTAGTATGTGAGAACTTCACTTTTTATTTATCAAGGATTTATGTGGTAAATTGCTCGAATTTGCGGGGCTCCCTTCCTTGAAATTGGAAAATAGTGAATCGACTAACAATCTAAAAAAATACAATAATAATTTTGTTATCTTATAACAATGAATTTTTAATTATTTTATAGTAACCATTCAGTATATGAATATTTTATTTTTCATCTCCAAAAGTACAGTCAGGAGTAAATCTATCTTTCAGCAGTTCTAATTCTAAAAGAGAATTGATATGAATGCCTTGTTTGCATAGTTTGATTTGTAAATATTTTATGAGAAATTATTTTGCATTTCGATAAAATACATTGCGGATGTACTCCGGAATTGCTTACTTTCCGGTTATTCGGTATTTATTCGACCCACGCTTGTCCTACCCACTCATTATCCGGTCTCATCTCGTCTTCTGTTATACTTTTTTTATATTTTTTTTCTATAATATGAATAAAAGATATATTGTTATTTGAACCGGGAAAGGAAAAGAGGAGATCGACGTTCTTCTTCTTCCAAATCTGGAAGGAAAGATGTGGCAGGTTATTTAAGGAATCAAAAAACACACCAGCACAAGTGGTAAAAACGGCTGAAATTGAGCTCAAAGATTTGCTATGTAGGAAAGATACATACTTGTAAAAAAAAAGGGTGTGGGTTAAAAACCAGAAATGATACATGTCCCGAAATAAAACACAAACTCATTCCAGATGTGCATTATATAGTATAATATTTGTGGGACCCATGTGCTATATTTTCCTTTAATTTACTTTCGGGAATAGATTTGTGATTAGTTTCGGTAATCCTATCATTTTTGTAATTATAATTATAACTACAGATTACCTCGCTCCGTTTCGGATCGTTATTTACTATTTTGGTGTGGTGTATGTGTTGTGAGCAATAATTTTCACCGTTTGTTAATTGTTGTTTAAAAACTTCCATAATTAGTTGAATACATTTTATGTGCTTGTTCTATCGTTATATGTTTTCTTTTTACTATATAACTAATTTGTATGTAATGTGTACTTGTCTTGTAACATTTTGAAAATTCATTATATGTACATATTGTATTTGTACATATTAATCATCTGAAAATTTATGTGGATCTGTTATAGATTTAATGAATGTGATCATTTTTTTTTTGCACAGTACGTTGAGTGAAAATATTTTGAATATAACATGCATGATCCATGCTATTCTTTCTTCCTAATATTTTTCTTTATCACAGTGGTATCTATTTGTTTTCACCTAACTTTGTTCAACAATCATCAATTTAGACTTAATTCTTCTTTACTGAGTTTGGCAACGATTTTGACTGGACTCCAAATATACTGGAAAAAAAAAAATACATGTGTAAACATTATATTCAGGACCTTAAACATTAAAAAGAAAAATAATGATTAATAAACAATGTTATCTAATTTGTTTCCACCCAATTTTGTTCCACAGTCATCAATTTAGACTTTATACACGTGTCAACATTATATTCACAATATTAAACTTTAAAGAAAATGATGAATGATTAATAAGATAAAATAAAATAAGATAAGAAGAAGATATTTTCGGATTAAAATGCGTGCACCTATAGTACATTAGTTGATTTACACATAAACAATAAAGAGGATCCCATTTGGTGAAATAAAATTCACAGGGGGTGTACATATAGTACAAGAACCAGGTGTATTTGTAATTTGGGAGTTGTGAATGACCTACTTCTCCGTCGCAATCATGCGTGAAAGTGAAGTTGTGCATGACCTACTTCTACGTCTTGGATGAAGTAGATATGATTGAACATTTTTAAAATTAACATAAAAAATATGATTTAATATCTTAATTTATGATTTAATTATTTTAATTTATAATTGTACATGCAATTAAAATGTTAAATCATAAATTAAAGTGTAAATTTTTAATATGTTAAATCATATTCAAGTTATCAAGGATGTGAGGAAAGAGAAACATTTTCTTATTAATTAACTGATAATTGTTATTCTTTGTCAATTATCATGTAAATTATGTGTGTTAATTAGGATTAGATAATGTGGTGGAGGAATTGTGAGGGCATGAAGATTCTTTTCAAAAAAAAACTGAGGAATTGTGACACCTTAGGGACTCGTTTCCGAAAAAAAACTGATTTTATGGATAATTGTCCAGTCAAGATATTAATCTTTTCACATTCTTTTTATTTGTACGAGAACATGAATTTGAGTTTCGATAGGATGTCACATTTTTTTTCCAAGAAAAAATTGAGTTTTTCAATAAAATTCAGACCACGAATGTTAAGTACTCATCTAGAATTAGAATATGTGTCCCTCTCAGTGGCGGATCTTGTCCAAATCAATAGGAGGGCAATAATTTAGGAAAGGCTACTTCGAAAAAATTTCAATTTTTTTTACATAATCTTCAGTTCTATCGTAAAACAAACTGGCGCGCGCGCGCGCGCGCACACACACACAAATATATATATATATATATATATATATATATATATATATATATATATATATATATATATATATATATATATATATTCAGTTCTATCATAGAGTCAAAATAATAATTTATCATTTCGTATGATTTTCATTAATGTTCATGTTGTAAAATATTTTTGTATCTTGATATTTGACTATAACCCATAAAATAAAGAACATAAAATGTATTATGTTTTTTTTTTTGTTCAAATTAACTTTGGTATACATATTAGTTTTTTCATTTTTTTTTCTTTGTTGTCAAAAAGTTTTAGAGTAAAAAGCTAAATTTTTTATTTTTTGTAGAGTTATTTCATTTTTTATTTTTTTAATAATTTTTTTTTTAGAGAGTAATAAGGTAAAATAAATTGTGGCCAATGAGAATTGAACCTAGGTCATCCATGTGAGAGCCAAAGTTATTTACCATTGAACTAAGTGAAAGATGTGTCAACTAATTGAATTTTAGTTCTTTTAAACCAAACACCACAATATTAATTACAAAAATTGTTGAGAGCCGAAATCGAACCATGGACCTAAGGATTAGGTGTCATGGAACTGAACCAACTGCGCTACTAATTTTTTTTGACATTAAAAAATAATTAACGTACTTATTTCTAACGGACACGTGTTAGTCACTTGTGACAACTCTATATTCTTAATATATAGTATATAATATATAATGTAGCCAGATATTCAATGTAAGAAATTGTGAGACTAATCGAAATTGTGTTCCGGATATACACGTCCTTTGGGCTTTGGGCTTTCATTTGTCCATTTGTTTTTTATTTTTTACTTTTAGTTCTTTAGCTGTTGAATTTTTGTGGCAGTCAATAGTTAGATTTTATATTAGATAACTTTCAAAGTGGTACTCATCCTTTAATCCTCCATGTTAATAATTGAGGTGATCTTCTAGATACAGATAGTTAATGCAAAAATGCTATTAACTTGTTTCAAATTGTAAATTTGCCTAAAAACCTATGGCCAAAACAAAAAAAAATGTATCAAATAACTTCCTACTATATATAAGTGTGAGTGATGTGATGTAATAAATAATATACTAAAAATAACAATTTGAATCAATTTATCATCATCATTATTATTATTATTATTATTATTATTATTATATCTTAAGCTTTTCACAAATCACCAAGCACGATTTCTTGAGGCACGTCTATTCTTTTACGCAGGCACGTTTCCGAGACGTGCGAGCTACGCTGCGCACACGCAAAATTAAGGATTCGGTCATTTCGGTGTAATTCGAGCAAATTATATGAAATTTTCAGTAAACTTTGAGCAAACTCAAGTTAGTTTCAGCAAATTTCCAAAAAAATCAGTGTTTTTTAGTAAGAGATTTTCAGCTCAATTCAAGAATGTTTTTTTTATTTATTTTAAGGTTTCGTTATAATAATTGTCATAGCCTTCAAAAATACAGGACCGGGCATGTATGTATCTTCCATAAGCATCTAATTACTGCATTGGTTATTCTCATGAAAACTACATGAGTCAAAAAAACAGGAGTTGAGCAAAAAATGACGGGGAGAATTAACGAACGAAACTGATGGGTCTTGGTCTAGAACATAATTAATTTGTTGCTCTATGTTAGAAGATAAATCATTTATTAATAACATTATTTGACCAACCAATGATTTTTTTATTCTAGTGATAAAATGTTTAGCACAAGATACCAAAAATCAAGGGTTCAAGTATCAATAGTATCACAAATAAAAGATGAAACCATTTCACTTAAAAAAATATTATTTTACCAAATTAGACGGGCTAAATGTTCAGAGTCATGTTTGGCCTATATCTAGGGGTGTAAACGGTTCGAATCCGGTTCGGATAGTAGTCATACCAGATCCGTATCCATATTTTTTCGGATACGGATATTCGGATACGGAACAATACGGATCCGGATACGGTTCAGATATTAAACGGATACAGATACGGTTCGGATATTGTCGGATACGAATACGGATACGGTTTTTTTCGGATATTAAAACGGATACTATTATATCATAATATAATATATTTTTTAATTATATATATATATACATAATTTACGACATCAACAATCAAAGTTACTCTATTTAAACTAAATTTTATGATTGCGATTTAAAACATTCAGAAATTATTAATTATCTATATTTTTTCCAACTAATATGGAATAAGAAACATAAAAATATATATAATATACAGATTCAGATCCGGATCCGGATACCCATATCCAGATCCGAGTACCGGATTCGGAAAAATACCCGGATCCGAATAATACCCGGATCCGGATTCGGATCCGACTCTAAAACCGAAGACCGGATTCGGATCCGGATCCGGATCCGATTGGATCCGGATATTTTTTCGGATATGGTTCGGATCAGTTCGGACAATATCCGCATCATTTACATCCCTACTTATATCTCCTTTCACGAGTGCTGAGATTAAGATGAATATGCTAGTTCTTTGTGCTATTTTGTGAAAGTAGATTTCAATTATCTTTTCAAAAAAAAAAGAATTCAATTATCTTGCATCAAAGGAAGAATCTTTTTATTTTGTTATTTTGTATTTTTTCTTTGCAAGTCTATGTACCAGTAATTAATATTCAGAATCTTTATGTCTCCATTTAATTTTGTGATTTTTATGTTTCTACTTAATGTACCAGTAATTTTAATAAAAGGAAGAAGAAAATTTTATATCCTAACAAACTATCTTATACTAATTGACACGTGTATTCTGACTCTCTAAATTTTGAATTGAAAGATACATATTCTACGGGCCACTTTATAGCTTAGTCTTTGATTGCAAGATTATTATTTTATTTTTCTGATGAGTGATTTAGGTATACTATTTTAAATTGACAGCATTTCAATTACCTTTAACTATTTTAGATAATTTTTGATTAATTAGATAGTTTTGGTTAATTTCCTGATTAATGGGATAACTTTTGGTTCAATAAAAATTTCTCTTTATTTCATTGATTATATTTAATGATAATGCATACTGATTTTTTTTGGACTGAAGATTTCTTTTATTTTTTTAATAAACAAAATAGTATTATATGTCTAAAATATAAATACAATCCAATTAATTATTTTTGTATGATATTTGATAATATATTGTGATTAGTTACATTAATCCAAACATGAAATCTACAATTCAAGTCTTTTCAAATTCTTTCATCCAAACATTTGAACTGTAGTTGAAAAAATACCAAATTTGGTAGTATTTAATACACACATCCAAACAGCCCCTAAATGTTATTTCTACATTTTTCAATAACAAAATTTCTAAATTTTCTAAACAAAAACTCTCCAGCATCTTATAATTTATACATCCAAACAAACTGTAAAATTACTAATTTCAAAAAAATTCCTTTTGCACCTTATAATCCGGTTCTACTCTATTAGTTCCACTTGCCAAACTATATTAATTCCATTTGCCAAACCGTCCCTAAAAATATTTATCACGGATGGTTACTATTTTAATTTTGTATCTCCATAGGCCAAAAATTCAATATTGTATGATAGTTCGTGGTCGTAAACTCCACAATTTCTATCAATTTACCATAGTAGGAATCTTTGAATTTGACTAAAAAATGCAAGTTCTGCATGAAAAAGAGACGTAGAATCTCGTAATGAACTCAGACTGTACCAGTAAGAAAGGGAAGAACTTGACCTAGTTCCATTTCTTTCACTCAAAACGTATTCTACAAATTACTCTGACAAATATCACCACCCAAGTTATTTTGTATTCACATTTATTTATTTTGTATTCTTAAAAATTCTTCGTTCTGCATGATAACATTTTTTTTTCAAATTTTTTTTGTAAAAAATTATTATCAAAGTTAATATATATTTAAAATTAACATTAGATATTTTTTCAACAATTATTGCATTTTTATATAATATTTTAATATCTATGTATTATTTAGTAAATTATGAGATTTATAAAATAAAATTATGGAGGTATAATTTTGTCATTTTTAAAAACATAACCAAAAAATTAGGAGGGTTTTTAAGGAATCTAAAAATGTTAGGGGATTTTTGGGGAAAGCGAAAAGAGAGTTTTTGAGAGAATTTAAATAGTTACCATTTTTCTACATAATTCCCTGTAAAATAAGGGTTTTGTGAAGAATTCCCTATACTAAAAATGTATAAATAATTACAGATCTTTAACCTATAATATATAAAAAAAAAATACGATAATAAAAAAAGTATAAATAATAATAAAAACGATAAAAATAACAATATATCTTTTTTTTTGAGTTTTTATGGGGTGGGTTAACCCACACCCTTTTTTGTATTTAAACAAATAAAACCGTTACATAGTTTTTAGCTATATTTACAACTATGCCCTTCACTCTCATAGTTAGCACGCCGTACCGCCCCCCTCCCGTCAGTATTCATTCATTCGCCTCCTCGGCCCTCCTCTCGCCTCCCCATGTATCTTTCCTACATAGCCATCTTTGAGATTTGGACGAAGAAGAACGTCGATCTCCCCTTTTCCTTTCCCGGTTCAAATAACACTATATCTTTTATTCATATTATAGAAAAAAATATATAAAAAAAGTATAATAGAAGACGAGATGAGACCGGATAATGAGCTGGTAGGGCAAGCGTGGGTCGAAAAGGAACCGGATAACCAGAAAGTGAGCAATTCCGGAATACATCCGCAATGTATTTTTTCAAATCAAACTATGCAAACAAGGCATTCATATCAATTCTCTTTAAGAATTAGAATTGCTGAAAGATAGATTTACTCCTGACGTACTTTTGGAGATGAAAACTAAAATATTCATATACTGAATGGTTACTATAAAATAATTAAAATTTATTGTTATAACATAACAAAATTATTATTGTATTTTTTTAGATTGTAATTCGATTCACTATTTTCCAATTTCCAGGAAGGGAGCCCCGCAAATTCGAGCAATTTACCACATAAATCTTTGATAAATAAAAAGTGAAGTTCTCACATACTAAATGAAGAACTGAAAGTGACTATTGCGACTACATGGAAAAGGAGAGACTTTGAATCTTGCAAGGGACTCGTACCAGTAAGAAAGGGAAGCAAGAAGAATAATTTGACCCGGTTCCTTCAGATTTTTTGTTTCTGTCAAAAGGACAACAAAAAAGCAAAACTAGCAACGACTTATATAGTCAACCTGTAAACTACTTAGCATACAAAACCGTTTATAAATATAACTGCATGGACTTGCTTGTACGATCATGCAAACAAAATATTAGATAGCAAATCCAATAAATAAACTGGTCTAGAGGTTTCTTCCTAGTTAACGCATAGAAAAGCATTCCATATTTCCCATCTCAGAGAAAAGACAAGCTCATGGCATCCTATGCCTCTCCTCTTTGCTACCCAAAGAAATCATTCACGGTACGCCGTACAGTTAAAACACTCCTCGTACCGGCTGAGCCGACCCCTTACGAGTTCAAGCCCTTGTCTGACATTGACGATCAGGACGGCCTGCGATTCTACGCAACAGGTCTGATTTTATTAATCTTCCTGAATTAGTTTAATTGATTGTTATATATATCTCATAGATGTGATATAATGAAATGAACTTTTAAATTTTAATAATACTTTCTCTTGTATTAACAGGTCTCCATTTATACAAAGGTGATCCTCTAAAGGAGGATCAGAATCCAGCTAGGGTTATCAGAGAAGCCCTAGCCAAGGCTTTGGTGTACTACTATCCTATTGCCGGCCGGCTGAAGGAACTAAATGGAAGGAAACTGGTCGTGGAGTGCACTGGCGAAGGCGTGGTGTTTGTCGAGGCAGAGGCTGATGTTGAGTTGGAATTTTTCGGGAAGGCACCGACTCTGCCTATTTTAGGAGCAGAAGAATTTTTGTGCGAGCCTGAGGTCATAAACTCGGGGATTATCGACATGCCGTTGCTTTACGTTCAGGTAAACCTCTATCCAATATGCACAAGATTGAGAACGTAAAATAAGATATATAATTCTCACAAATTAATGCACAGGTAACACGCTTCAAGTGCGGAGGATTTGCCTTCGGTCTTCAAATATGCCATGTCATAGCAGACGCACCAGGAGTCGTTCAATTCCTCTCAGCCGTTGCAGAGTTGACACGTGTGAATACTGACGCTCCTTCCATCATGCCCATGTGGGACCGTCAATTCTTGTGTGCCCGATCAGCTCCTTCTATCTCGCACAGCCCACACCGGGAGTACCAAGAACCAATCACACCAGATGGCACCGTTGATGACGTCATGCTGACAACCTCGTCGGACCAGATGCTAAATCGTTCCTTCTTTTTTGGCCCAAAGCAAATCCTAGCATTACGCAAACATGTACCAATGTGTACCCGTTCTAAATGCACGAGTTTCGAGCTGATAACAGCTGCAGTTTGGCGTTCGCGCGTCATTGCGTTGGACTATGAACCTGACCTAGAAGTACGCGTGTTATTTGTGGTGAATGCACGTGGTAAAAGAAGGTTCCGGAAAATTCCAGAAGGTTTCTACGGGAATGCGCTAGTATTCCCCGTTGCACATTCGACAACCAAGAAGTTATTAGAGAATCCACTTGGATATGCACTAGAGCTGATCAAACAAGCAAAGGATACTTCGACAGATGAGTTTTTACAATCCGCTATGGATGTTCTCGTCGCCCAAAATCGACCCCATTTTGTCGAGACCAGAACTTATTTGGTATCGGATGTAACACGGGCTGGATTTGAAAATATCGACTTTGGATGGGGTGAAGGAATTTACGGCGGGCCTGCAACTGCAGTGCCCGAAATTGCGAGTTTTTTCATGAAAGGGAGGAGTGCGAAGGGAGAGGAAGGGGTCGTGGTACCGATTAGCTTGCCTGTGTTTGCAATGGAGAGGTTCGAGAAGGAGATTGAAGAGCTCATGGTAGATCCCGATCTCGAACATTTTTATGATAGTAATGACATAAATTACGGTATTGACATGATTTAGGCTTACAGAAAGATTATATTTGCTTCTTTTGTTTCTTTGGTTTCTTTGAGAATACATTCAGGATAAAAATATTTGTTATAGTAAATAGGATTGTTTGATTGTTAATATTAACGAGATTTATAAATAAGGCTTGGCGGACTTCAAAGTTTCCGGATTTTATTTTATAGCATCCAATAAAACCAATTTGCAAGAATAACACGCCAGTTCTCCAATTTCGCAAACTAGCTCTTTCGTTAGAAATCTTGGTGAAAAAGAAAAGGCTTTCGCCAGAGGGTCTGGAAAAAAAAGCTTAAATATTATCGTATTTTATAATAAACAAAAAATATACAAAAATTAAGTATCATTTTATATGAACTATATAATTTTATTGTGTTTGTATATAGATATATATGTTTTGCACTTATTGTATTACTATTTAATACGTGTAGTTTTTGCACTCATTGTATTATTATTTAATACGTGTACATATTTTTTTGTCAATATATATTGTTATGTATAATTTACATTATTTTGTATACGTTTCTTTTTATATAACATCGCATACTCTTATACGCGTATATTTTTTTTCTACTTAAATATAATTTTTGTTCCATGTGTTTTGGTCACAAATATTTTTTTATTTAATATTGTTCCATTATTGTGACTCGTTATATGATTTGCTACAAAATATATAAAATTGTCCATTACTGGTGAGCGTTGATTATTATTATTATTATTATTATTGTTGTTATTTTTTTATTTATTGTTGTTATTTTTTTATTAAATAATTATACATATGCATGTGTATTTTATATTATTGGAAAATATCGTATTGTCAGATTCGTATCATGTCCGTATCTTAAATGATGATTAATGATGATGATGATAATCATGATTACGTTAATTATTATTATTGTTATTTTTTTAATAATATCCAATTATTTTTATTTTTTGAATAATATTCAATTTTTATTTTTACGTTTTTAATAATATCTAATTATGGGCTTGGGTTTTTTTTATGACACGTGTCATAGTTTCATCTTTCATTGAACTTTAAAAGAAGTCATAATTATAATTATAATTATAACTAGAGATTACCTCGCTCCGTTTCGGATCGTTATTTACTATTTTGGTGTGGTGTATGTGTTGTGAGCAATAATTTTCACCGTTTGTTAATTGTTGTTTAAAAACTTCCATTAGTTGAATACATTTTATGTGCTTGTTCTATCGTTATATGTTTTCTTTTTACTATATAACTAATTTGTATGTAATGTGTACTTGTCTTGTAACATTTTGAAAATTCATTATATGTACATATTGTATTTGTACATATTAATCATCTGAAAATTTATGTGTATCTGTTATAGATTTAATGAATGTAATCATTTTTTTTGCACAGTACGTTGAGTGAAAATATTTTGAATATAACATGCATGATCCATGCTATTCTTTCTTCCTCATATTTTTTTTTATCACAATGGTATCTATTTGTTTTCACCTAACTTTGTTCAACAATCATCAATTTAGACTTGATTCTTCTTTACTGAGTTTGGCAACGATTTTGACTGGACTCCAAATATATTGGAAAGAAAGACATACATGTGTCAACATTATATTCAGGACATTAAACTTTAAAAAGAAAAAGAATGATTAATTAACAATGTTATCTAATTTGTTTCCACCCAATTTTGTTCCACAATCATCAATTTCTTTAAAGAAAATGATTAATGATTAATGATTAATAAGATAAAATAAAATAAGATAAGAAGATGATATTTTCGGATTAAAATGCGTGCACCTAGTACATTAGCTGGTTTACAGATAAACAATAAAGAGGATCCCATTTTGTGAAATAAAATTCACAGGGGGTGTACAGATAGTACAAGAACCAGGTGTATTTGTAATTTGGGAGTTGTGCATGACCTACTTCTCCGTCGCAATCATGCGTGAAAGTGAAATTGATGGATGATGATAATATTAAGGGAAAATATAAGTAGTCTCCGTACTCAATAAAACATCATTGATGCGTCAATCGAGGATACTTTATTAGAATGATCATCTCTTTTAATTGAATCAATTAAATTAAATATTGATTTGATGATTAATCAATCCAATCAATCCATTAAAACAGTCTCGATTGACGCATCCATGATATACATCAAGGATGTGTGGGGGCTTCATATCTAACCTCTAATATTAATTAGAGTAGTGATGTACACCTTCTTGTATTTTTTTCCTAAATTTTTGATGACGTGGATATGATTGAATACTTTCAAAATTAACATACAAAACATGATTTAACATCTTAATTTATGATTTAATTATTTTAATTTATGATTGAACATACAATTAAAATATTAAATCATAAATTAAAGTGTTAATTTTTAATGTGTTAAATCATATCCATGTCATCAAGGATGTGAGGAAAGAGGAACATTTTCTTATTAATTAACTATTAATTGTTGTTCTTTGTCAATTATCATGTAAATTAAGTGTGTTAATTAGGATTAGATAATGTGGTGGAGGAATTGTGAGGGCATGATAAATAGATTATTTTCAAAGATAACGACACCTTACGGGAATGATAAAATTCAGACCACAAATGTTAAGTACTCATCTAGAATTAGAATATGTGTCCCTGTCAGTGGCGGATCTTGTCGAAATCAATATGAGGGCGATAATTTAAGGATGGCTACTGTGAAAAAATTTCAAATTTTTTTACATTATTTTTAGTCTATTGTAAAATAAACTAGCATATATATATATATATATATATATATATATATATATATATATTAACGTTCAAAAATGTAAGGGGGACAACTGCCTCCTCTAGTCTCTTAATAAATTTGTCACTAGTCCCCGCTAATCGAATATTTTTCTGTAATCTTGTTGTGCGTGAGGAGGGTACTTCAAATTATTCTTCCATCACAAAAGAAGTACGATGAATCACTTTTATTTTTGATTTTTACATAATTTAATCTACGTAACCATCATGCATCCTCATAAAATTATTCGTGCTTTCAATGCATGCAGGCTCAATAACTGTCGCAAAAAATGTGTGATAGTCCCATGACAATTGCATGAATATGCTAGGTAGAAAATGAGTAATGGATGCTTTTCTCCGCGGATATTGTATTGCATATAAAATGGGATTGTCTCAATGCTTTTCTCCGCGGATATTATTATTATTATTATTATTATTATTATTATACACAAATAAATTTCACTCAATATTTTTATATAAACACATTTAATTAATCATTTTACTTTTGTAATAACGCTATAATACTGCTGCAATCGTTATATTTGCACGTTTCACGCTATAACAATCCGTTATAGCGTTACAACGGAACATAACACTACAAAGCTAAATTCTGAACCGATGCAACATTCACGTCCAAAATCGTTATAGCATGCTATAGTGCCGCTACAGTGTCTTTATTTAAAACATTCATAATTATATTGATACAATATCAAATTTTATTTACTCGACGGACAAGATAATATGCAACTTTGATATGATGCATATAAGACATGTTTCTTTTCGTCTTAAATATATTTTTTAATTAGCAAGTAATTACCCTTACTTAGTACAACCACAAGGTGATAGTCACCAGTCCCGCATGGTGATATTGAACAAAGCCACCTACATAAAACTCGAGGTATCTCTTTTTCAAATCCGAAGCCCCATTTCTTCTCTTGATTGAAAATCGGCCTCGCTTAATTCTTCAGTCACACCTGAAATTAAAAATTTGATTCATATGGAAATTGAATTTAAAAGTAAACACAACTTTTAAGATCAAAAATAAAAGTCAATTGACCAAAATCAAGCAAAGAATACTATCTAAGAAACCCATTTACGATCGTAACAAGATAATTTGGGAAAATAAATCAAACACGTCTGATTCAAATTCTCAATTTCGTCCATTATCATTGAAGCCAAAAAAATGGACACATCTCGAGTATTTTATTCTATTCTGGAAATTGTACCAGATGGTTGTTTTCATAATTATGTAGAACATGTGAAGCCAAAAACTTGAAATGCAAAAAAGCCCCTGTACAATCACAAAATTGTCCCAATTGCTCAAACAACATAATTTAAATAAATAGTTGAAATTTAGTTATCTTTAGGTTGGAATAAGGAATCATTATGCTTATTGAAGCTAAACTAACAATTATTGCACAAATAAAGACTAATTAAAGGTTAATTTCAACTAAACTGAGGCGTGTTGCAAATTTGAACTTAATTAACTATATCTATTACCACATGGAATCCATGGAGGTTCATAGTTTTCAGAGGAGGACGGAAGCTTTGGGGCAGGATTGTTTCGATTTGAGGTATCTAGATCAGAGGTTTAGTAGCATCGTATGGATTTAAGATTTGTATCGTACCTTCAATTGTTCGAAAGCAAGATGAGAGGCGATCTTCCTACTTCAGCACCTACGACTATTCGAAAGCAAGTGCCTCTCCACCATGACCGATCTGAGCCCTTGCGAGAGAGCGAGAGAGAGAGAGAGAGATTATCTCTGTCACGGAGAGGGCTGAGGTTCGTGTTAATGGTAGAGCGAGGGTCAGGGTCCGGGCAGAGAGGTTAGAGTGTGGGTAGCGTTCATCTTGTCCTATTAAATCTGATCCGTTGATCAAATATATGAATGGTAGAGATTGGGACTCCATATAAGGTCTCACTCCATGGATCCATCCCCATATATATATATATATATATATATATATATCAATGTTTTAAATTGCGATATTGCGATCCATTGCGGTCGGGTCTTTTTTGCAGCGGATTGCGTTTGCGGGCGCAATTGCGGCGCAATGACCTTATTGCGGACAGTAGTTGCGATATTAAATTATGTAAATATAATAGTTCGTTTAAATATATTTTTCACAATATTTTTTATCACCATTAATATCGTAAAATATTCTTCATAATTCTCTTCTAAAAAGAATAAAAAAAATTAATTGTCCGGGAACCTTTTCAGTGTAAATAAAAGTTGATCATAAAATTTCCATTAAAATGGCAATTATACGGAATTTTTGGAATTGTATTTTGTTGAAGAATTTTTTGTCGACATCCTAAAAATATCAAAACACTATAACTCAAATTTTAAATCGAATCATCAATGAAATACAATGAAAAACGATATTTCGATATAAATTTCATGTAATTTGGTGGAAGGATGAGAAAATTACAACGATTTGAATATTATCCGCAATATTTGACCCGATATGGTCGCAATATTACCGATATTTCACCGCAATATCCGCAATTTCTCAAAAAACGATATTTTCGCAATACTTCATTGCGATATAGCGATTCTAAATCTCATCCCGCAATATCCGCAATATCGCCGCAATATCGCCGCAATTTAAAACACTGATATATATATATATATATATATATATATATATATATATATATATATATATATATATATATATATATATATATATATATATATATATATATATTATTATATAATAAATAATAAATATATATAATAATCAGCAATAATAATAAATATAAATAATAATAATAATTTTATATAGTAATAAATAATAATATATATAATTAATAATTAATAACCAACAAATATATAATAAATAATATATATGTTGCTTATTGGGACATGCCGTCCCAAAACACCTGTCAGCGTACTTGTCCTGCGCGTTGTCACATCATGCAGCCATAGGGACTGCCCGTCCCAAAAAAAGAACCGTCCCAACAACCTTTTTAGGACGGCCCGTCCTAGTTTGGTATGGCTTGTTTGCGACGGCCCACCGTCCTAAAATGCTTATTGGGACGGTTTAGGGGCTTATTGGGACGATTTTTCACGGTCCCAATAAGACTGAAATGTTGTAGTGTACCACGTGAAATTGATCACGTTCGAAGAACTAGTCGTGCGTCTCACACCCACACTTTTTTCACCGTCTTGACACGTTCTTCTTGATATACCCCTTTGGTTTGATCACAAATGAAGAGTCACAGATGTGAACTCCTCTACCCGTATTCACTGTGAGTTGTCGTCTATCGGATAAGCACGTAACTCCCAAGTCCTTTTGTACGTACACTTGCTTAATTTCGCAATTCTCTGATGAAGAAACACTTTTCTTCTCTTTTCTCTTTTCCTCGTTGGTTGCACTCTTTCAACGCTTGTAAGAATGATTTCACTTAATTTGAACACTGGTAGGAGAGAGAAACATCATATCTATACTTAATAGGATAAAAACACTTCAAAGGTTGTATATCATATATACAAAAACGTGCATAATCTAATTATACACATATGATATCCAGAAGCCAGTCCGATACAACGGACCATTCGTCCGTTGCATCGGACCATCACACATAACACTCCGTTGTAACGGAGCCTAGGTTCCATTACAATGGAACCTTCACTGGATTTATGGTTTATCAAATATATAACCGTCCGTTATAACACAACTTAGCTTGCGTTGTAACGGAACTCCCACTGAATCTAATATTTGCATAATCACATTATGCATATATTGGTTCCGATGAACGCGTACGCTCGTTTGTCCTTATATGTATATTTTTACTGTTGATCAAAAACTGTATTTTCTTCAGGGTTAAGGACATGTTTGGCCACAATTTGGACGATTTGGAGAGAACGCAACGAACTCATTTTTAACCACAAGGCGTGGATGCATGATCTTCTATTTCAGGAGGTGCAATTGGTAGTGTATAGATGGCTAGCTAATTGCTAGCATTTCATGCTGTGGTGGGATGTTTCTGGTTATTTTACATTTTTGTATTTTCTCTTTAATATCTCCAATGTAGCTTCAACCAAATCAGTAACTCCTATACATACAAGTTTTTCAATTTTTTAAAAATCGAATGGAACGAGCGCGTTTTGCGCTTGCCTTTCCTTAAAAAAATATTTTTGTTATTATTCCTGCGTATGTATCTTCCGTAAGCATCTAATTGCTGCATTGGTTTTTCCTCATGAAAACTATATCAGTCACAAAAACATGAGTCGAGTAAAAAATGATGGGGAGAATTAACGAACGAAACTGAAGAGTTTTGGTCTAGAACATTATTAATTTTTTGCTCTATGTTAGAAGATAAATTATTTATTAATAACATTATTTGACCAACCAATGATCTTTTATTTTAGTGGTAAAATGCTTAACACAAAATATCAAAGATCAAGTATTCAAGTACCAATAATATCACAAATAAAAAAATGAAACAAAAAATATCATTATTCATGAATTATGTTTCACTTAAGGAACATTATTTTACCAAATTAGACGGGCTAAATATTCAGATCTAGTCATCTTCAAAGTCATGTTAAGCCCATATCTCCTTTCACGAGTGCTGAGATTAAGATGAATCTGCTAGTTCTTTCTGCTATTTTGTGAAAGTAGAATTCAATTATCTTGCATCAAAGGAAGAATCTTTTTATTTTGTTATTTTATATCTTTTCTTTGCAAGTAATGTACCAGTAACAGTAACGTACCAGTAATTAATATTCAGGATCTTTATGTCTCTATTTAATTTTGTGATTTTTATGTTTCTACTTATTGTACCAGTAATTTTAATAAAAGAAAGAAGAAAATTTTATATTTTATATCGTAACAAACTATCTTATACTAATTGACACGTGTATTCTGACTCTCTAAATTTTGAATTGAAAGATATATATTCTACGGGCCACTTTATAGCTTAGTCTTTGATTGCAAGATTATTATTTTATTTTTCTGATGAGTGGTTTAGGTATACTATTTTAAATTGACAGCATTTCAATTACCATTAACTATTTTAGATAATTTTGGATTAATTAGATAGTTTTGGTTAATTTCCTGATTAATGGGGATAACTTTTGGTTCAATAAAAATTTCTGTTTATTTCATTGATTATATTTAATGATAATGCATACTGATTTTTTTTGGACTGAAGATTTCTTTTATTTTTTTAATAAACAAAATAGTATTATATGTCTAAAATATAAATACAATCCAATTAATTATTTTTGTATAATATTTGATAATATATTGTGATTAGTTACATTAATCCAAACATGAAATCTACAATTCAAGTCGTTTCAAATTCTTTCATCCAAACATTTGAATTGTGGTTGCAATCACTGAAATACCAAATCTGATAATATTTAATACACACATCCAAACAATCCCTAAATTTTTTTTTTTTTTTGGGCGGAGTCCGCAACAGCCGACTGCTCGAATTTTTCATTAATTCAAAATTACTTACACCTAATTACAATAATATAAAAAGGGGAGGGCTAGTCCTCAACCTTAAATCCTAAAACAGAAATCAACTGTTACAGAATTTGGACCACGTCGTCGGCTCACTTCTGATCTTTGAGACGATTTGTCTGTGTTGAAGCGATTGGAACAACCCCTAAATGTTATTTCTACATTTTTAATAACAAAATTTTATACATCCAAACAAACCGTAAAATTACTAATTTCAAATTTTTTTTTTCCACCTTATAATCTGGTTCTACTCTATATTAGTTCCACTTGTCAAACTTTATTAATTCCACTTGCCAAACGGTCCCTAAATTTTTTTTCTTTTCCACCTTATAATCTGGTTCTACTATTTTAATTTTGTATCTCCATAGGCCAAAATTGTAATATGGTATTTTTCGTGGTCGTAAACTCCACAATTTCTATCAATTTACCATAGTAGGAATCTTTGAATGACTAAAAAGTGACTTTGAATGATAAAAAGGGAAGAACTGGACCTAGTTCTTTTATTTATTTTCTATTGAGTTCCATTTTTTTCAGTCAAACGTATTCTACAAATTACTCTGACAAATATCACCACCCAAGTTATTTATTTTGTATTCTTATCAATTCTTCGTTCTGCATGATAAATATTATTTTAACATTTTTTTTTTAAAATCTTTTTGTAAAAAAATATTATCGAAATTAATATATATTTAAAATTAACATTAGATATTTTTTCAACAATTATTGTAATTTTATATAATATTTTAATATCTATGTATTATTTATTAAATTATGAGATTTATAAAATAAAATTATGGGTATTATTGTCATTTTTAAAAACATAACCGAAAAATTAGGAGGGTTTTGAAGGAATTTAAAAATGTTAGGGAATTTTTGATGGAAGGAAAAAATATAGGGAGTTTTTGAGAGAATTTAAAAAAGTTTCGGTTTTTTTTACATAATTCCCTGAAAAATAAGGGTTTTTTTTTGAAGAATCCCTCTGGAAAAGAGAATACTAAAAATGTATAAATAACAACAGATCTTTAATCCATAATATATAAAAAAAGTACGATAATAGAAAAAATAATAATAACAATAAAAACGATAAAAATAACAATATATCTTTTTCTTTTTTTGAGTTTTTATGGGATGAGTTAACCCACACCCTTTTTGTATTGAAACAAATAAAACTGTTACATATTTTTTAGCTATATTTACAACTATGCCCTTCACTCTCATAGTTAGCACGCCGTACCGCCCCCCTCCCGTCAGTATTCATTCATTCGCCTCCTCGGCCCTCCTCTCGCCTCCCCATATATCTTTCCTACATAGCCAATCTTTTAGCTCAATTTCTGCCGTTTTTTCCACTTGTGCTGGTGTGTTTTTTGATTCCTTAAATATCCTGCCACATCTTTCCTTCCATATTTGAACGAAGAAGAACGTCGATCTCCCCTTTTCCTTTCCCGGTTCAAATAACACTATATCTTTTATTCATAATATAGAAAAAATATATAAAAAAAGGTACAATAGAAGACGAGATGAGACCGGATAATGATCGGGTAGGGCAAGCGTGGGTCGAAAAGAAACCGGATAACCAGAAAGTGAGCAATTCCAGAATACATCCGCAATGTATTTTTTCGAAATGCAAAATCATTTCTCATAAAATATTTACAAATCAAACTATGCAAACAAGGCATTCATATCAAATCTCTTTTAGAATTAGAATTGCTGAATGATAGATTTACTCCTGACCGTACTTTTGGAGATGAAAACTAAGATATTCATATACTGAATGGTTACTATAAAATAATTAAATTAAAATTTATTGTTATAAGATAACAAAATTATTATTGTATTTTTTTTAGATTGTAATTCGATTCACTATTTTCCAATTTCAAGGAAGGGAGCCCCGCAAATTCGAGCAATTTACCACATAAATCTTTGATAAATAAAAAGTGAAGTTCTCACATACTAAATGAAGAACTGAGAGTGACTATTGCGACTACATGGAAAAGGAGAGACTTTGAATCTTGCAAGGGACTCGTACCAGTAAGAAAGGGAAGCAAGAAGAATAATTTGACCCGGTTCCTTCAGATTTTTTGTTTCTGCAAAAAGCAAAACTAGCAACGACTTATATAGTCAACCTGTAAACTACTTAGCATACAAAACCATTTATAAATATAACTGCATGGATTTGCTTGTACGATCATGCAAACAAAATATTAGATAGCAAATCCAATAAATAAACTGGTCTAGAGGTCTCTTCCTAGTTAACGCATAGAAAAGCATTCCATATTTCCCATCTCAGAGAAAAGGCAAGCTCGTGGCATACTATGCCTCTCCTCTTTGCTACCCAAAGAAATCATTCACGGTACGCCGTACAGTTAAAACACTCCTCGTACCGGCTGAGCCGACCCCTTACGAGTTCAAGCCCTTGTCTGACATTGACGATCAGGCCGGCCTGCGATTCTACGCAACAGGTCTGATTTTATTAATCTTCCTGAATTAGTTTAGTTGATTGTTATATATATCTCATAGATGTGATATAATGAAATGAACTTTTAAATTTTAATAATACTTTCTCTTGTATTAACAGGTCTCCATTTATACAAAGGTGATCCTCTAAAGGAGGATCAGAATCCAGCTAGGGTTATCAGAGAAGCCCTAGCCAAGGCTTTGGTGTACTACTATCCTATTGCCGGCCGGCTGAAGGAACTAAATGGAAGGAAACTGGTCGTGGAGTGCACTGGCGAAGGCGTGGTGTTTGTCGAGGCAGAGGCTGATGTTGAGTTGGAATTTTTCGGAAAGGCACCGACTCTGCCTATTTTAGGAGCAGAAGAATTTTTGTGCGAGCCTGAGGTCATAAACTCGGGGATTATCGACATGCCGTTGCTTTACGTTCAGGTAAACCTCTATCCAATATGCACAAGATTGAGAACGTAAAATAAGATATATAATTCTCACAAATTAATGCACAGGTAACACGCTTCAAGTGCGGAGGATTTGCCTTCGGTCTTCAAATATGCCATGTCATAGCAGACGCACCAGGAGTCGTTCAATTCCTCTCAGCCGTTGCAGAGTTGACACGTGTGAATACTGACGCTCCTTCCATCATGCCCATGTGGGACCGTCAATTCTTGTGTGCCCGATCAGCTCCTTCTATCTCGCACAGCCCACACCGGGAGTACCAAGAACCAATCACACCAGATGGCACCGTTGATGACGTCATGCTGACAACCTCGTCGGACCAGATGCTAAATCGTTCCTTCTTTTTTGGCCCAAAGCAAATCCTAGCATTACGCAAACATGTACCAATGTGTACCCGTTCTAAATGCACGAGTTTCGAGCTGATAACAGCTGCAGTTTGGCGTTCGCGCGTCATTGCGTTGGACTATGAACCTGACCTAGAAGTACGCGTGTTATTTGTGGTGAATGCACGTGGTAAAAGAAGGTTCCGGAAAATTCCAGAAGGTTTCTACGGGAATGCGCTAGTATTCCCCGTTGCACATTCGACAACCAAGAAGTTATTAGAGAATCCACTTGGATATGCACTAGAGCTGATCAAACAAGCAAAGGATACTTCGACAGATGAGTTTTTACAATCCGCTATGGATGTTCTCGTCGCCCAAAATCGACCCCATTTTGTCGAGACCAGAACTTATTTGGTATCGGATGTAACACGGGCTGGATTTGAAAATATCGACTTTGGATGGGGTGAAGGAATTTACGGCGGGCCTGCAACTGCAGTGCCCGAAATTGCGAGTTTTTTCATGAAAGGGAGGAGTGCGAAGGGAGAGGAAGGGGTCGTGGTACCGATTAGCTTGCCTGTGTTTGCAATGGAGAGGTTCGAGAAGGAGATTGAAGAGCTCATGGCAGATCCCGATCTCGATCATTTTTATGATAGTAATGACATAAATATCGGTATTGACATGATTTAGGCTTACAGAAAGATTATATTTTCTTCTTTTGTTTCTTTGGTTTCTTTGAGAATACATTCAGGATAAAAATATTTGTTATAGTAAATAGGATTGTTTGCTTGTTACATTTTTATAAATAAGGCTTGGCGGAGTTCAAAGTTTCCGGATTTTATTTTATAGCATCCAATAAAACCAATTTGCAAGAATAACACGCCAGTTCTCCAATTTCGCGAACTAGCTCTTTCGTTAGAAATCTTGACGAAAGAGAAAAGGCTTTCTGTAAGCAAAAAATATACAAAAATTATCGTATTTGATGATAAACAAAAAATATACAAAAATTAAGTGTCATTTTGTATGAACTATATAATTTTTTTTTTTTTTTTGAGTAAATTCGGAGAGGGCTCAAAGTCCCCCTTCCAAACACAATCTCTTTTTTTTTTTTTTTTTTATTACAAATCCGTAGGCCACACACTCTATTCACTCATTTAACATTTAATCTATAATCCAGTGTTCCCGTCGGGAATCGAACCCCACACCTCTCGCTCCCTAGCCAAGAGGTATGATCAACTAGGCTAACTCTAGTTGGAGAAATATATAATTTTAATTGTGTTTGTATATAGATATATATGTTTTGCACTTATTGTATTACTATTTAATACGGATATATTTTTTGTATTAATACATATTATTATGCATAATACATATTATTTTTGCACTCATTGTATTTTATTATTTAATACGTGTACATATTTTTGTGTCAATATATATTGTTATGTATAATATACATTATTTTGTATACGTTTCTTTTTATATAACAACGGTCACTCTTATACGCGTATATTTTTTTCTACTTAAAGATAATTTTTGTTCCATGTTTATGGTCAAAGATTTTTTTTTATTTAATATTGTTCCATTATTGTGACTCGTTATATGGTTTGCTACAAAATAAATAAAATGTCCATTATTGTGAACGTTGATTATTATTATTAATATTATTATTTTGTTATTTTTTTATTAAATAATTATACATATGGTTGTGTATTTTATATTTTCGGAAAATATCGTATTATCAGATTCGTATCTTATCTATATCATAAATGATGATGATAATCATGACTACGTTAATTATTATTAGTATTATTATTATTATTATTATTGTTATTTTTTATTATTTTATGTTATTTTTTATTTTAATAATATCCAGTTATTTTTATTTTTTGAATAATATCCAATTATTATTTTTATTTTTTAATAATATCAAATTACGGGCTTGGTTTTTTAATGAGACTTGTCATGGTTTCATCTTTCATTGAACTTTAAAAGAAGGGTTGCTACAAAATAAATAAAATTATCCATTATTGGTGAGCGTTGATTATTATTATTATTGTTGTTATTTTTTTATTAAATAATTATACATATGCATGTGTATTTTATATTATCGGACAATATCGTATTTTCATATTCGTATCATGTTCGTATCTTAAATGATGATTAATGATGATGATAATCATGATTACGTTAATTATTATTATTGTTATTTTTGTATGTTATTTTTTCTAATAATATCCAATTCTTTTTTTTTGAACAATATCCAATTCTTTTTTTTTTTAATAATATCTAATTATGGGCTTGGTTTTTTTTATGACACGTGTCGTGGTTTCATCTTTTCATTGAACTTTAAAAGAAGTTATAATTATAATTATAACTAGAGATTACCTCGCTCCGCTTCGGATCGTTATTTACTATTTTGGTGTGGTGTATGTGTAATTGTGAGCAATAATTTTCATCGTTTGTTAATTGTTGTTTAAAAACTTTCATTAGTTGAATACATTTTGTGTGCTTGTTATATCGTTATATGTTTTTACTTTTTTTAATATAACTTTGTATGTAATGTGTACTTGCCTTGTAACATTTTGAAATTTCATTATATGTACATATTGTATTTGTACATATTAATCATCTGAAAATTTATGTGTATCTGTTATAAATTTAACGAATGTAATCATATTTTTTGCACAGTGCGTTGAGTGAAAATATTTTGAATATAACATGCATGATCCATGCTATTCTTTCTTCCTCATATTTTTTTTATCACAATGTTATCTATTTGTTTTTCATCTAACTTTGTTGAACAATCATTAATTTAGACTTTGATTCTTCTTTACTGAGTTTGGCAACGATTTTGGCTGGACTCCAAATATACTGGAAAAAAGACATACACGTGTCAACATTATATTGACGACATTAAACTTTAAAGAAAGTAACTAATTAATAATTAATAAGATAATATAAGATAAGAAGAAGATATTTTCGTATTAAAGTGCGTGCACCTAGTACCATAGTGGGTTTACAGATAAACAGTAAAGAGGGTCCCATTTTGTGAAATAAAATTCACAAGAGGTGTACAGATAGTACAAGAACCAGGTGTGTGTAATTTGGGAGTTGCCCATGACCTACTTCTCCGTCGCAATCATGTGTGGGGGTGAAGTTGATGTATAACGATGGTGATATTAATTAACTGTTAATTGTTAGGAGAATGCTACGATAGACCCATTTTCTTATTATTGATCTAGTTTTAAGAAATTATTTTAAAATTTTTAGTTATTTATTATTTAATTCTACAAAATTTATGTTTTGAATAACATTAAATTATAAATATACACTAGAATCTTACAAAAAATATAATTATTTCACAAATATTCCAATATTTTTTTAAAAAAAAATTGGTCCATGATAAAAAAATTGGTCTATCATAGTACTCCCCTAATTGTTATTCTTTGTCAATTATCATGTAAATTAAGTGTGTTAATTAGGATTAGATAATGTGGTGGGGGAATTGTGAGGGCATGATAAATAGATTCTTTTCAAAGATAATTGTCGACTCAATCCATGGCAAAGAACTTCCGTAAGATATTAATCTTTTCACAATTTTTTTACGAGGCCATATATCATGTCCTCAAATTTCCTCATAATTTTTCCACAAAAATAATTCATGATTAATCCAATAATTAGTGCTTATTAATTCATAATTATTTATTTTTAAATATTATAGAATTAATCATTAATTAGTATCAACCTTAATTTCCTATTAAATTTTTAATAACCATGTATTACTTGTTAATTCACTTTGTTAATTATGAAATTAATTAGTGTGATGAATTATGGGGAAATAAGGGAAAAAATATAATTGTCCTTTTTTTATTTGTACAAGAACATGAATTTGAGTTTCCAATAAAATTCAGGCCACAAATGTAAAGGGAAAATATACTTGGCTCCCAAAACTCACTCAAATACTCTTGATGCGTCAATCGAGAATGTTTAAATGGATCGATTAGATCCCTAATCAATGGTTAAATGGATTGATTCCATTAAAAGGTCCAATCAATCCATTTAGCAATCTAATCAATTTATTTAAACACCATCGATTGACGCATCAAGAATGTTTGAGTGAGTTTTGAGGATCAATTATATAACCCCAAATATAAAGTACTCATCTAGAATTATTCTCTGATAAAAATCACGCATCTTCATAAAATTACTCTGCGTGAGGACTGAGGAGGAGGGTACTTCAAATTATTCTTCCATCACAAAGAAAGCACGATGAATCGCTTTTATTTGTGATTTTTATTTTTACATAATTTAATCTATCTGCGTTACTATCATGCATCCTCATAAAATTATGGGGGCTATATAATTGGTCCTCAAAATTTACCCAAACATTCTTAATGTGTCAATCGAGGGTGTTTAAATGGATTGATTAGATCTTTAATCAATAGTTAAATGAATTGATTGGACCCATTAATTGAATCAATCAATTTAATCATTAAATTAAATCTAATCAATCTATTTAAACACCATTAAGGGCGTTTGAGTGAGTTTTGGGGGCCAAGTATATTTTCCCTAAAATTATTCGTGCTTTCAATGCATGCAGGTTCAATGACTGTCGCAAAAAAATGTGTGATAGTCCCCATGACAATTGCATGAATATGTTAGGTAGAAGATGAGTAATGGATGCTTTTCTCTGCGGATATTGTATGCATGTTGCATATAAAATGGGGGGCCATTCCATGTTAACATTAAATACTTAAATGTGTGAACTTTCTAATACAATATATCTAGATACTATATACTATATACTATATACTATAGAGGTTAAATCTAACTTTGAATAATGTTAGATATTTTTTGGACCAAAACACCATTTTTTTTTATATTTTATAATAACAATATATATTTTGTTATATTTTATTAATTTTGAAAAATTTCATAAATATTATGAACATTAAATAATTTCAAAAAGAAAATTATTATGTGTTATAGTTATATGATTTTAATATTCATTTATTGTGTTTTTCAAGACAAACTAACAACAAATAATAATAATATAAACTACAATGTTAAAAAAAGACCTTCGAATTATATTGGTAGAACAATATTTCGTAGCAGTTCGTTTTTATTTTCATTATTTTTGTAGTTTTCATGATCTTTTATTTTAAATTTGTATATGTATTTTAATATTGTTGTTTATTTTTTTATTATTTGATGTTAGTTTTTCATAAAAATAATAATAAAAGAATATTAAAATTATATAACTATAACATAGTAATTATATTTTTTGAAATTATTATGTGTTAAAAGTATTTATGAATTTTTTTAAATTTCATCAAAAAAATAACGAAAAATAGTTTTTTTAACAAATCAAATAAGAAAATAAAAGAGTATTTTGGTCCAAAAAATATTTAATTGATCTCCATAGGAGGTATTTGAAAACAAAAGTTTTGTTTGAGGGGTTTTTTTGAAATTTTCACAAAATAAATTTTTTTTTGCAATATCCAAAAAAGTCGGGTTTGTTTTTTACAGTTTCCCATTAGATGAAATACCATCATCTGACCTGCACAAAAATTTAGTAAAAAGAAACGGAAAACCCAATATGACCCGGTGAAAAATTCAATTAGGGCATGTTTGGCGTTGAGGATTTTGGATGGAGCGGGGTTTTGAGATGCCGCAAAACCATGATTCTTTGTTTGGCGGAGTTTATGAGGCAAGAACTAAATAGTTCCGGAATTATCATCTCTATATGTTTCCAGCTAAATCTAATTCTCTCCAAAAGTTGGAGCGCCAAAGTGGAGAACTAAAACTAATGCTAAAATCATCTCATTTGTCGAACCTTTTCTCTTTCCACTCTCCTCTCTCTTTTCCTTCAGCCAGTCCTAATTTGGGTGATTTGTTCATCTCGTTTCGTTGCTATCCAGTCTTCTCTCTCTCTCTCTCTCGCTCTCTCTCTCTCTCTCTCTCTCTCTCTCTCTCTCTCTCTCCAAAAAAGGTCATTTTTTGTTAGCTCGTGATCTCTCTTCAGGTTAGATTTTTGCAAACCTTCTCTTTTTTGTGTATTTGCTGCTAGTTTATACCAAATTGACCATATAATGTTTAGATTCTACTTTGTTTGATTGTTACTGTGAATCTGTGATATTATCAATTATGTTGGGAGAGTTAACAATTCAGGATATTTAGAGTAGCAATTCTTTTGGTAGAATGATTAATTGTATGTACATAACAATTATACTCAAAAGGATTTTCAGTTTCGTCTAATTGTTGTCTTGGTTGCTTAATTTTTTTTTAATGCAAATTGGCTTTCTTTATAGTATAGTTGTATCATCAGTTATGCAAATAGATTTTCTCTTGTATCAATTATACACATTCTTCATTGTTCCATGTAGATTAGGTTTCTCAATTAACTTAAAATTGAGGGATGTTGACAAAAAAATCGAACCTTAATTGAGAATTGTTCAGACTAAATATTCAGGATTTGTGCTTAATCGGGTCAATCGATGATTAAAGGCCACTAAGACTAAATGAAGTTTGATGTAAATTGTACAAATTTAGATCAACAATGAATAACTAACCAGATCATCGGCTAATCACTGTAATTATTCGAATAATAGTGGTTATACTTATGAATGTTGTAATGACACTTATTAGTTTGTGAATGATGTAACTACACTAATTAACATCATTTGTTTGTACTTTTATATTTATGTTCTAATTACTAATACTGATTCGTTTATATCCAAATGTTGTAATTATTCGAAAAATAGTATTATAGTAATTGTATTAAATTAATAAAATAATTATTCTAATAATAATATATATTAATAGATAAAATATAATATTATAATAATTATATAAGTACATTTAATATTTTATATTATTATTATAAAATTATTTTTATATAATTATTAATATTATAGTAATTATATTAAAATAGTAAACTAAATTCCAGAAATTATATAATTAATTATAAATTACAATAATATAATAATATTTATAAAATATATTTTGAAACTATGATATATTATAATAATATTTTTTTATCAAACTATATTATTATTCTT
Source organism: Luzula sylvatica (assembly GCA_946800325.1). Classification (NCBI taxonomy): domain Eukaryota; kingdom Viridiplantae; phylum Streptophyta; class Magnoliopsida; order Poales; family Juncaceae; genus Luzula; species Luzula sylvatica. Next base: position 53,015,839 of record OX326961.1, read on the forward strand.
TATCAATTTTATTGAGATATTATTTTTACATTTCCAATAACAAAATTCCAGAATTTTTTAAACAACCAAATAAAGAATTATATTTTCCAGCATTTTATAATTTGAACAACCAAACAAACTGTGGAATTACTAATTCCAGAACTTTTTACTCCTCCACCTTATAATCCAATTCCACTCTACTAATTCCATTTGCCAAACAGCCCTTAGTTAAAGATAGTTGAGATCCCAAATTTTACCGTTATATATATATATATATATATATATATATATATATATATATATATATATATATATATATATTATTTTACATATTTAATTAACGTGATAACTTACACATATCATATACATGAATTATTATATAACTAAGATTAATTTGAATTCATATATTTAAATTAATATAAACTAATTACTAATTATATATTTATTTAATTATAAAATTAGTCAAGTGCTTTAATTAGAATATAGAGAATTTGGTATGAATTCTTGGTGCAATTTATTTGTGCATGCGTGTTGTCAGAAATAAGGTGAAATGATGCTAATTAATATAATCAACTCAACTCAACTATCTTAACTAATTAACTAATCGGTTTTTTTTTTGTCTAAACTTTTGTGCAGCTCAAATGATGTTAATTTATATATTCAACTCACCGAATTTTTAAAAACAAATGGTAGCGAATTTTAAAAATTAACTCCGAATTAATTTTGAGATACTTTTGAAAATCGGTTATTTTTCGAATTTTTTCTCCACACTGGATTACATATAGAAATGCTCCTAGATAATATAATGGGCCTGTTTGATTTGAGGAATTTTGATGTACATGGATATGTGAAATACACGTATTTTACTATCCATGTATTTGATAATCCATGTGAGTTGTTTGATTTGTTGTATTTGGTAATCCATGTATATCAAATCCTTTGTTTGATTCTTGGTACAAAAATCCATGATTTTAATATTTTAATGTATATCATTTATTATATTACTATATTATTGTATATTATATTATGTTATTGACCACACCCTGCCACGTGGCAGCCAGCTATTGGCTGCAGCTAAAGTGGTGGAAAGCTGCAGCCAATAGCTGGCTGCCACGTGGCAATTCGTGGTCAATTCGTGGGAATAAGGTGTGGTCTGTATCATTACTCTTATATTATACTGTTGTACAATATATATTATATTATTATATTTAATATTACATTGTTTAATATTATATTATATTATATTATACTATTTATATTATTTTATATTATATTGTTTTATATTTATATTATATAATATTATTTTGTTTTATATGATATTATTTTATATTATATTTTGTTTTAAAGTATATGATATTATATTATTATTATATTATATTGTATTATATTATATTATATTATATTGTATTATACTATATTATATTATATTTATACTCTAATATATATATAATATAATATTAAAATTATATAATATTATATTCATATATATTATTTAAATTATATAATATTATATTCATATAATACATATGATTATATTTTTTATTATTTTATATATATTATATTATATTATATTATTATTATTATCATATTGTAGTATATTATATTATATTATTTTGTATTATTATTATATTATATTATAGTATATTATATTATATTATATTGTATTATACTATATTATATTATATTATACTCTAATATATATATAATATAATATTATATTCATATAATACATATGATTATATTTTTTATTATTTTATATATATTATATTATACTTTAATATATTATTATATTATATTATATTATTATTATTATTATCATCATTATTATTATTATCATATGGTATTATATTATATTATTATTACTATTATTAATTATATTATTTTGTATTATTATTATTATATTATATTATATTATATTATATTATATTGTATTATACTATATTATTTTATATTATACTCTAATATATATATAATATAATATTTAAATTATATAATATTATATTCATATAATACATATGATTATATTTTTTTTATTATTTTATATATATTATATTATACTTTAATATATTATTATATTATATTATATTATTATATTACATTGTATTATTTTATATTATATTATTTTTATTATATATTATATTAAATAATATTACATTATATAATAGTATATAATATTATATTATTATTTTATAATCTAATATAATATAATATTTATCATTATTTATTTATATATTTTGGAAAAATAATTTTATAATGAAATCCATGGATATAGCTTATGCAATTTTGAAATACCAAATTTTTTGGTGTATTTCACCATCCACCCTCAAATCCATCTGCACCCTCAAATACACCAAATCAAACAAAGGATTTCGAGCTTATCCCGTATTTAGAAATACATCTCCACCTAAATCCCTCAAATCAAACATGCCCAATGGATCTCTCAATATTTTTCATACTAAATATTCAAGAAATTGTATGGTTGTACAATATGATATTTTATTTTATTTTTTATTTTAATAAATATAATGAATTAAAAATTACTATTACAAAATCCAATTATCTTAGCTATGAACAATTAGGAAATCAAATATAATATCCGAAAAGTAAATATATATCTCTAAAAATAGAATATTTTATATATTGTATATAAGCTATGTATTAATGAATTATTAACTTGACAAATGTTAAAGTGAGCATTAAATAATTGATGAAACAATGATGAATAAGTGAGAGACCATCTTATGTTGCACGGATACGGATATCGTATCCGGATATGGCGATATGATAATTTTCAAAAAATCACAGACACGGATACGTCTATATAATTATTATTTTAATATATTTATATTATATATAATTAATAAATAAATTATTATTTAAATTAAATATCATGACGATAAATATAATCAACCCAACAATACAAATATCATAAATTTGTTCGAAAAATATTTTAGAACTAATTTAGAAATATCCTATAAGTATTATATATAATTTATTTAAAAGTATTATGGACCAAAATATATAATTGGCCGTATCTCAGACGTATTCTGGAAGTATCGACATCGATATCTTGCCGTATCCCGTCCGTATCAGAAAAAAATAAATATTAAAATAATCGGATACACCACGTGACTTATCCGATACGTATCTGAGCCGTATCGCACCTATACACATATTCTCAAGATACTTCTCCATTTTTGAATAGAAGTATTCGCGTAACACAAATCATATAGGACTTTGTAAGTCTCATTTACGAGAGAGATTTTTTTCGAGTTCCCAAATAAATTAGAGATGACATATTTGGACGATGATAAAATTGATATATTGATATCAAAAGTGATTTATTGACCTCGTAGACGGTATAATAAAATTATAATTACATAAACAATAAGAGTATATTTGGTTCATTATAAATGTTTTCATTTTTTAAATTGATCAAATTACAAGATAGTAATTAGTAGTATATTTGTTTAAGCTCAATATAATGTATGTGTGTTTATATTTATTGTGCCAATTACATTCCGTGCAATATATTATTTTTGGCAGGGGCAAATCATTTTTTGCATCGATATATTATTTCCAATTCGAATATTCAAATTTCGATGCCGAGTAAATCATTCTCAATGTCAATACATGATTTATGGTATTATATTATTTTCAACACTACTATATTATTTTCAATATTAATATATTGTTTTAGGGTTAATACTTCATTTTGGTACTAACACACTATTTCCGGTGTCATTTTGGACTTGCCCTTTATTTTTAATATTAAATAATTAAATAGACTTTTTAGTATTTTTATTGATTTAAAAAAGTTCATATATATAGTTTTATGAAAAACTAAAATTAAATAATAATAAAAGTTTGGAGCTTTGGTCTTCAATCGATTAAAGCCACGTAATTTCTTCACTTTTACACAAACTCTCTCAGGTTTTCATAAATCTGCATGAAAACCTCACTTTTTCAACATACTACTAAAAAAATTTCGTTTAGAAAATATAACAGGTGGCGTTATTGCAAGAGCTAACATAACTTAACAAAAAACAATTTAAGAAAAAAAATCAAACAAATGATCATTTTATCCTTATTTATGATGATTGTTATTTATTTTTTTGTATGTAAACAATATATATTATTATTCCTAATGTACAAAATAAAATCTTGCAAATACGAAAGCATAGATGAATATATATTTACTCATATATGCTCTCTTGTTAGTGAATATTATAGCACAAATTAAACAAAATGTGCTCTTCAATTTTCAAAATTGAAAAAAAAATTGTATTCGATCTTCGTGTTTGAAAAAAAAAATGCTAGCCAAGAATATCCAATTTAAAATTTGAAAAATTATTATTTCTAATATGTTGATTCAATAAAATTTATGCAAGACATTTTTAAAAATTATGTTTTTTTACATATAAAAAATTATTTATATGATTTATGGAATATAATAGTGTTAATAAATAGGAAATTTTCCAACAGTAACCATGTTACAGAAGTTAATTCGCGAAATAACCAAGTTTTGAACATAATTCTCAAAATGTCTTTTACGGGGTACCATTCAGCGCCAGGCGGGGAACCATTCTGCGCCTTTCTTAATTTTTGTTGGTTAGTTAGTTAGTGCAGGAAATTAAAAAAGGTGATGAATCATACCTCGCCAGGAGACCTATGGAAGCCCGCCTTTGTATTTTGGTATTAGTTCAATTGAAAAATTGATATTTGTTCCCAAATTTTACCATTACATGATCTATGTTCTAAATTAATATATTTAATTAAAATAATAACTAGTACATGTTGGCTGTTAACTTAATACATAATTAATAATTATTCGAATTCATAAATTTGAATAAATTTCACTGAATATTTAATTACTTATGACATGGTTTGAAAAAAAAAAATTTAATTTATTGTAATGGAGGATTCGACAAGTACATTTTGAAAAGGTACATTACAATAAATTTTAATTTTTTTTTTCAAACCTTGTCAGTAGTAATTTTCGTTAGAGTTTGAAATGCAGAGGTTATTGACGAGATTCAAGATCTCACGAGAAAATTTCATTTCAATCCTTTCAATGATAATAATGGCGTAATTTTCGTATCCATGAGATTCAAGTCAATAGAGAGATTCTTCGTGTGTTCTTTTTTCTTTCGTTTATCCAATCAATCCTAATTAGATCCATAAACAATCATGATTTATTTATAATCACGCTAAGCTATCAACACAACAACAACAAAAAAGAGAATTCCTAACCATGCATGCATTTAATAAAATTATTAAGCTGAGACAAGCATTCCTCATTTCCCCTCTCTTGAATAAAAACTGAAGATAAATCTTGGTACGAGAAGGAAGACAGGTACGAACGGTCAGGATCTTCTCTCTGTTTCGCCGTACCGATGATCCAATTATAAATTTCTCTCTTTGCACAAGGAAAACTCGCTTCTCCTGCTATAGTTAATCCTAGATCCTTCGCACAATTCATTACCTGCCAGTACAGCCCCTTCGAATCAGAAAGCGCCACCTCAGCACAATCCTCATCACCGTCTTGATATTTCAAGTGGGGCCCACAAAAGATTAGTTTAGCTGTCACTTTATGCTTCTTTAGCACTTCGAATACGGGCGTGTACCCGTCTTTATTCGCGCAATTATAAAATCCAGCTGTCAGCTCTGACGCGTGACTCGAAGTTTTGTACCCCCAATATATCGACGGAATCTAAAAACACGCAATAGCTCATAACTGGTAAACCAAACATGTATAGATGGAAGCCAAAACATGCAAAGGTGGTAAATAAAAACATATATTACCTTAACGATTATTTGCGTACCGTCAAAAGCAAGAATGGCAAGAGACAAAATCATATCGGTTCTCTCTACGAGATACTTAGCGTACCAGTCGAGAAAAAAACGGCCATAATGACTACTATAATCTCCTTTCTCGCAGAAAAAACCGGTCTCGTGAGCCCTAGAATTGTAATATCCCGCATTGCAGGGTCCCTTCCCCCAAATTGTGTGGCCCCGCAATTTCGCCGCGTTTCGAAGATTCTCTTGCATGTACTTATCATAACACTGTCAAAAAGTGTAATTATGAGAAATCAAGGGATGTAAATGCAAAAATGTTATAATTTAATAATTTATACCTGAAATTCGCCGATACCAGGAAATCGCCATCCCAAGTTGGGAGCAAAAGAAGGATATCTAAGCTCTCCATTTGGGCCCATTCCGATTTCGATACCAGATATCAAACCCTCCTTGAATATCGCATTGAATTCCGTGCGAAAGCTCCTCATGAAATCAAAATACACCTCGAGGCCGGTGCGTCCATTTAATGCGCGGACCCGGTCTATCCCCCAAGAAAGGCATTCGGTGTTTCGCCTCCCCTCGCGATCCGTGAAGAATATATCTTGATTTTCTTTTCCTATTTCTATTATCCATTTCGGTAGAGAGATTTGTAGTGCCTCGCTGGTACCGGTTCCGTTATATTCATGAAACGCCAGTACAACCTAAATATGAGAGAGAAAGAAAGAAAATATTATGTTATATTATATTATATTATATTATAGTTTCTTTTTGTTATTTTAATAATGAGACCTGGATTTTGAGGTTGAATTCCTTTAAAATCATGAATAAATCGTTGTAACCAGACCAGTCGTACTTGAGTGGGGCCCACCCTTCGACAATTCCCCACCAGCAATATACAATAACTCCATCCACATTTAACGCTTTTGTACGCCTTATGGATTCTACGTCGATTAATTGGCAATAATTGTTTATAATTCCAGCCTAGATAAAAAATATCAAATATTTATATATTAATATATTATCTAGAGAGAGAAAGAGGGGAGATTGAAATGGAGTTACAGGGAGTGTTGCGTAGACTGGTATGTATTGAGTTCCTCCAAAATCATCTTCTTGCAATCTAGACTCTTGCATCGTCTAAAATGTTTAGAAATAAATAAGAAAAAGATTGGTATAGTGATTGACTGGTACGGTACCGAATTTGGTCACACCTGATCTTCGATAAAATCTGGAGACTTAAGGGTACCGGTGCTGCCATATTTTGCTCGTTCCGTACCAGCTACGACGGAGTCGAGAGAGACTGGGGATAAACTGTTATCTATTGAAATGAGTGGGATTTGTGATTCTACAGATGATTTAAGTGCGTAATTTTGCAATGAACTGGAAGAAATTGGACTTTCAATGGATTGTACCGCAAAATTAACCTGAAATTTAGTATCCAATGGACTTGGTCATGTTCTTTACACTGATTTGGTCCGAAAATGTGAAAAATTGAAGTAAATATTCAAACTTTTAAATAACAGAATTGAACTCAAAACACTCAATTGGTAACAAAAGATTTCAACATTTTCAGAATAACACATAATTCCTAACTAAAGATTCCAACTTTGTCAAAACAGACATCAATTTAGATAACAAAAACACGATATTTTATCAAAAGAACAAGTGAATATACCAAATTACCAATGGATTGGGTGTTGGTACGGCCAAAGTAGCACCCTGAGTAGCTGGTCTATAAGTGGTTCCGTCCAACTCAACGATCCAACCAGCCTCACGAGCTAAACAAGCCAACACGTCATTCATATCCGCCCTCGCCGGTAAGGGGAAATTGCCATGTTGTCTAAGCCCAGCAAGCATTCTGCCAGTAATGGCTCTTCTATGTCTCTCTCTCAATTTGGTTCTTTCTTTCTCTTTCTCTCTTTCCCGGCGATTTCCTGGGGAAGAGGCCATGTCTCCGGCGGTGGCGAAGCCACGTGGCCGGCGATCGGAATCCGGGTTTGCGGCGATCGGAATCCGGGTTTGAGTGTGTTTGCTTTCCATTCATCTGTATTAGAGCGAGTGTGTGAGAGCACCAATGGTGTGATAGAATATGAAAGTTCTGGATTTTCGTTTGCTGGTTTCTGAGAAAGTTAGTCTTTATTTTCCAGATATTCTACAGAACTCCAAATCTGTTCCTGAGAAATCTGGAGCTTGAGCGACTGGTGTGATTTTTCTCTTCCTGTGTTGGTGGTAAGGGGTCAGTGGTCCGGATAGTGGTTATACCTACCAGATTAAACAAAAGAGTAAATACAGAATATTCGATTGCCCTTCATTTATTGATGTCAATGAGATTTGAATCATCAATCTCTTACAACATATGATTATTTTGTGTACACTCAACCAATTTGACTATTGGCCCATTGACTGATCATATCAGATTCATATTTATATTTTTTCCGAATGCGTGAACTATCCGGATCCGGATACGGTTCATATTAAACATATATGCATACAATTCCGATATTGTCGCATACGAATATGGATACGGATCATATTCAGATATTAAAACAGATACTATGATGTAATAATATAATATTATTTTTAAAACTCTAGTCTTAGTTATTATATAATTTTGAAATAAATAAATATATACAAATTTGTGGTGCTAGGACCACTCTCATCCTCACTCTCAAAATCACTCCCTAAAGTCTTCGACATGTGGGACCCACATCACTTTTTATAAAAATCAATACATGTGAGATTTGTGGGTTCAAATTATGTTTAATGGTTTCAAAACAATACCGATAATATTAACGATTTGATCCAAGTGTTTTTGTATTAGAAAAATACCATCGAAGATAAATAGAGCACAATCGTCATCACCAAAAGACGAATACCAATAAGGATCAATCAAGTTACGCATGCACAATATATAAGAGCTAAAATGAAGATTATTGAAGACGAACGAAGAATTAAATTCAAGATCACAAGAGTCAGTCGCAGGGACTTTCACGAGTTGGGATAACGCTCTACATTTACATGATCTCAAAGTTATCCTAAACTTATCCTTGATTAAATAAAAACTCAATTTATAAATATGAAAACATCAAATTCCTAAGCCAGTAACTTGTCCAATTTTAAAATCAGCTTAAGTTATATTATCGTTCAAACGAATGGTTCGTGTGTTTAAACGTACACCAAACGTTTAAATGGATGTCATATGCGTTTGAAACGGATAACAATACGTTTCAAATGGACGATGAATCGTTTGAACGAATGGTTATGTCTTTAGAACGAAGAATTGGTCTTTTTGTCACAGGGCTAAATGAAACAAAAGCTTTAGATAGTGTTTGAACGAATCTCACATTCTTGAAACGCAAGTGACGTAAAAATTCTAGGAATTTGATTATGTGTTTAAACGATTGATACGTGTGTTTAAACGCATAGTACAAGAGTGCATATTTCAATGTGCAACGGCTAGTTTGATGGGACATCGTTTACATGAACTTCACGTGCGTTTAAACGATGTGTGCTGTCAAACAAGGATTTGAGATGAGTATCACTATTTCTATAAATACCTCATATCCAACCTTTCTCTCACCAACTATTCAATCAAAATTATTCTATACTAAAAAGAGAGATAGACATTGTTACAGCTCAACATTCAATCAAGATAATGTAGAGATCAAATTCATTCTTTTCCATATCTTCAAAGAAATTTAACTTCTAGATGGGTATCATTTTACAACCTTTCTTCAAATTTTATTCAAATCCGAATACGATGGAAAATTTAACTTCTAGATCCGGGTCCATACTTGTAAAAACGTATATGATTCTGGCCCTCGGATAAGGTTGGAGTCGGGTCGGACAATATCCGCTCCATCGACACTCCTAGTTGGTGATCTCTGAGCCGGGATGTAAGCCCATATTATTCCATCGAATTTGAACAAGTATTTGAAAAATATCCATATTCGAATAAATATTCGTATCTAAACAATATCAAAAAATTCATATCTAAACAATCATGGATACTAATAGCATACACGGAAAGTTTCTTCCGGATACAGATATAATAAATGAGTTTGTTTAGGAATAAGAATTCAAATATGAATAAATATATTATATTTCGATATTATGTTATTAGCAGATTAAAATATTTAGATTATAATATTGACATATTTCTATCATCATATTTTATTGTTTGTTTATATTTCTGCCTTGCTTTGTTTGTCTTTTTATTATTGTTTTTTATCAGTTGATAATATCCCGAATAAGATTGATTGAGGTGGTAATTATTTTTTATACATTAATAATATTTATAATAAAATTTAGTTTTTGCAACGACACTTGTATTTTTGTATTGGATATTTTTTAGCAAATAATTTAATTTTAATATAATAATTGTTTCGGTCCGAAATTAATTTGTAATTGTATTTGTATTCGATAATATCTGAATCGTCATCTTATTCTTATAATATCCAAGCAGGAGCCACATCCGATTACTATTTGTATTTGTATCGATATCCGAAAAATAAGACGAATACGAGTATAGTATAATCATTATTTGTCCACGTCTGTTCCGTTTACACCTATATGTAACATTATCATAAACTAAAAATAACAATATAACTAGAATTATAATCGAGGTACGCTATTATGAATATCTTAGTTATGATTTTCAATGTAATAAATTTATAATAACAATAATTCAAATAAAATTATTTCATATCTTATATTTTCTATAACTGAGTATGATCAAATCATATTATTAAAAATATATTAATCATAATTTATAAAATATATTATTATAAAAATAATATAGACTTATTAATATATATATATAATTTATTATGGTTTATGATTATTAATTTATAGAATATTTCATAACTACATTATTTTCTTTTATAATTTAACATGAGAATATATAAGTATTTTGGACCTAGTATATTATTTTATAATCAAATTTTTGAATATTTTTATTTGGTAATATTTTTATTTTTTCTTCTTCAATCCACGTCCAATCAAATGTTTATATTTATTATTTGAAATATAGAAATGTCATATGTGAGAATTAATAAATATTACTAACAATATTTATTAATAAATATCATTACAAAAATTAAGGAGCACTTTTGCATGTAGCTTCTTTTGGGATGAAAATTCAAAAACTAACCTTCTTTTTGAGAAAATTTCTGAAATAACCTGGAACTGGTTCTAAAATCCCGTAGGTACCGGGTTTTAAAATTTCGACCTGTTAATTGGCACAAATTACCTGACATGTCAGGTTTGACAGGAACAAAGAAAAACTATCGGGTTTCAAAATCCCGGACTGTTAATTAGGACTAAACACCGGGTTTCAAAATCCAGCCGGCTTAATAGCACTAACTACCGGGTTTTAAAATCCCGCCGGATTAAAAGATCTAATTATCGGGTTTTAAAATCCGTATGTTTAACAGGTTGATTGAACACAGTTAGAGTTGTTGAGCTTAATTAACAAAAAAAAAACGAGATTTTAAAATCAGCCAGAGAAAAAGCCAAAATAGTAAACCGAGTTTTAAAAACCAGCACGCTAAAAGACAAAATAAAATAATTACCGGCCCTTCTTTTTAATTCACCTATTTTACTTCTTACATATCAAGATTCACCTTGTAATTGGTGAAATTAATATAACTAGGAGATTACCCGCGCTTCGCGGCGGTTTTGTTTCATTTGATTTATCATACACATAATATATAGTTATGATTTTTCGGGATCAAATACAATACTTTATAAAAATAAATATCGTATTGATTAAGGAAGTTTGATTATGAAAAAATTATTATATTATTTTTTAATATTACACATTGCGAAATATTTATTTAGTATTTTAATACAACATATACAAAAAAGAATAAATGTCACTATAAAATAATAAAACAACATTCGTGGACATAAACAAAAATCAAAACCATTTGATATTATAAATTTTCATATCTAAAATTAAAAATAATAACATTGTAAAAGTTTAAAAAAATTATTTGTGTCTGATAATTTTTATATTTCATGTTTATTATTGAAAAATATTATATAAGTTAAAGAAATTATTTGTGTTTAGTAAATAAATATATTTCATTATTTTTTTTAGAGATTAACATGAAACTGTTTTAAGTAAAAATACAAATATAACATAATTGTTTTAAAAATAATAATAATAATTAGGATGTGCAATTTTTTTCAATTATATGTTTAAAAATAATAATAATTAGGATTATAAGTCATTAATGTAATTATATATTTTTTTTACATAATTGTTTTAATAATTTTATGTTAGAGAAAAGTATTGAATATATGATAATAACATACTTAATAGTATGTGTAATTTTTATCAATTCTAGTTTTAAAAATAATTATTACTAGGAAAATACCCGCGCTTCGCTGCGGATATAATAATATAGTTTTTATTTTTTATTTTTTATGATTATGGAAGAAGTTGTTGGCATTAATAAAATATGAGACCAGATATAGAACATTGAAAATATGAGACGAGACATTAGAGTATTTTAATATAATTTTGTGGAGGACAAGATATGAGACACAAATCTGACATTGTAATTTCATAATTATATTTCGTAATATTTTATTTACAATGTCATAATTAAGATTGTAAAATGAGTTCAAGCAAGCATATCATCATAGATGAATATAATCAGTAAATTAAGTAATTAAAATTGTCAAATCTAAATTGGAAATATCTCAATTTCATCATAGATGAATATAAGTGGGTCTATTTTAGATTGACCTAAAGCTGTTATTTTATTATCAATTTCCTTATCAGTATCATATGTGTATAGTTGTGCAAATATTGGTTGGTTGCCTTCATTTGGTACTAAAGATCACATACGATGGTAATTTTCACCACGAATGCGATATGCAGATGGTCCATTAACAGAATTTGTTATGTCACGATCAATCTTTGCACCAGAAGAAGTAAATGCAAACATGGAATTAAATCGCCTTATATTTGTACGATATATTTTTTTATAAACGTCCTGCAAATCCATTCAACAATGAAAGTAGATATTGAGGAGGAGTTTGTAGAAAGGGAAGGTCAACTCTTCCTCCACGACAACATAAAGAGAATAAAGGTGTATTACTACTCCTTGCATAATTAAGTTTGCATAATTAAGTGACTCTCTTAACCAGAACATGGCACCACAATATATGCACTTATGTTCGGGTGCACCGAAATTCAAAGGAGCAAGACAAGTTCCGACAGCCATAATTATGATATTATTATGATATTATCTATTATAATCATAGATAAATTAAGAATATAAATGAAGAATTTATGTTTTTACTTCTAGCACGTTTTGAATCACGTGAAGATGAAGCAGAAGAATAACAATCATATTACAACTCTTGTTCTCGGATGCATCATCTTCTCGATAAGAAGTTCTTTCTATTAAGTCTATTAACTTTGCACATATCCTGCGGAGCCATCGATAACGAAGCTGACAAATACAATTAAATAATATTATTAAATATTTTTAAATAAAAATGAGAATGATTAAAATGATTAAATGACTATTTAATATCGACAAATGCAATAATTATTAACTATTGATGACAAATCAAATTATATTTTAATAATGAAGCTGTAGATATTTCAGTACTTGAGTTTAGACGATGGACATCACATATCTAACATAACAATTTTGGTAAGATTATGACATTCTATTGTCCATAAGAAATACATGTCTACATTAATAAATTTCGGAGGTTTGTCACGTGTTCTAGCCAATTAATCGCTGATACAATTATTTACTTATATACAATATTATTATGATCATATTATTTCAGTTCGATCTAAGATAATCTGATAATTAGTTCATTTAATTTTTTTTTTGTTTATTTCACATACTATTTGACATAGAGGAAAAAAATATGCCATAAAATTTTGTTATATACCATGTATTTTTTTGTGGTTATAGAAATTTATAGGAGTTGAAAACATAAAATTGCAACTATATATACCAAATCAATTTTCAACATAAAGTTATTCAATTTGATATCCAATTTGGACGAATTAAAGATCATACTTGGTATTGATCCAAAAAATCTGCACACAATGACATTAAATAATATATACCAGAAAATGACGTGCATTTGTATAATATTATTGTTTACACACCAAAAGCAATTTGCATTAAACATTAAACATTAAATCATAAAATTGTTGCTTCTATCCATTGGCAAAACTTGAAAAAAAAAATGCTTATATGTAGGGGTGTAAACGGTTCGGATAGTGGTCATACCAGATCTGGATCCGTATTTTTTTTCAGATACGGATACGGATCCGGATACGGTTCGGATATTAAACGGATACGGATTCGGTTTGGATATCTCGGATACGAATACGAATATGGATATTATTCGGATAGTTCAGACGGATATTTTTTATGTAACATAACTATCTATTTTACCAACGAATCTCAAACAATATCATAATAATACTTAAATAATACATAAAAGGACATTATAATTTTACGAAACAAAATCAAGTATTTGCCAAATATTTTGAGATTTGGAAAATCATACATGAAAGATTCATTTTCTTTTAGAATGGACTTGGTTTATCAATTATAAGTCATGCAAACATAAACTTATATTGGGTCTATAAGACCATAATTATTTAAAAACATAATAAATTTTCAAAAACGAATATCCGTTTTAATACTGTTATTCGGATCCGGATAATATCCGGATTCGGATCTGGATCCGATCCCTATTATCAAAACCGAATCCGGATCCGGGTCTGTTCGGATCCGGATAATTTTATTCGGATCCGGATATTTAGGCGGATTCGGTTCGGGTCGGTTCGGATAATATCCGAACCGTTTACATCCCTACTTATATGACAATTTTTTTGAGATCCATTGTTTTAATTAAACCCCTGCATATCATGTTTCTTTTTCGCAGACTTGTAGGTCTATAATTCCTTGATTGTTTTTATTTTCGTGCATGGATATATTTTTATTATCAGCATTTTCTATAACAAAATCATACATAAAAAATGAAATTCCTGAAAGAAACAATCGCATTTGCTCCTAAAAATTAAAATTTGCTAAATTACATAATAAAATACCATTGTCTGTATTGATGGATACACCATCCTAACTAACATTCAGGTTTAATTCCTTGCTGACTTCCAACAACGTGATTGCAGTTTTCAATTTTACTGAACAACATATTAATAGGTGGTTTAAAAGTGTTTTCAAGTCCTTATTGGCAAGATTTGTCAAGCATTTCTAAAAACAAAATCTGTTTAAAAAAATTTAAAAATGACATCATTGAATAGAAAAATGAATTTTTATTTTTAAAAAGGGCAGTTTTGACAAATTAATTAAATATTAATTAAATACCGGTTCAAGAAGATGATTTTTCTAATTGCAAGCTCCTAGTTTGTTTCTCTCTAATCAGAACTCAAAATTACACATTCTTCACTTTCTCCATGTAATAGGTAAGTTATTACAATTTTTTTTTTTTTTGAGAAAATGGCAAGCGCGATACGCACTCGATCCATATCATTTTTATAACCAAATAAAAAAAGAGAAGTACAAAGAGTGTCCACTATTTACATTAGTTAATTCTAAATGCCCTTGTGCCATTTAAATACCCCAATTATGAAAAATAAAATAAAACATATAAACTCCCATCCTATCAAATCTTTAACAATGTACTTTCCAAAATCCCGCTAGATCTTGCACGTTTTTGACTACCAATGCATGCATTCGACATTTTCTTTGAAAAATTCGATTATTGCGCTCTCGCCATAAGGTCCAAATTGTAGCGAGCCATTTGCCATCCCAAATTTTAGCTTCCATCGAATTTCGACCGCTACGAAACCGCCACCAAAACTCCATTAAGGAGCCCGAATTAAAATTGGCTCTCGGCTCTATTAACCTCCAAACCTCGGTTGTAAAGGGGCATTCTAGGAAAAGGTGCTTTGTTGATTCGAGAGTTCCGGAGCATAGTGCACATGTTGGATCGTGTGGCCACCCCCTTTTTGTAAGATTTTCTCCGGTAAGTATCCTATTATTTAGGGTCATCCACCCAAAAATTTTAAACTTTAAGGGGGCCTTGATCTTGAGGATTTTGGGGGTCCATTCGCAAAGTACCCCCGGATGGACAATGTTTGCGTATACCTTGGCCGTGTCAAAAATGGGGATGTCGTGGTTGGTCGTGTTTCCTAGTTGGTTTAAAGTAGGATTCCGAAAAATTTCATTTAGGGATTCGTACAAGGGCAAAAGCTTTTGAAGATCTTTCATGAAGTAGGAGGTTAACGGGCTCGCAATTCTTGCTATGTCTTTAGTGTTTTGAACATTGTAAAGGGATTTTACGGTAGTGGCCCATTGTGAATCTTGATGATAATCAAGTTTGAATAACCACTTTAGCATCATCGTTTCGTTATGTTTTTCAATATCCATCAACCCCAAACCACCGTGTTTCTTTGGTAAACAAATTTTACGCCAATTTATGAGACAATGGCCTCCCATTACCTTATCACTTCCCTTCCAAAAAAAAGCTCTCAATAGTTTGTTAATTTCCTCTATCGTTCCTCTAGGCAAAGAAAGAGCTTGCATGTAAAATATCGGGAGTTTGTTAATTTCCTCTCAATAGTTTGTTAATTTCCTCCCATTAATTTTAATTGTAAGTTATTACAATTAAAAGTAGTACATCTTAATTTTAATACATCTCAATTTCTTAATGCAAAATCAAATGCATTAATCTGCTAAAGTAAACAAAAATAGATTAATCACAGCGAAACAACAAAGAATAGTAAAAATATACAAATGTGCAAGATAAAAAAAATATATATACCTGAGAGATTAATTCATTTGGTCCACAATTCTACAAAATCAACGGTATAATGAAAATAAACAAACCAATCTTGCTTCATCAGATTAGTTCGCTATCTAAAAGTTCCAGAAAATCTAGATTCAACATACCATAATGTGCTATATAACTTTTGTAACTTTGTATATAACATTTTCCAATTTTATATAGCACATATACAATAAAGCTGTTTTATATCATGAATAATATCAATCAAAGGTTTGTAATATGTTTTAATATATGTATGCTATGTAACTTTTTATGTAATATTTTTCAATTTTATATAGCACATATACAATAAACCTGTTCTATATCACGAAAAAATAACTGGATGGAAGCAATAGTTTCTTATTTTTGAAATAACATAATATCTTCATTCTTGCAAAATTTTGCAATTAAACGGAAACCCTAAAACAGGTTACATTGATTTATGTTTCATTATTTTAAATTTTTTTATTTAATCAAACTCAACTTTGTTTATGGTTCATATCAGGCTTACAAATATGCATCCAATAATTTCTCATTATTTTATTAATATATAATTTAATAAATTTTTTCAGGGTCAATTATTTTTCATAATTTTTTACTTTAGTACATATCAAATATGTGGTTTAACAAAGAAATATAATTTATGAAATTATAATTTTGAATGTACAATGCAAAACGTTAACAAATAAACAAAAAATACAAATAATGTTTTAAACACTAAATCATGAATGGCAAAGAAATACTTGAGATATGATTGAATACCTGTGTATTGATTTTGGTCTTCCAATCTTGAAATATGAAAAATTTCTCAGTGAGCTCTCATCTCCCTGTTTTTCCATCTTTGTTAAGCCTTCACATCGCAACAAAATAAAGATTTGTCATATGTATTAACCATAGTTCTTAGAGTCGGAGTCGGAGTCGGAGTCGGCCGATGGCCGAAGAGTAAGAGTCGGGTGAGTCGGATCGGGATCGGCCGAGTCGGATCGGAGAGTCGGATTTTGTGAAACTGTTGTCTTATTAATTAAAAAAAAATTAAAAAAAATAACACAAATGCAACTTACATTATATTATATATAGTAATACTTAATTAACTAAAAAAATACATCATAAAATAAACTAGTGCCAAAAACTATGACGCGCCGGTTGCATGACCTCGTCATTATTATTTGGTTGAAAATAAACATTATGTTATAAAATTTCATTATAAATTTATATCTAATAAAAAAATACATCTTTATTTGTCTCTATTTATAAATACATTAGGGGTATTTTTAAAAATACTTCTTAATTAACTAAAAAAATACATTATAAATTTTCAACCTAATAAAAAAAATTAAAAAAATTTATACCTCTTTATCTGTCTCTATTTGAAGGTCCACATTTGGTTGAAATTTTTGAACTACCCTCGTGATGCCCTTTAATACTTCAGAATCGTTCTTTCTTTTGCGACAATATTTGAGCTAGTATCCAAAAATTAAATATTTAGAATGGTTAAGGGTATTTTTGAAAAATTAGTGTATTTTGTTTTTCCCACATAACAATTGAATCACATACGAACAACTCTCTCCTCTCTCTCTCTCTCTCTGCCTTTACTTTCCACCAGAGAGCAGCACGCGACCCCACCCCCCACCCCACTCTCTCTCTCTCTCTCTCTCTCTCTCTCTCTCTCTCTCTCCTCTCTTCAGCCATGGCGATTCTTCTCGCCTTTCGTCACTGGAGACCTCCACGACTACGCCACTGGAGCCACGACGAAGCTAGAGCCCTCCATTCCTCGAACCATGCTCTTCAAAGCTCGCAAGATGGAAAAAATGGCGGAGCGGTGAAAAAATGGCGGAATCGGCCCGGAATCGGATCGGCCACCGCCGACTCCGACTCGAGTCGGGCGACTCCGTGCCTGAGTCGGCGATCCTGCGAACTATGGTATTAACATGATAAGAGAAATAAGTTACTATTAACATAGTCATATAATTTTAGAAATAGGGGGTCATCTGTAAATATACTCGAGAAAATTACACTGTTAACATAAAATCTTAACGGTTCATCAAACTGTAATAAATACAATCATATCACTATCATAACGCAATCCTCAAAACTTTCAACTGAGAGGATTTAAAAATTTCAGAAAAAATGTGTAACATGATTAAAAAGGGAGAAAGCAATGTCAAGTATTGTTTAATACCTTCTTAACTAAAATAAAATAATTAATTCAATACTAAATCATTAATACAAAATAAATAGATGAGATATGGTTAATACCTATGAAAGTTGTGTACTATTCGAATCTTCAAGTATGAAGAAATAGTAATTTTGACGAACACCTTATCATCGCAAGCTTTTTCCTTTCAATTTATGATAGCCTATTCAACTAAATCGGAAAAAACAATATGTTACTAAATTAAATTTCAACTATTCAATAAAACTTTTTGATTATAAGTACATTTCAAAACTGCCTAATAAATCGATTGAAAAAATAAATAAAAATGTACACCTTTCTTTATTACATTAATTTCGACGAACACCTTATAATCACAAAAATTTACCTTTTGAATAATAGAAGAACTGTCTAATATATATTTCTTTAACATGCATATCCGTTTTCTGTAAAAAATATGAGTAGGCATTTCATCAAACACATAGTAGGTGTGATCTATAAATAACTAAAAAATCGTTAAAACTATTTTGTATCAAAGACTGACATCGAACGATTCGTTCAATCCCGCAAAAGACAAAATTAAAGATTCAATAGATGGATATAGGTACGGAATGAACATACCAAGCTTATTACTGAAAATCAGTTCCCACCAGCATCAATTAAACGGAATTGTTGCGTCAATTAAACGGAATTGTTTGAATAAAAAACAACTAACCCAGCAGGAACTAACTCCTGAGGAATCGGGAGAAAAAACAACAAAGAAATGAATATCGACCGAGAAGGGAATTGCGACCGTGAAGACGAAGAGAAATGGCGCTAATGTTGGAAATCGAAATCGAAAGAGAAAGAGAAGTACAAATATGAGAAGTACAAATCAAAAGAGAAATCAAAAGAGAAAAGTACGTGTCTTTCCCTGTGCGAGGCGTGAGCGAGACATCAAAGAATGGGTTGCGATTCTGAGAGTCCTCAAGAAGGGGATGCAGCCCTCTTGCCAGTGCGTGTGAAGTATGGGGACAT
Source organism: Luzula sylvatica (assembly GCA_946800325.1). Taxonomy (NCBI): domain Eukaryota; kingdom Viridiplantae; phylum Streptophyta; class Magnoliopsida; order Poales; family Juncaceae; genus Luzula; species Luzula sylvatica. Next base: position 53,035,625 of record OX326961.1, read on the forward strand.
GAAATGCATCCCTTTTTTTCATGGAGAGGCGTAATTATGTTGACAAGACAAGTTGTGGATAGATTATTTGAGTTTAATTGGGTACGAAAAATGACGTGGCACTACATTATTGCAGTAAACTATTTGTAAAATATTAAAGTAAGATTAATTAGGCTTACAAGTCATTAATGTAATTATATTTTTTTTTATATTTTTTTTTACATAATTGTTTTCATAATTTTAAGTTAGAGAAAAATATTAAATATATGATAATATGGATCTCAAAATAAAGATAAAATTCAAGCAAATATATTTCTTAATTTTTTTAAATTATATTATGAAAATACAAACAATATTTGATGTATTTATGATATTATATATTTATTTATTTATGTTAGATATTTAAACTCTTCACATTCTATTTGTATTCACAATTGATCATGTAACATATTGTGAAAAAAATTCAAAATCAAATACAATTGGTTCAACATGAATCTAACAAATAATATTTTGACACGTCATCAGTGTAAGGTGATGTGGCCATCTAAAATTGCTTAAAAGTATGTGTAAAATAAGAGACACAAAAATATCTACAAATAAATCATAATCACACAAAATCAAAAATTAATCTATGGTTCATATATTGCCACATATCATAATCTAATGGTTGAAATAATTGTGATGATGTGGCATGAGTTGTGATGATGTGGCATGAGGAAATTGCATAAAGATAAAATTCAAGCAAATATATTTCTTAATTTTTTTAAATTATATTATGAAAATACTAACAATATTTGATGTATTTGTGATATTATATATTAATTTATTTATGTTAGATATTTAAACTCTTCACATTCTATTTGTATTCACAATTGATCATGTAACATATTGTGAACAAAATTCAAAATCAAATACAATTGGTTCAACATGAACCTAACAAATAATATTTTGACACGTCATCAGTGTAAGGTGATGTGGCCATCTAAAATTGCTTAAAAGTATGTGTAAAATAAGGGACACATAAATATCTACAAATAAATCATAATCACACAAAATCAAAAATTAATCTATGGTTCATATATTGCCACATATCATAATCTAATGGTTGAAATAATTGTGATGATGTGGCATGAGTTGTGATGATGTGGCATGAGGAAATTGCATAAAGATGGGTCCCAAATAAGAGTGTTGGTAAATAATATAATAATATGAGTAAATTTTGTAATTATAAATGAAGTTAGGTTTGCTTTAAATATTGAATTTGAAAAATACAAATTTACCCCCCAACAATTCCAAATTTGACATAAATGATGGTAAATAATCACATTCAATCATGCATATATTTATGTAAAAATTTGACCAACTCCAATAAATTTTCAAATTTTGGATATAAGTATAACTTGATTTGACAAAAAACTATATGGAAATACTGATATCATAAATTGCAGATCAAGATTATTTATTGACAAAACAGTTTAAATTAAGAAATTTCCATTTTATGAACTAGACACATTAATTTTCATCATTGAAATAAATAAATTTTGGATTTATTTGAGCAGAAATATGCCCTTTTCTGTACAATTTCCACAAGCAAATATTAGCCAAAATATTTATGAACTGTAGAAATGTCGTGATGACTTCAAAGAAGCATAAATTTTGATTTTTCAACCTCCCTCCAAAATTACAAAATTTTCAGACAAATGGATGTGTCCGGTAAGGTAAAAATTGAGAGGTGTGAACAGGTGCGGTAAGAAGTAAAAAAAGTGGATTAAAAAGAAGGGCCGGATTTTTCGGTGGGCAATCATTTTATTTTGTATTTTAGCGGGTCGATTTTTAAAATCCTGTTTGCTATTTGGACTTTTTCTCTGGCTGATTTTAAAATTTCGTTTTTTTTTGTTAATTAAGCTCAACAACTCTAATTGTGTTTAAACAACCTGTTAATTATACGGATTTTTAAAACCCGGTAATTATATTTTTTTAATCCGGCGGGATTTTAAAATCCGGTAGTTAGTGCTATTAAGCCGACGGGATTTTGAAACCCGGTGTTTAGTCCTAATTAACAGTCCGGAATTTTAAAATCCGGTAGTTTTTTTTTGTTCCTGTCAAACTTGACATGTCAGGTAATTTGTGCCAATTAACAGGGCGGATTTTAAAACCCGGTACCCACGAGATTTTAAAATCAATTCGAGGTTATTTCTAAAATTTTCTCAAAAAAAAAATTAGTTTTTGAATTTTCATCCAAAAAGGACTATATGCAGAAATGCTCCTAAAATTAATGTTTATGAAAAAAAATATTTAGAAGTTCTTGAAAATACAATGCAAAATATTATTACGTGTAAATAAGAGTTGTAAAATAGTATGCATTATCCATATAATAAATGTATGAAATATAGGATTGGCATAAAAAACTTGTAGCTCGACGTTCGATCGAATTCGGCTTGAAAATTGCTCGGAAAATTTTCGTTCGAAAATTGACTCTAACAAACTTGACCCGAGCCAACTCGAGCTGGGTCATGCTTGGCTCGAGCTAGCTCAAATTTGAATAATTTTACAAATCAATAAAATAACACATTTTATTTCGAGCCGAATCGAATTAGCTCGAGTTAGAACCGAGTCGAACTGGTTCGAGTCAGTCTCGAGTCGAACTGGTTCGAATCGAGCTAGCTATTTGAATAATTGTAAAAATATGGATCATGCATAAATAAATAATTTTTTTTCATATATAACATTGGTGGGTATGAAATTTATGAAAATAGTTTCAGGCTGATCATATTGGTAAAAATAGCTATTTCGCCCTTTTAGATGGCGAAACAGGATTTCTCTTACAGATTTGCAAAAAAGAAAATATTTCGGCATCTAAGACGGAATAGCAGGTATTTTCATCCAGAACAGATGCACAAAGACTATTTCGCCAATTAAGATGTAAGAACAAACCAATCGCCTCATAGCCTAGTGGTGATGTGTTTAACACAAGATAGCATAGGTTTTGAGTTCAAGTCCCGTTGGTACTAGCTATAAAAAAAAGAACAAAATATATTCACGAATATTCGTGGAATAGGTTTCTCAAAAAAAAAAAGGAAGAACTGTTATGAATAATTATATTATGTGGATGTCAATTGTAACATAAAAATAAATATTATATGAGTAATTATATGAATTTATTGTATTGTATTAATTCATTGTTTTGTAACTTTTCTCTTTATTTAAATTCCACCTTTACTATATAAAGAGAGTAGTGGACGTTGTATGGGAAAATCAATTGGAATCGGAAAAATTTCTTTCTTTTTTCTCTCTTGTTGCTTAAGTTTTATTTTATAACAAGAACAAAAAAAAAATTATTTTCGGATGGGTAGAAAAATTCATTTTTATGGTTGTTTGTACTGATAATCAGTAGCAAATTATGAGAGTCGGTGCCACTCTTATTAAGAGAATGACATGTTTAATTTAGAAGTTCCGCACATAATTAAGACAATGACATGATTTCATTAGAAGTTTTACACATGTCATTGGAAAAAAAAATGCACGTGCCAAAAAATTAAGATGGGACAGACTTGTATTTGTACAATTATTTGATCGATAAGACAATATACTGTTTATCATTAATCAAGACAAATCGGTGAAGTTAAACAAAACCGTTGGTAAGCCACTTTCATGGCTATAAATACGAAACTGTTCTTCAATAAGACAATACTATAAGGGGCTGTTTGGAGAGTGGAATATGGATGTGGAATTGGAAAACTTTTTCCATCAAACATGATATTCCATGTTTGGCCACCATTCCATAGTGGAATTATCTTTAACCTTTCAAATCCACAAACTCAAATTCCAAAAAAACTTGGAGCTGCAAATTCCGGCAAACCTTAACACCTCAATTAACATGGTCTTTATTTCCTAATGCATGAATTGTTAATTAATGAAATGTTTAAAGTTTAATTAGTAACTAAGTGTTGATTATAGTTAGTGTCAGACGTATATGTAACATGACTAATAAATATTATTATTATATATTAATTATTATATACAATAATAATAATAATAAAATAATAATAATAATAATAATAACAACAACAATAATAATAATAATAATAATAATAATAATAATAATAATTATTATTATTATTATTATTATTATTATTATTGTTATTATTATTATGTAATAATATTTATTATATTGTAATAATATGTTATATGTATAATAACATAAATATTATTATATTGTATAATAAATATTATTAATATATTATGATAATATCAAAGTAATAGTTATATTATATAATAATTATATTATTATTATTATTTTAATAATTTCATTATATTTATATTATTATAAATATGTTATAATCTTATTTTATTATTATAATATAATCATTATATATTATTGCAGTAATATATAATATTATATTAATTATAGGGATGTAATAATTTTTATGATAATATAATTACTATATTATTGCTAATATTATAGTAATTATACTGTAATAAGAAAATAATTATATTAATTATAATATATATAATAATAAAAATATTATTACATGGATAGAATATAATATTATTATGTTTATCAATTTTAAAGAAATATTATTTGCACATTTCTAATAAAGAAATATTATTTGCATTTTAAAGAAATATTATAATATTACTAATATATTAAAGTGGGGTAAAAGGTTATAATTACAGAATAATTATATAATAGTTATTAAATATATTAATATAATATTATATATCGTTATAATAAATAATATATAGTAATTAATATACATAATAATTAAATTATGTATATAATTAAATAATATAATAATCTGTTTTATTTATTATATAATTAATTATTAATCAATATAATTAATATTATAACAAAATAATTATTTTAATTATAATATATATTAATAGATAAAATATAATATTACAATAACATAGAAGTACATTTAATATTTTTATATTATTATTATATAATTGCTAATATTATTATATTAAAATAATAAAATAATTATATGAATTAAAATATATATTATTAGATAAAGTATAATATTATAATAATATAAAAGTATGTTTAATATTTTTATATTAATAATATAATATATTGTATGCACATCATATAATATTATTTTATATAATAATGCTATTATTAATTTATATCAAAAAATTAGAATGCCGAGATCCGCTAAAATTGATATGCATAAATTATTATATAATAATACTATTATTACTTTATAAACATATACTTAATACAATAATTTATAATAACTATTTTATAATAAACAAATTATATTATAATTATTATATTCATATAATTAATATAATATATTATAATTATTATTTATATGTTATTACATGGTTAAAATAAATATTATAATAATTACATAAAGTACATTTACTATATATTTAAAAACTATACTTATTATTTTTTTATCAAATTTAATTAAACCTAATTTTTATATTTTAAATATCAAAATTCCGAAAAAAAGTTTAACAACCAAACAAAGAATTATACTTTCCAGCATCTTCTAATTTGGACATCCAAACAAACTGTGGAATTATTAATTCTAGAACTTTTTACTCCTCCACCTTATAATTCGATTCCATTCTACTAATTCCGCTTGCCAAACGGCCCCTAATACAATTTGTTTTGTGAAGTTCATGTAATATATTAATTTACCCAAATCCACTATTTTTCATCTATCTTTACATTTTATACAAGAAGTTGCATCGTTATGTGATTTGATTTGATATGTTAGACGGATATTTCAAAAATTGAGACGTACCGTATCGAATACCGACAACCGAACAATATTCGTCGGATACGTGTCATACATTCCACGTAACGTAGTGCAATATTTTATTTCACAAGTAATATCAGATACTTCTCGAATACTTGTTAAATACTTCCAACATATCAATAAATATATCCGAAAAACAAAAATATAAATTTAAAATCGAAATAAATAAATAATACAATAAACATTTACTTAATAAAAAATCATTTCTATAGGGAAAATGTTACCTTCAGAGTTGATATTTCTGAGTCTAGAGTAATTATCAATGTTTTAAATGGCGATATTGCGGTCCATTGCGGTCGGATCTTTTTTTCAGCGGATTGCGTTTGCGGACGCAATGACCTTATTGCGGACAGTCGTTGCGATATTAAATTATGTAAAAATTGTTGGTTAATTCTAACCTAGAGGGGGGTAAATTTGGCAATCTAACTTACACTTAGTTTAGATTTAAACCTAATTTACGGTGCGGAATAAATAATAATTTAGATGATAAAGATGATACCGTACAAACACTTTGACACAAGATGTTTGTTTACGAAGTTCGGTAGGTGGTTGCTTTGTAGCTTTAACTCACCCTTTACTCGCTTAATTGACCGACTCAATTATTTGCGAGTACCTACGTCTCCGGGAATGCCTTGTGCCTCTTTTTGGCTTTCGATTAAATTCCAACTCAACTCGATTACAAGGATTTGCCTAGATCGATTTACACGCTTTTATCGATCTATAGCTTAGGCTCTTTACACTTTGTTGCACTAGCCTATTACACTTTTTCACTAATCGAGCTACAACGTGATCGGTCACGTGAGTGGGATACGATTAGTGGAGAATATCGAAAGTAGATCAACGATCTAAAGAGGTTTCTCAAGCTATCAATGGATATAGAAAATCACAGCTTAGGGTTTCTCTCTTTTTAGGTTTGAAAGTTTGAAATTTAGGAAGTGGGAGAGAGAGACCCATGAAGGATTCTATTTATACTCTCTATAGAAATCCTTCAGAAAACTTGCAGTGCGGGGAAGGTGATACGCCACCGCATCCTTTGCGGAGTCAATAATCCATCCTAGGATGCTCGGCGAATACCGATATCCAAACCGTCGGAGGTTTGCATCGGATGCGAGGTTGATTGGTGATTTCGGTCGAAAATCCCAATCGCTCAGTGGTATCTCAATACCTTGGAGTTCCATCATAAGGGCAATCAATGTTCCGTATGGTAAGGACGCGTTCTTATGACTCATTACACTTTCCATGTGGCTTGTGATGAGAAAGGGCACGTGGATGGGTAGTTGATCCTTGTACCACATGCGATGCAAGAGTATAATATCCCTCTGTTCGAGATTCATCTTAAATTTTTCTGAGGGAGTGAGAATGTTATTACCGATGGCCCATATAAACTGTTCATGGGCGGCCAAGTGAGATGCCCCTTGCCCAGGTCTGATACCCGTGATGGCAGCTTCGATTCTCGCCTTGCGAGTGTCGTAGATTTTCTCTCCGTCGTCCCTTAGTCCGAGCAAAACATTCAAGTTTTTGATAGAGATTTCGACATCTTCACCGAGGATGTATGACGTTACCTTTTCTTCGTCACGGTGGAATTCAGAGTTTGCGTAAAATAGTCGCGTGATTACATCATACGATTTGACGTTTAGGCATGCTAAATTCGCGAATCCCCATTGACGTTCGATTTCCTCGACTTTGTCGAGGAGGTGATGTATATTTGGCGGAAACTCGTAGTAGTAGCATGGAGCAATTGGTCTCTTGGATACCCATTCATGGAAAAGGATACCAGCCTCCGGAGTTCGAAACAGATGCTCGTTGTTTGGGTCAGAGAAATCATATTCACTTTGAATGCGTTCTTCGAGAGTAGGCTTCTTGGCCGCTTGCTTCATTCTTCGTTGCGCGTTCGAACTCTCGCCTACTTTCTTCTTCCCCATTGCCTTAGCTTTCGATCTCGAGTTTGAGGCGTCCATGGCAGTCGTTGAAGATTTTAGTTTTTCTGAGAGAGAGAGAGTTTTGGAAAAGAAACAAGGAGAGAGAATGAAGGGGGGCTAAGTAACTGATGAAATCGTGTCCCTTCAAGTCACGTCGTAAGGGAAAAAGGGGCCATCACATCCATTGAATGCAGTCGGTTGCATGTGGACGAAGAGTTATTACGACGTGTCCGTTCGAACGCACTTCTCAAGTGCGTTGGAACGCATTCATGTCTGAGAAAGGCGCTATTTCGGATTTTTAAGTTGTATCTGGGAAGTTGTTAAGTCCGTTCGAACGGACTCCTATGTGCGTTAGAACGCACTTACAACTGAGAAGAGGCGCCAGAATATGAAACGGCTCGAGTGTAAGGGTATAAAGTAGGTTCGCTGAATGAGGCATGTGCGTTCGAACGCATTATTTGTTCGTTTGAACGCACTGAACACTGTTGACACTAAGAGTCGGCGCCAAAGGATGATCCGACGCCATAATCCTATAATTCATTTTTCCGTTCGGAACGCATTCAGTTGTACGTTCGAACGCACTTGATCCTGGTAAGAAAATTTGATGGCGCCATAATTTAACTGTGACTTTGGAACTTATAGTCCAGTTGTTCGTTTCGAACGCATTTTAATCCGTTCTACCGGACTTGAGACTGTTAAGAGGGTATTTGGTGACTTCATTTGTCCGTTCCGAACGCACATGTTTTTCGTTCGAACGGACTGGTTCCTGAGATGTGATCACTGGACTGAATTCGTGATTTATTTACCGAGACAAGTGTTCTAATGTAATCCTCTATTAACACTTGTGAGGTAGCTACATGAGACTCGACCAATTTGGCTAGAATTTAATTTAGCCCATTTCCTATACTCTCCTTACATATTTGGCTTAAGGTGTGGAATACTAAGGAGTATAGTTCTTCATGTTAGGGCTTAAGCCCTAGGAGGTCCTATACCGAAAGACGTAGAGGGACCCATCGAGTGACGATCTTTACGCATCCATATTGAGTTTGACGTTAATTTTGGATTGCGAAGATCACAACTTGTTGAGACATGACCAATTTTGCAACAATAGTTACACAATGCTACGGTGGGCTTATTTGTGGGTGTGGTACTCTTCACAAAATAGTCCGAGAGTTGATTCGGATTACTTCTCTTAGAAGTTATCGATTTTGGCATTTGATAAAGGTTATTTGATTTAAATTTATTTTGCTTAAAATTATTTTGTTTAAATTGTTTACGTGTGTTGGTGAAATGTTTGGGAGGCCCTTGTTGATATGAAGCTTCGGTGTAGTTTGTCACTTCATAGAAATACCCATTTGGTCCCCTTTTGAACAAACAATCGGTTCTTCCCAAATTAGTATGTCTAGGTTGTGAATTTTGTGTAAAATGATTTTTCCTATAATTATTATTGACACGTTTAGGTTGTTCATTTTTAGCATATTTACCTTTGTTGTAGTCATGGTACATGAAATCATTTCCATGACTACTTACTTTATTGTTTTCCCATTTAGATTTTTGATTTTGAGATATTGAAAAATCGGGTTTATTACCGTTATTTTTCTTATATCCTAAACCGGATTTGTCATTTGGCTTTTGTCCTATCAATGACGATCTTAAAACATCATCCAATGAAGGAGGACTCAATGCAATATTTGCACAAGCCTTCTTCAGGGATTCATTTTCAACTTTAAGAATTTGAATTTCGACTTTTAGATGAGAAATCTCACCTTTAATGGTTTGACACTCACACTTTGAAAAACCTTTAAATTCATTTATTTGAGTTTTATATGCCAAAATGGATAGCTCAAGAGAGGCTACCTTATCCTCGAGAGTTTGTGTTTGGCTCTCAAGTTTACCCTCATTTAGTTGAGAGTTCCCTTCATCTCTAAGAAACTCGTCACAAGATTCGAGTTCTAGTTCAAATGCGGGAGAAAATTTAGATTTATGTAACGATTTGATACCATACAGAGAGTTAGTACGTACCTCATAACTTTTGTCATGTGTCGAGCTTAGAGTGGGAGAGGAAGGTTCTGCGTCTACAATTATGGGCTGGTGGTGTGTCGAAGTTAGACCTCGTTCAATACGGAGAGAGTGAATGGCTGCTTCCACCGCGCTCATGGGATTAACTTCAGCCATTAGATCGTAAGGTACAAGTTTATCCTTAATAAATTTAAGAGATGGTTAGTACCCTGCTCTGATACCAATTGTTGGTTAATTCTAACCTAGAGGGGGGTAAATTTGGCAATCTAACTTACACTTAGTTTAGATTTAAACCTAATTTACGGTGCGGAATAAATAATAATTTAGATGATAAAGATGATACCGTACAAACACTTTGACACAAGATGTTTGTTTACGAAGTTCGGTAGGTGGTTGCTTTGTAGCTTTAACTCACCCTTTACTCGCTTAATTGACCGACTCAATTATTTGCGAGTACCTACGTCTCCGGGAATGCCTTGTGCCTCTTTTTGGCTTTCGATTGAATTCCAACTCAACTCGATTACAAGGATTTGCCTAGATCGATTTACACGCTTCTATCGATCTATAGCTTAGGCTCTTTACACTTTGTTGCACTAGCCTATTACACTTTTTCACTAATCGAGCTACAACGTGATCGGTCACGTGAGTGGGATACGATTAGTGGAGAATATCGAAAGTAGATCAACGATCTAAAGAGGTTTCTCAAGCTATCAATGGATATAGAAAATCACAGCTTAGGGTTTCTCTCTTTTTAGGTTTGAAAGTTTGAAATTTAGGAAGTGGGAGAGAGAGACCCATGAAGGATTCTATTTATACTCTCTATAGAAATTCTTCAGAAAACTTGCAGTGCGTTCGAACGCATACAGTCCGTTCAGAACGCACTTGAAGTTTGCACTAGCCGTTTCAAAATAACGTGCAAGTACATCTTGGGTCCGTTCGAACGGACAATGTCCGTTCGTAACGGACTCAATTATACATAGCATTTTGCGTTCACAGGAACAAGAGTCCGTTCAACGCACTGAAAAGTGGGTGAACGGATTCCAGGTTGTCCGTTCGAACGCACATGTGTGTTCGTTCGAACGCACATATCCCTGTGACATATTTTCGTTCACAGGAAAGATTGTCCGTTCAACGCACTCGGAAGGTGTGTGAACGGATTCTAATTGTCCGTTCGAACGTACATGATTGTTCGTTCGAACGCACACATCCCTGTGACACGTTTGGTTCTAATCAAGCTTTAAAGTTTTGATATTTAGCAAGTCCGTTCAGAACGGACTTTGAGTTCGTTCAGAACGCACTTCCTGCTTGACTGAACTCTTTGTTATTTTGAACATGATTTTACTTGAGTTCTACTAGGTTTGTACCTATGGTTTATTTGTGGCGTATCCCACTCACGGAAGGCTTCAACATCTTGAGTCTTGATGTATTCCAATGGCCTTCCTTGTGTTCTTCTTTTCTTGTTTATGTTGAGACTTCATGTCCTGATTCTTGATGTAATCCAATGAAGTCTTCCTTCATCTTCGTATCGTACCTATGTTATCCTGCACTTTTCTGGATGTATACATTAGTACTGACAGTGTTTTGAAATAATCAAACTATCAGGAAATTTGAACCAACAAAAATAATAGTTTGTTTAAATATATTTTTTATCACCATTAATATCGTAAAATTTCCTTTATAATTTTCTTCTAAAAAGAATAAAAAAGTTGATTGTCCAGGAACCTTTTCAGTGTAAATAAAAGTTGATCATAAAATTTCCATTAAAATGGCAATTATACGGGATCTTTGGAATTGTATTTTGTTGAAGAATTATTTGTCGACATCCTAAAAATATCAAAACACTATAACTCAAATTTTAAATCGAAACATCAATGAAATACAATGAAAATTACTAAATTCATACATTTATAGATGAAAATTACTAAAAATATCAAAACACTATAACTCAAATTTTAGAAGTTATATATGTTATGAGCATATTTTATCAAATATTTTGATAATAAAACATGGAAACTAAGTATTAAATAATCACAAAATTTATGTTATAATATTTATATTAAATGATTCTCGATAAAATTACTTTAGCGTGTGGTTTGTGTTTAATTAAGGTTAAAAGACAAAATTTCACAAATTCAAACCCATCACTGCATTCCTCTCGTCGAGACGAGCGATTTCGATATAAATTTCATGTAATTTGGTGGAAGGATGAGAAAATTACAACGATTTGAATATTATCCGCAATATTTGACCCGATATGGCCGCAATATTACCGATATTTCGCCGCAATCTCGCCGCAATATCCGCAATTTATCAAAAAACGATATTTTCGCAATACTTCATTGCGATATAGCGATTCTAAATCTCAGCCCGCAATATCCGCAATATCGCCGCAATATCGCCGCAATTTAAAACACTGGTAATTATTAATATTTTTATTGAAATATTTTTAGAAGATTCTCATTATATTCATTTTAATTATTCTATCAAAATTAAAAATGACACCAATGTAAATAATTAAAAATTTAGATTGATCCATCCATATTCTCTCATTTGATTTAATACAAACTAGCTTTATCCCCGCGCAATTGAGCGGGTTGTTTTTTATATAATTATTTAAATAGAATTAACGCGTGTGCCAATTAACGAAAATGCGTTTGAACTAAATTAATCTAATCATGACATATTTGCAAATATCATGATGTCAATAGATGCATAAAGTTCATGAAATTAGTCTATCACGGATATTATTTTCTAATATAATTTGTATAAATAGCATTTGTTCAGGTGCTTCTAAAATCGGAAAAAAGACCAAATTTTAAATATGTATGTAAAATAGGAAAAAAAGACCAAATGTAAAAAAGGACCAAAATGTAAAATAAGAAAAAGGATCAAAATGTAAAAAAAGACCGAAATATAAATAAAAAGGATCAAAATATAAATTAAAACTAAAAGGACCAAAATGTAAATAAAAAGGACCAAAATGTAAATTAAAAATGATAAAAAGGACCGAAATGTAAATTAAAGATGACCAAAATGTAAATAAAAAGGACAAAAATGTAAATTAAAACTAAAAAGGACCAAAATGTAGTAAGGATTAAAATGTAAATTAAAAAATGTAAAAAAGGATCGAAATGTAAATAAAAAGGATCAAAATGTAAACAAAAAGGATTAAAATGTAAATTAAAACTAAAAAGGACCAAAATGTAAATAAAATGGACGAAAATGTAAATTAAAAAATATTTTTTTTACAAAAAGCCCCTGATGACGAATAAAATGGACCAAAATGTAAATTAAAAAAATATTTTTTTTACAAAAAAAGCCCCTGATGACGTGGAGGCTTAGAATTGCAAGGATTTTGTCTACTCTATACATAAGATTAATATTCAGTTTAAAAATCATAACAATTTCATAATTGATGATTATTTTCAATGTTTGTGGATGTAATAACAATTCGAAAATATATATTTTATTCTCAACTTTTCTCTTTAGCCATATCAACTAATTTTAAAAGTAACTATATGACACACAAATAATTACATTCATTTAAGAGAATAAAATAAAATTTTCAAAGCAATAATAATATTAAAACCAACAAAAACATAAATTCATACAAAATAACCACATTTTCAAATCTAAATTTACCAAAACTATCTATACTCGCTCGATATAAAAAAAGGTACAATGATCTTCTTTTACGTAAATAATCATACTTGTGTCTTTGATGTCCAATAAGAAGAATCTTCTAATGCATTCCATGATTAAAAAAGAGTATTTTAGGAATTTTGATACAAATTTAAATAATTGCTTTAGATTCAGAAATATCGCTTCCCTTTCTATAATAACAAATTTTTAGTATATTTGATCTCAAATATAATATATAATATATAAGGGTGATTTTTATCATATATGGTAGGATTTTTTGCTGGGAAATATCCTCGACCCCGGGCCCGCGCAGCGGAATGAAGGCCCGGTCCGATTCCCCGATTTCCGAGATCACGCCATGACTTCAAGGGTACGATGCAAATAGAAGGACAGATTCATACCGGTGCAAAATTGATTGCACTCGAAGGGTTGATCGCTGCCTTTTATCTCCTGTCACGTTGGTGACAATCCGCGCGTCCCACACCACGCGTCTTTCACCGTTTGTTGACTACGCCGGTTCACTCGAATCGTGTTCGTGCGTCCAAGCGTCACCACCGTCTTTCTCACTCGAGTCGATCACAATCGAAGAACCACAAACGTCGTTCCTCTACTTGTATCCACGTTGATTCGTAAGAAGTTGGTCGCGGATGCACCTGCCTAGACGATTCACCGGCGAACTTGCTCGATCTAATCGATTCTCTATCACTCGAGAAACTCTTTTCTCGATTTCTCTCTCTAAGCACCTTTCACTCACTAAAGATCAAAAATGAATTTTCTCTTTTTCTCTTGTGTATTAGACAGAATAATTGCTTAGAATTACTTGGTAAGGAGAGAGAAAGTATCCTATTTATATCTAATAGGATCAGGATTAGCCAAAATGCATGTATATCCAATATACACTCTTTCACACAGAAAACTGCATGAACCTGGTCAGTATTCTGTCCAGACGAAATTGATAAATTTCTCTGACAGAAAAGCACCTAACATGAAAGTTGTATATAATCTAATTATCTACAAAATCCAATTGGGCCCAGCCCAATTGGAGTTCGTGTGCAAAAGTTATGACTGTTTTACTAACTGTATGTCATACTGTTGCACCCTTTCGGTATTTCACATAAACGACACTGATACTTCGTTCATATGAAATATATTTCTACATGAAGGTTATAGATAATCTAATTATCTATCTAACCCAATTTGAACCATTCAAATCGGATTTTCCTACTGAAAGTAATGGCTACAAATGTACGCTTACATTCGTTCATCCACGTATACACTTTTACGGTTGATCCGAAATTGTATTTCTTTCATTTTTTTCAATTCTTATACAAATTAAGAAGTCTATTTGGGATATTTTTCAATTATATATTTTAATTAATAATTAATGAAATGTTTGAATAGGAAACTAGTTTCATTGATAAAATAAGATAGCATTTAATTAATTAATTACATATACCCAAATAAATTAAAACATAGATGATTTGATTATTATTTCTTATGAGGTACTTGATTGTATTCATTGATTATGTGTTCATATTTTTCATATTAATATTTTGAGGCCATTTACCATGACCCCCAAATTTACCACCAAGTGCAGAACTTCTCCTATAGCCTCTTCATATGCCAAATCCTAACAATTCACCAGTTGAGTTTGAGTATCGTTAATATCGAGTGATTCATGTGGCGTGCTCGATTCAACAGTCGAGTATTGTTAAAATTGAGCGATATACGGTGATATTATATTAAATTTTTGTTATAACAGTGTTAAAATTTCGATAAATTTTCGTAGTGATCTTGCGATATATGTGGAATAATTGGAAGTCGAATGATCTATCTATTCAAAATATGAAGTTTTATGAGTTAAAAGTTAAATTTACCATATATTTTTTATGTAAAATGCAGCAAATAATTTGGTAAAGAAAGTGAGAGGCTCTTTTTGTGAGAGAGAGACAGAATTGATTTTGCTTGAAAAAGAGACCCCCAATTTTGTGACCAGTTGCATTAAAAATATGAGGCCATATACAGTACCCATCATTTCCCCTCTATTCTCTAATTAATGGTTAATTATGGAAGTAATTAACAAAAAAAACACTTCATTAACAGTTAATTAATATATAATTAAAATACATATACTTCAACATTTCTTAATTAATATCAATTAACTGTTAATGGATGTACTTTTGTTAATTACCATGTTAATTAATCACCAATTAATGGTTAATTGGTGATATAGAGGATGTGGTGGGGAAATGAGGGGATATGGTATAATTATCCTAAAAATATATATAAATTTGTGACCAGTTCTTTTGGAACAGACAATCATATGCATGGGGGTTGATATTTCACATCTTAGAAAATGAAAGTGTGGGCATACACCGCTCTGTTATGATAAATGTTTTGAGATCATATATATTTTGTTTTTTCTCAAGAAAAATACACCAACTTTACCTTCTATATATATAACAACTAAGATAGCATTTCATTAGCATATTATATTATTATTCATTATTCATATTGGTAAATTAAAGGAAAGAAAAGTAGAAAGATATAAATGGGGAGGAATCCAAATTATATGCACAAGAAGGAAAAGCTAAGGAAAGGGTGGTGGTCTCCGGATGAAGATGAGAAGCTCTTCAACTACATAACCAAGCATGGCCATAATTCTTGGAGCTCTGTCCCTAAGCTCTCAGGTAAGCACAAGTATATTCATAAATTGGGGCAAAATAACATAGTAAATACCATTTATACCCTTCCTTATTGTACTTTTTGTAATCTTTGTCTTGTATGTATTTTTGAAGGTATTGAGAGGTGTGGAAAGAGTTGTAGACTTAGATGGATAAATTACTTGAGACCAGGCCTCAAAAGAGGTTCATTCTCACAAGATGAGGAGAATCAAATCATCAAATTCCATGCAATTCTAGGAAACAAGTATGCATCTAGGCACTAAATCATCAAAATAGTATATAGCTAGTGTATATTTATTATTTTTGTTATTTTTGTTATTTGTCTTAGGTGGTCACAAATAGCACAAAAACTTCCGGGAAGAACGGACAACGAAATAAAGAACCTCTGGAATTCCTCTCTCAAGAGGAAGTTAAGACAAAGAGGAATCGACCCCGTCAACCACGAGCCCATTTCCGAGCTTGCTGACGCGTCTTCCTCTAATACCGACAAGTGTTCCTTTGCTGCTTCTATCGGAAACCGTGCCACCGCCAATTCATGCAAGTCCGTGATGGATGTGTTTTCCGTCGATGACCATCTTTCTAACCGTGTGAACGACCTCTATTTTCCTATGCTAAGCCATGGTTACAGGAGTTCTACGTCTGATATTCTTCAATCTGGTTCGAGCTTGGTTTCATTAGGGCTTCTTGATAGTAAAGATTCTGGTATGTTTAATGTGTACAGCGACGAGTCGGTTTTTGATCATGGTAGTGTACCTCCATGGTTAGAAAATATCGTGACCGAGGAAGATGATTCATCCATAATTGGAATTGGAACTGAAATCAGAATGAGAAATGATTATTCGGTTGGACTCAGAATAGAGGATGAGTGCATTGACGAATTGTTCTTTTTGTCCGTTGAGGTCGAAAACCAGACCTATTCTTTCTTCCATGACAAAATGTAGAAAGGGTGGGGTTTGAAAGTCTTAACTTTTTATTGTTTGTTACGACGATATTGAGTTTTAACCGTGATTTTTCACCACTAATTTGAGATAGTGGTGTAAGATCACAATGCTCGAAGCAAGGGTTCGAAGGCATTGGGGGAGTGTTCCTTTTTTTTTTTTTTTTTTTTTTTTTTTGCATTTGAAACCAACCAAGGGGTTGGGAGAGATCTTTCGGACTTCAAGATTGATTTCTTATTATAAGAAAAAACTCAAAATTGAAATGATTCAATTAAAATGTTTGGTTAAGAATAAAAACATGAAAGCATACCTTTTTTTATAATATTGGTATCCAATTATATATACAAAACCAAATGGAAATGGAAATGGTTTACGCATTACATTTATTCTCTTCATAATCACCCCATAATCATCAATATGCCATCAATAAAAATAGTACATTGCCTTACTAAAGCAAAATACTTTATTTTTATATGCAGACTTTCTGAGACAATGACACGGTTTAAGAAAATGACATATTAGTTAATTTATGCAGCATTCATTAAACTAAAACGATTGTAGGGGTTTTGCATTGGGGTCCCTAGAAAGTATAATATTACCATTGACCCCTAAATTTTGCTCTTTTGTTTTCTCGGCTAAGAAAATATCGCATGTACAACCACCATCAGTGTATAAATCTACGTCATAATATTTCAGATGGTCCGATATACTATTTCCATATACAGACCTACAATAGAAAAGAAAAGAAAAAAAGTAAAAAGTTAAGAATAAAGATAGACGAAATACCCTTTAATCTTTGCTCTATTCATGCAGACACAAGAATTTTAGAAGAAGGGGTCTTTTTGGAATTTTATTAAGTATGATAATTTAAAATGTATGAAATATTTCCACATTCACAGAACTATATTGGACATTTTTCAAAAGATATAACGAAATAATAAATAGTCTGAACCTGCTACAAGTAGGGTCCTCTCCAGATCCGTCACAAATTTTCTCAATAAGTTTTGTACTTTTAGATCCAGTTTTATGAATCCAGACCTAATTATTACATCAAATAAACCAAAATTCTAATAATTATTGTAGAAAGAAAAAGTAATCAACCAAAAAAAGGAAAAAGGTAAAATGGATTTACCTCCCTAGGGATGTGATGGTACGTCTTTGTAGGGAAATAAGAATAGTACGGGGGCATATGCGGTACTATATCGTTTTGATTCGTCAATCGAATTGCTTTCGGTACGTAATCGCTAAAACATCTTGCAAATATTGCATTTCCAATTCTAGGTTGTCCAAATGTCATTAGTCTTATATTTGTGTCCCCATAATTAACCTGCGAAAAATAAAAAAGATAATTATAATGTAAAATTAAATAATAGACTTCATATACGGTAACAAAATTGGCTCAATTAATGCATTTTTTTTCTTTTTTGGGCTATTTAGTGGTTTGTTTTTTGTTTAATTAATTGAGCTTTAACTTAATTTAACAATATGACACAAATCTTCGAGCATGTTTCGATGAGAGAGAAAGAGACATACAGCGAAATCTATGGCGCAAAAGGAGGCTAAAGCAGCTCCCATTGAATGACCCATAATAGTTAAACTAAGATTTCCATATTGCCTTCTCAAACTTTCGACGGCGCTAAGTATCGAGGACCGTAATGTTGAATTGTTGTATGCTTTGTAAAATCCATGATGCACCTTGAAGATAGAGAATACTTTCTTATTTGTGTATTTTAATTAAATTCCAAAAAGAGACTAAAATTGATTAAATTGAAGCATAATTGAATCACTAACGATAAATTGAAACAAAAATTAGGCTAACATTTATTTGTAACAACAAAAATTAATTAAATAGAACTCACCATTGCTCCAGGCATGCCGGGATAGTTAAGATCGAGTTTTAGATAGAATAAATCTTCCAACCAATTATTTATACTAAAATGAATAAATAAATACATAAATAAATATGACAACGAAAATAATTACTGAAAACATGCATTTTTATATATTATCGATAAACATGTGATTTTATATTACCTTTGTTCTTGGGTGCCTCTAAATGCAATAATAGTGGTGTTTAGATTAGGGTCTACTCCAACAAAAGCCTGAATTGGAAAACTTGATTTTCAAATATAGAGCCCAATAAAAAGAATCCAAGTTCATTTCATAGAAATTGCGTAAATGAATTTTTTTCCAAAATTGAAGTTAGTTGACATAGTTAAATATTTATGGGAAATTTTTCAAAACCCCCCTATTATGAAAAACCTCCTATTTTTTAGACTTCCTCGAAAGCCCACTATTGTTGTTGATTCTTCAAAAAGAAACACCCACTTTTCTGAATTAAATTAAAAAAATCTCACTAATCTTTTGTTATATTTTTTAAATATGACAATTTTGCTCCAATGATTTCAATTTAAAATCCCATCCACTGATGAAATACTATATGGATATTGACAATATTATATAAAATATTGAAAACATGCAGAATATTTTTCAAAATATATATAATGTATTTGATTTGTATCATCATTTTCATTTTATTAATATATCTGTATAAAATAGTTTTGAAAATAGTATATATTAATTGTTGATTAAATAATTTTTATTTTCCACCATTTATTCAAAAAAAGATACTACAAATTAAAATTATGATTTAAAAATAATACATAGATATTAACAATATTATATAAAAATTCCAAAAACATACAGTAGTTGTTGAAAATATATAATATTATCTTTCAGAAATATATATTAAATTTGACCATTATTTTTATTTTTTCAACATATTTGTACAAAATATTTTTGAAAAAATTAAATAATTATCGTTGTTTGAAGTAGTTTTCATTTCTCACCATTTAATCGAAAAACATACTACAAATTAAAATCATGGGAGCAAAATGATCATGTTTACAAAAATAACAAAAAATTAGGGGAATTTTACTATTATTCAAAAAAAATCGGGGATTTTTGAAGGAAGCAAAAAATATAGGAGTTCTGTGAGGAAAGCCAAAATGATAGGGGATGTTTCGAAATATTTAGAAAAGTTAGGGGTTTTTGAAAAATTTCCCAATATTTATTACCTGCAAGCAGTACCCTACATCGACAATCACCTCAAACATCTCAAAATCCTGTGAAATATGAATTAAATATTACTGCATATAAAACAAAAAATTATATTATCTAGTTCTACGTTTTAGACCCTAATTAAAATGGTTAAATATTTTTTTATCAAAAGAATGGTTTGCATGCTGTACCGGCACAATTTGGTCCCTAGAGCTATTAAGATACGAGTAATTTAAAAAAAAAAAGGTAACAGATACCTTTATTTTGCCGCTGCATCTGTTACAAGTCCATTCAAACAGGGCAGTTAAATCAGATGTATAAACCTGAAATTAGGAAGAAAAAAAAATTTGGAGAAATTCAACAGCTACAAAGCATTAAATTCAATTTAAAAATTTGAAGAAATTCAACAGCTACAAAACCACATACAGCAGAAGCGTATTGTACAAGTATTTTCGCAAGGGTACGATTGAAAATATTTTTACTTTCTCCATTCGTAAGCTCGTTGTGCTTGATAATGATTCCTGTATTAAATTCAAATAAAATAAGAACATCATCAGTTACTTTTACTCGAAAAAATTGGAGCAGTAAAAAAAATTTACTGTAAAGATTGCACAACTTGATACTTCTGGAAATATCACACATTGCAATTGGATTGTTCCTAATTTATCGTTTCGACTAATCGCAAAAAAAAGTACATGCAAACATTGATACTGACGAAATATGTAAGGATTGAGTTTAGGGTTTTAAGGTTTAGGTTGTAAAACACAACATTTCATTCAATTAGCTAACATTTAACAAAAACTATTGATTAATTTCAATGAATCTACTAAGAAAAATAGAAATTAACTTCACAATGTAGTAATGAAGGGTTTTAAGGAGTGACCAGATTAGTACCTCTTCCACTAGTGAGGGGAGACAGTCCAATCAAAGAAGCCAGAAAAATTAAGGTAACAAATCTCAAATAGTACATTTCTTGAGGAATTCTAGAGATGATCGGAGTCCTTGAAGATAAACTTCTTTCTCCACCAAGAAATTGAGATTTAGTAAAACCAAGAGACCACCAAATTTTGACCTTACAGAGAGAGAGAGAGAGAGAGAAAAGTGGGAAATATTCAGATATGTTATGCAGGAGAAAAACAATGAAAGATGTGAAGGTCAACTTCAACAGCAGAGATAAAACTCACTGTGTACAAAATATCATGGTTCATATCGGACTCGCCTCAAACTCGGTTGGCTTTGGCGACTGGGTCGACTCGGCCTAGTAAAAATAAATAAAATCAGACTATTATTAAAAAAATCGAAAAAAAAATAATATTTTAAAAATATATAAACATTCATAAACATGATACACACTAATTCAACTCACAAAATCCAAATTACTACATTAAAAAAAATACATTACATAACCAACATTACGTAACAAAATTACTACATTAAAAAATTTTACTGCCAAAAACTGTGACGAACAGGTTGTATTATGTAATCATCATCCTCATATTGATCATGAGGAGGAGGAAAATACATTTGTAAATTTGTATTGTCGAAAATGTTCATCATTGAGTCGAAGGATGAGCGGTTTTCGTGTTGTTCGTTACCCAATATAAGGATCGGAATAGTTTTCATTGTTTGCACTTGCAGTTGAATTATATTCATTCCTGAAAAACTAGATCCCTCAATATATGTGGTACCATAATTAGAACCACTTAACCCTGCGACGCCATCATAAAAGTACGGTGCCTGAAGGTTCATCTGCATATCAGTGGTCTTTCCCTTGCCTAACCCGATCTCTTTCATACAAACTTGTGAGGCTCACATTGCGACGTGTATCATGTCCATGGTTCCCTCTAACCGGATTGGAAATATTATCATATTCTCTTACTACTTTCACATCAGGACACGGAACTGTATCATTACCGTCAGAATCGTCATTGCTGAAATCATTAGTACTACTTATTGGTTCTTCTTCTTTGGCTAAACAATCGTCCAACCACTCGGAATTATCTCTATCGTCGAGTACACTATCTTCTGTTTCTCTGATCCAAGGTTGTAACGGATCATCATCGTGGAATATCTCATCCAGATCAATTAATTTCTCAGTCTGACGCCTCCTCGGATTTCTTTCTCTAAGCCTCATGTTATAATGACAATGCACAAGGTGCATAAGCCGAACCATTTTCAATTTATTTCTCGGTCATGTATGGATCAAGGTAAATGTGGTCAAGTTTCTCTCAAAGTTAGAAGCAGACAAGGTTTGGCTTAAAATTCGGGCTGCAATTGGGGCTAGGTTTGGGCATTCTTCTCGGACATATATACTCCACCATTCAGTCGGAGTACAAAGTTCGATTCCTTGTTGTATTTTTTTGGTCGAAAACATGCCAAACTTTTACAATACGTTTCAACCTATAAAAAAAATACTTGAATTAAAAAAAATATGACCATTACTAAAAAATAATTTAGATAATATTTGGATTAATTACCTCTCTGTTTGTTTATATTTCGAGATTCCAATCTCTCTGTAATTTTTGAATGACTCTCCTCATTCTTGTCATAACTTCAATATCATTGTTGTTGTTGGAATATTGAAACTTGGGATTTAAGAAATATTCGGAAAAAAATGACATCAATTAAAACATAAAGACACATAATTAATTAATTTTAAAAAATACATACCAATGACATGAATATCTCGATGTAGCTATTTGTCCCATCGTGTGTCGATAATTTTCCATCATTTTCTGTAACCTTTTTGACCTAGGTTTGTTTTGATCTCTTCCTTGGCTCTGTCAAGTGATTCGTACAAAAATCCCATTTGAGACAAGTGTAATGGCTAGATCTAGTACTCGTGACACGTCCGTCACGACGCACCATATGGTGCGTCGCACCATATGGTGCGTCCTGACGGACTGTGATCCAAATTCTGGATTGGCAGTTTTCTTAAGATACTCATTAATACCATCACTAATGGAGAGATTAATATAAGATATTCACCTGATCTCTCTCAAAATGTTGTTCATTCTAGATCTGAAAAAGGGTAGAAACTTGTGAGACAAGTTGAGAGAAACTCCATTGGAGATTGAGGAATTTGAGCAAGATTGTCGCAACCGAGAGACGTAAGCTCGAGGTGGATACGAGTAGAAGAACATAACCAATATAACGACATGCTCGAAACTGCTGAATTGGTGCATCGTTAATTTTCTCTCTCCAAATTTCAAATTTAAAGTTTTCTTTGGGATGACAAGTTAATAATTTTGTTTGTGTATTAGGGATGACGATTGCAAATGAAGATTGCGGCAAAAAATCATGTCGAGGTTAATTTTAAATTTGTCAGAATCGGATTTTAGTTTCGATCGAATTGCACATGAAACAAGGCCCCTTGCTAGATAATCGTTAGTGTTGTTTCTATGGATGATGAAAACATATTGTGAGAATGACAATGGTTTATTGTAAAATAGTTCTGAAGTATTGTTATGTATAATGAAGTTAAATGGTTATATTTCTTTCGAATATTTCATAATATATAATTTTATTAGCATATTAATATTATAATATAATACTAATTTTATTCAGGGACTAAAATAGTCACATAAAAGATATATTGAGTCACATAAAAGTAAATATTCATAGACTAAACTTTGACACATAAAAATAATATTCATTAACAAAAACTAGTCACAGAAAAAACATAGTTGGGGACGGAATTTAATCACATAAAGTAAATATTCAACGATCATATATCATCACAGAAAGATCATCTTCAGGGACTAACTAACAAAATAGGAGAAAAATCGGAAAATAATCTTGTCCCAATAAAAATTCTTATGGGACAAAAATGGTAAAAACTGTTGTCCATATTACCTATTGCGTCAGCGTTGTTAGGACAAAAACTTAACGACAAAACTTGGTCCCTAAAAGTCTTCAGCGACTAAAGCTGTGTTTTAGGGACTAAATATGTTTGTCCCTAAATTCATTTTTTGTAGTAGTGTATATTACGCATGTGCAAAGTATAGAGTTGTGATGATCCATGATTCAAGCCTATGAAATATGTCTATTATATGATGCATGTGCATGTGATTATACTTTATGCAATGACTATGTACATACAAAATTGTCAATGATACAAGTAGAGATGGCAATCGGGCTGGTCGGGTCGTGTTCGGGTCGGGTCATTTCAGATTCGGATCGTTTCGGCTTGCGGGTCATTCAGGTCATCGGGTCGTTCGGGTCGCAGGTCATTCGGGTTTCGGGTCGTTCGGGTTCGAGTCGTTTCGGTTTTCGGGTCCTTCGGTTTCGGGTCGTTTCGGTTTTCGGGTCATTCGGGTTCGGGTCGTTTCGGTTTTCGAATCATTCGGTTTCGGGTCGTTTCGGTTTTCGGGTCATTCGGTTCCGGATCGTTTCGGTTTTCGGGTCATTCGGGTCTTGGCTATTTTGATTTTCGGGTAATTCGGATTTCGCAAAATTTGATTTCGAATCATTCGATTTTCCAAAAATTTAGTTTTCGGGTAATTCCGGATTTATTTTATTGATTCCAAGATATTTTAGCGATATTATATTGATTTTAAGAATAATATTTTAATTTTCGGGTCATCCGGGTCGTGAATTTCGGGTCATTCGGGTTCGGGTTAGTTCGGATTTCGGGTCGTTCGGGTTTCAGGTCAATTTCGGGTTCGAATCATTCGGTTTTGGGTCGATTTCGGGTTCGGGTCATTCGGCTTCAGTTTCGGGTTCGGGTCGTTGACTTGTCAACATTCTCGGGTCCGGTCGAGGTCGGGTTCAGGCGAGTCGGGTCATTTTTCGGGTCGGGTCAGATTTTGCCAGCTCTAGATACAAGCATGTCATAGGCATAGTGTTGATACAAAGTCGTTAATGCGTGGAGGTAGGTTTCACATGTGCATGTACAATGATTGAATTTGAAACATTGAATGACATATTAGTGTTAGTTCAATGAGAAATGAGAATGATATATTGTTTGAATATGGCATGTGAATGCACAACGATTGAAAGTTGAAACATTGAATGACATGTTATTCTTAGTTCAATGATATATTACAAACATGCACCATGTGAATGAAACTTGAAATATTGCATGTGAATGATTGAAACGTTGAAAATTGATTAAACTTTAATTCAAAAATTATAATTATAATTCATTTTCATATTACAAAAGTATATAACAATTTATAAAACATGAATATAAGTATATAACTATCTCAAAAAAAAAAAAAAATCGAAGACTCAGGTGCAATATATACGGGTGCAACTCGGCTCGGCTGTGTCCGAGTCCGACTCAACTCGGCCGAGTATTTTTTAACTCGGCCGATATTACGAACCAGGTAAAATATCATATTATGAAAAGGAAAATTGGATATCCACGGTACTCTCCATCACAACTCTTGATGGCGTGTATATGATTTAATAATTTAATTTTTAACACATTAATTTATGATTTGACACTTTAATTAAATGTTAACCATAATTAACATAGTCAATTCATAAATTATGATGTCAAATCATAAATTAAGATGTAAAATTAAATTTTAAAAATCATGTCATATAATCAAAGATTGTGGAGGAGAGTACTAGAGGACATACATCACTACTCTTACGAAACTGAAGTGATAATTGTAATAAATATTAAAAATAGGGTTTTAATATTTGTTTTTATTCTTTGTAAAATATTTCGAAACCAAATTGCAAGTTAGATATTTTAATTCTTTCGAAGTTCAAAAATATGGATTTTAATATTTCAGAATTTCGCAAGGGTATTATGGTAATATAATTTTTGGTACCATTGAAATACATATTTTATTGGGGCTTTGTGAACAAACTATGGAGGGACTATTTTGTAATATAAAATAAATAAGGTATTTTCAAAGATTGCAAATATAGAATATTTTAGGGTTATATATGAAATGCACCATGCCTTTCATAGTTTCATTGAGCGGCTATTTGAGCCACATCCTTTCTTTCACGTGGGATGCATGAGGGGTTGAGTGAATACATATGTTGTAAGGTTATATATGAAATGTTCCCTTCTTCTAATTGGACCGCACCCTTTCACTCTTAAGCGGCCAAGATAATCAAGGGCATTATGTACTCGTGTTCCTCTTATCCCTCCTCTCTACAGAACCCTTTACCATCCTAAACTACGCAATAAAGGAAGAGGGAAATTGAAATATTTGAAAATTGAGATATTTGAAGAAATTTGGAGGTGGAGTTATATGTGTATGACATGGTGCCAATGAGTTGGCATAAACTCTTCGAGTGATGACGATTCCGTATCTTTCGATTTTGTCGTCTTTATCAGATTTCGAGCAAGTTGTGGATCTGTTTTTGTCGTTAATTGAGGTCCTTCGATCCAGTGAGTGTTATTCTCCCTTTTCACTATTATTTATATTTATTTTGATTAAAACGGATTTTGTTCCAAAAAGCGTGTTGAATTACGAAAACGTATATTATTTCGTTTATGATATAGTGATATTTTGAGAAACTGATTTTGAATATAATTATGATGATTTATGATATTAATGATATATATAAAATTATGATTTCGAATTAGAGGATTTGACAAATAAAATGAATTTGGATAATGATTTGAATTATGATTTGAATTTGATATTAGTGATATATTTGGAAATGATTTTGAATAACAGGTACGATGATTTATGATTTTAAATGATTTGTGAAATTATTATTTTGAATTTGGATATTCATTCCAATATAGAAGGTATGTTTCGAATTTGTTTTCAGAAATGATTTGCGCTAAAAAGCGTGTTTCGTTTTATGAAAGTTATTTAGTAAATTATATGGTAATAATATTTTATATTATTAGAAAGATTTTATTTGGATAAAGCGTAAACAAGATTTTCGATTTTTAAAGAGGGTCTCCGAGAGACTCTATATATATGTAGAATTTTATTTGGATAAAACGTAAGCCGGGCTTACGGTTTTGAAAGAGGGTCTTATGTGTACATACGCGGCTCCTCCGGTATGTTTTAGTTTGATAGGTGTAGTGTCGCGTGACCCCGTGGCGCTATATGGAGGGAATTGCGTAGCAAACTTGATGTAGTGCAAATTCCGACCCCGTGGCGCCCTTTTGTTTTTGGTGGGGTCTGGCTGTGGCGCATGGATATCCGTCGTCAGCTCATTTTTGTTGGGAATTCGCGCTTCCCGAGCTTTATGTTTTGTTCCAGCCCGTGTGTGATTCGCTATCAGCTCGGGTTGGCACTTCAGTCGAGTGTTATTTGCGCCCTCACCCCGGTAAAAGTATTAGTATGATTATGATTATGATTAGATATGAAGGAAATCGATTTGATTTCGATTTCGAGTTTGAAAAACCGGGGCAAGTATTTTGAGATATATTTAGAAACTTATGATTTGAAGATAAACGATATTATCTTATGATTTTGAGATATATTTAGAAACTTATGATTTGAAGATAAACGAGATTATTTTATGAACTTATTTGAAAAGTACTTATTTTAGTTACGACTATTTTTAACGAGGTTTCACTCACTTAGTCACTTCCGTGACTAATCCTTTCGATTTACATATTTTTAGTTCAGGTATCGAAGGTCTAATATCGGGAGTTGCGGGTACTTCGAGAGTGAGAACGTCTACGATATCTGAGTTTCGTATTAATATATTTTATGCTTCCGCAATAGTTTTGTATTATTATTTTAATTCCGTAATGTATGTATATGTATGTGTTGTTGTGTTGTCGTTGTTTTCGAATCAGTTTGGTATCTTGTTTTGTGATGTTTTCATATGGGAGCCTGTGGTATACGAGTTGTATACTGGCGGGTTGCCGCACCCATTTCCATTTTTATGTTTGGGGTGTGACAATAATAAACATGTTACTGGCGCTATTTGTATCTAGAATATAAAATTATTCAAATCCAATATAAACATGTTACATATTATATTTTTATCGTTGAAATAATTACGATGACGTAAGATAACAATATTTTACAAAGTTCGATGAAACATGCGACTATATGAGTTTGAATTAATTATAGGAAAATTAAAAAAATCCGCCGAGTTTATTTTTTCTTATATTCTAAAGATAACTTTTCGCGTTACTATTTTTGTAATAGATTTGCCCGTTTCTTGTTATCTTTTTAAACCAAATTAGAATTAGAATTAGAAAATCAATATAATAGCTGAAGCTAAAGATAGATCATAAAAAAATCAAGAGATTATTACAATGCAGATGGTTCAAATTCAAATTATTCGGAGTAAATAAATGAATAACACGAAGATGACTTCAAATGAATTCCTTGAAGTCTTCAAATGAATTCCTTGAAGTCTTCCTTTCTTTTTAATATTTATTTTACCTTTAAATACTACGTTATAAAACGAAACAAGAAAAGCAAGAGAGATTCTAAGAATGAGTTGACTTGACTAATTGCCTGGTATTACAAATACCATTCTTATCTCAATTCGATCGGTCTTCAAAATCATCAATTGGCCGATAGAGAAGAAGAAATGGGGAGAGATGGAGAGAGCAGCAATGGAGGAGGAGGAGGAGACGGAAAGACGGTGGTGGTAGATCAAGGACGGCAAAAGAGCTATTCATGCGGCTATTCTAAATATGAATCCTCTTCTTCTTCTTCTTCTTCTTCCCACATCAGTATCTCTCATGGTAAGATCTGATGTAAATTATACCCTTATAAATTATAATTGGTAAAATTGAATGATTTATGGTTTTAGGGGAATTATCTATATATTCTGTATATTTTGTGGATATTTCCACTCTTGATAGGGGATGTAAAAAGTTTAAAATAGCGATTTTATTTGCCCAATTTGTACTTTTACTCGATGAACTAGAATTTGAAATTATACTCCTTCAATTAAATATATAACATATAGGAGTATAAAAATATAAGTATCATAATCGTATCTTAAAAATATTCGCCACATCTTACTAGTCTAAGCAGTTAATTAATATTGTTTAAGAATTATTAATAAATATGCATTTTAATTATGTTTTAATTAATTATTAATATAATGTTTTTTTGTTAATTAATTGGGTCATTAATAATTAATAGAGGTGATACAGAGGTTGTGGTGGAGGCTTTGTATTTATATCTATATTGGGCATATGCAAGTATGCAACCAAATTCTTCAACCTTTTAAAGTATTCACCAACTCTTTATATTTTAATTACCATTTCTTGAATTTAAAGTTCCTAATTAATATTAAAAATAGGGTGATTTTATGGTAGGATCTTTTTTTTAATTCTTATACAAATTAACAGGGATATTTTGGGTATTTTTGAATCCTCTAATTTAAATAATAATTTTTTAATATTGTTGTTTATTTTATTATTATTTGTTGTTAGTTTTTCTTGAAAAAATAATAAATGAGTATTAAAATCATATAACTATAACATATAATAATTATCTTTTTGAAATTATTATGTGTTAAAAAATACTTATGAAATTTTTTAAAATTAATAAAAAATAATGAAAAATAATTTTTTTAACTATCAAATATGAAAATAGAAAGGTATTTTGGTCCAAAAAATATTTAACCCCATCCAAAATTTAATTTAACACCTATAAAGGGATATTTGAAAATAAAAATTTGGTTTGAGAATTTTTTTGAAGTTTCCCAAAAGATAGGAGGTTTTTTACAATATAAAAAAAAATAAGGAGTTTTTTGAAAATTGCTCTATTATCTTTTATAAGAATCAATGCATGCGACATTCACATGTCATTCGCTAATGAAAATCAATGCATGCGACATTCACATGTCATTTGCTAATGAGTGACATTCATATGACTTTATGCAAAAACGATATATATCAATATTGAATACACACAAATTGACTGCAAAACACATTTTAAATAGATTACCCAAAACAACAAACAAAATGATCCAAAATAAAACTTGAATGACCAGAAGAACAAATCTAAATAATAAGATTTATATATTTATGTATTTGTCCAAATTCTAAATTGATATGTATCGGAATAACTTGAAAATCGGATGTTTCAGAACATGAATGACTCGAAAATGACATGTTTTTAAAATCGAATGGCCGAAAATAAAATTTATTGGAACATGAAGGATCTTAAACCGAACGATCCCAAATTCAAAAGAATCGAGAATCATACTGAGACTAGAGAATCTACTGAGACTAGAGAATCTACGGATCTTAAACCGAACGATCCCAAATTTGAAATGACCTGACCCAATCCGACCCGTCCGACTATCACTTCTAATTACCGTATTCATATTCGTATTCGGAAAAATTATCCATATTTGTATCCATTTGTTCATAACCTATATTTTGTTATTCGACTAAAAATATTTTGCAAATACGATTATGCTTCAGTTTATTAAGAATAATAATATAATTACATAATTTAACTACAAATTTAACAAAAATATAAATATCTAATTTGAGATTTAAACATTACTCGTTTATAGTCAATGACTCGGACGATATTTCCCTGCAATTGAGTGATCGTAGAACCGTGCAATTATCACAGTGGGTTTTTCTAATGCCACCTCCTAATCTTCTACCAGATTCATCAACGAGACAAATCGCGGTATACTTTCAATAAATCGAAGATACAGTACACAAAGATCGCATCTTTGTATAGATCGGATTCGTGAATCGAAAGAGGGGAGAAATGGATGGTGACGTGGCGAGCAGTAACGGGGGAGGGGGGAAGAAAAGCGGAGGGGAAACTGTTGTGATTGATTCGGGAAGAAGACATTCTTCTTGTGGTTATTGTTCGTCTTCTTCTTCTTCCAGCATCTCCCATGGTAGGTTGTTTTCCTTTACCCGTGTAATTTTGAACTGGAGGCGAAGGAAAGGAGCAAATTGTTCTTCGGGTTGAATGTCTTTGATTCAGAAGCTTTATGGAATTTCCTAATTTGAGATTCTGGAAGGTGGAGGTGCCATGATTAAAGATCTTGGATTTGATTTTTTTCTAATTATGAATACCAAAAGCTGAAAATTTGGACTTTGTTCCCTTTTGATAAAAATGGCACATATTTGAAGGCTAAATTGAGCAAAAAATTGAACAAAAAGATATTTATATCTCTGCAATTTATCCTTATTTTTTTGTGTAGTTAACTATAATCCTTCTTCATTTTCTATGTTAACTTTTCTTAATCAAATTTAATTTATACAGGTATGTTGGCATATAGCTTAACTGCACATGATTACCAAGGTACTTATCATTCCTTTTCTCTCCAAAATTCTTCTAATTTTCCAACATTTCTGCATATTTATTTACTGTTTTGCCCTCACAAATGTTGTAAAGAACTTCACTTTCGCAATTTATTTGGGTTTTTGAATAGAGCTTCTTGATAGAGGATGGAGAAGATCAGGATGTTATTTGTACAAACCGGAGATGGATAAAACTTGTTGCCCTCAATATACAATTCGTCTCAAAGCAACCAATTTCTCCCCTTCTAAAGAACAAGATCGAGTTCTCAAAAAGATGCAAAGGTAACTTCAAATATTACGTTTCTGCCCCTCTAAATTGCTTGTATTATTCAAAATTCGAATCAAGTGATCTGTTTGGTGTATTTAGGTATCTCGATGGAACGCTCGATGTTAAAACCGAAAAGTCAAACCCTAATACCTCGTCTGTACCGATACCGGTACCAGAATCTCAAGACGAGTTTCTCTCGCTCTTATCTGAAACAATCAACGATGCAGTAAATGCATTCTTCGAAACGAAAAACCTCCCTTTGACCGGTCAAACCCCTAAACCCGTGGTCAAGAAAGTCAACTCACAAATGAAGCAAAAATTAAAAGAACAAGATTTGATCTATACATGCAATGTGAGTTTCCAAATTGCTGCATTTCTTAAAAAAATAAAAAATGAAGAGATGCAAATAATTTCTTTGTCTCCGAATTCCATTGCTGATGACCTGGCAGGGGCAATTTCGTCAATTCTCGAAAAGATAAATACCCCTAGTTTCGTAATAAAAGCTTGTAACGGTCACATAAACTTCTACTCTTCTGACGAATCAGTAAATGCCTCGAATCAAAATCTCGAAAATGCTCCTCAAAGCAACAAATCAGGACAAGAATCGAAGCAAAATTACGAAAACGCCCCTCAAAGGAAGAAAACCCTCGAAATTCGCACCAAACGGTCCGAATTCGACCCAGTCGAGTTCGCCCTTTATGAAAAATACCAAACCCTAATTCACAAGGACAAAAGAATCTCCAAGGAATCTTATACTCGTTTTCTCATAGACACCCCTATAAAATACTTGCAAAACCCTAACCCTAATTCCTCTTCGTCTTCGTCTACTTCGCCGCCATGTGGATTCGGGTCGTTTCATCAACAATATTTAATTGACGGGACACTTGTCGCCGTTGGAGTGGTGGATGTTTTACCGAAATGTTTATCGAGTAAATATTTATTTTGGGACCCTGATTATGCGTTTTTATCCCTAGGAAAATTCTCAGCTTTAAAAGAGGTCCAATGGGTTCGGGAAAATTCTCTCGAGTATTATTATTTGGGGTTTTATATCCATTCTTGTGCGAAAATGCGGTACAAGGCTAAGTACCGCCCCTCCGAGCTCTTATGTCCTCTTCGATACGAGTATGTTAAACCCTAAAACCCTAAATTAAAAAAAAAAAAAATTCTTTTATAGTTTGAATTAAAATAGTAATTAATATAATACAGGTGGGTCCCGTATGAATTTGTGAAGCCTCTTTTAGACCAAAGTAAATATGCAGTTTTATCAGATTATAGCAAGCAAGAAATTAACACGCAATTGGTAATTACTGGAGATGAAAATGGAGAGGAAAATGGAGAGCATGATGAGTTGATGAATGACGTGGACGATGAAGAGGCTGAGTATGCGGTTGATATGGATGATGATGATGATGATGATGATGTGGCGATAGATGATTCGTTGAAAGAAAGTATTGGAGAAATTATGCTTGACGTGCGTGATACTCGTGTGAAATACAAGGTAAGGATAATTTTCTTAAATACTTGTCATTAAAGTGAAAAAAATTAATTTCTTTTTTCTTTATTTTTTTATCAGGATCTTCAAAAATTATTTGTAGTTCCGGAAAATTATATTTCTAGATTAGAGAAGCAAATAAAAAGATACATCGGTGTTGTGGGCAAGGATCTCTCCGAGCGAATTGTTTATAGTCTCGGGTGAATTTGCAATTGTGTTTCTTTGTTTTTGGGACATGCCCTTATTTAAACTATAATTACATGGGTACCCTTTTTCTTTTGTATATTTTGTTGGTTGTTGGTGGTGTTTGTGCAAATTATGAATTTCATGCTTGTATTGTGAATTCATTTGAATAGACGTGAGGTAACATAATATGAATGATGTGAACTCATCTAAATAGAATGAAAAAGACTGAGTAGTTATGAATGCATGAAATGCATGAATGAAATTTAAAGTTTATATATTAACTTGCATATAATAATGTGATCATTCATAAAACTAAGTAATTTATCCATGCATTTCATGTCAATTCTGATTTCATAACAAGATATTGGAGAAAATCAATAATAATAATGTATTGCTATCTTATTTCTTTGATTGGAAACAAGAATATTTTATACGGCACGAATATGGGATTTTTTCGGTTTATCAAAGTGGTTTGCTGCAAAATATGCTTTGAAGCGCGCGCAACTTAAACTAGATTCAATAATAGTAAAACGCTTTCTGTTTTGGATATTTTTTTCCATTTTTTTTATGAGATGTCCATGATCGGTGTATCGTGTATCGCGTATCGTTCGGTTGGCGCTATCATGCTCCTTGATTTGGGGAAATTAACATAATTGTTTGAGGTATGGTAAATGTCTTTAGGTTTGTCCTTTCGAAAAATGAAAAGTTCGCGCCGAAACTCTTTTAAAGCCATTTCTCCTATTTTCTTTTAAAATAGATAAAAGTAGCTTAATCCATTCACATATGTAATATAACATCCTAAACTTTGTATTTTGTGGTTTTATTTTAAATATTTTATGAGATCGGCAATTCGCCAACTCTTTCAAAAAAAAAAAAGTGAAAATTCGAGGAGGGGCCGTTTGGCAAATGAAATTTGCAAAATGGAACCGAATTATAAGACGAGGGAAGAAAAATTATGAAATTCTGAAATTGTATAATTCTAAAGTTTGTTTGGATGTTTGAAAAAATAAGATTCTAGAAATACTAGCTTTGTGCCGCGCAATTGCGCGGGATGTTTTTTATATAATTATTTAAATAGAATTAACATGCATGCGTTTGAACTAAATAAATATAATCATGATATATTAACAAATATCATGATGTCAATAGATGCATAAGGTTCATGAAATTAGTCTATCGCAGATATTATTTTCTAATATAATTTGTATAAATAGCATTTGCTAAGGTGTTTCTAAAATCGATTAATATAATCATGACATATTCGCAAATTTTAATATGTATGTAAAATAGGAAACAAAGACCAAATGTAAAATAAGGAAAAATGATCAAAATTTAAAAAAGACCGAAATGTAAATAAAAAGGACCAAAATGTAAAAAAAAGGACCAAATGTAAATTAGAAGTAAAAAGGACCAAAATATAGATAAAATGGACCAGAATATAAATAAAAAATATAAAAAAGGACAGAAATGTAAATAAGAAAGGACCAAAATGAACAGTAACAGTATTTATGAACAGTACACATTTGAATTAAATAAACAAATCCGAAACTATGTTTTGAAAAATTCGAAACTACATTTTATGAACAGTACATTAAGTTCAGAACTATCACAAAAAGCTTCTATGTTTTAAAAAATCTGAAACTATGATGTATCCCTCAACAGAAAAATATTAAAAGGACCATAATGTAAATAAAAAAGGACCAAAATGTAAAAAAAAAAAAATTTACAAATAGGCCCCTGGCGACGTGGCTTAATGAGGGGGCAGCAAATTGTTCATCTTAAAAGGACCAAAATATAATTTTAAATGAAATTTTTTAATTTTAAAACTTTGAAGGACCAAAATGCAAATATAAAGGACCAAAATGTGAAAAAAAAGGAGCAAAATGTAATTTTTTTTTAAAAAGAGGACCAATTTGAGGCCGCTGGACCAAAATGTAAATTTTAAAACATCGAAGGACCAAAATGCAAATATAAATGACGAAAATGTAAATAAAAAGGACCAAAATGTAAATATTTTTTAAAAAAAAGGACCATAATGTAAAAAAAAAAGGATCAAAATGTAAAAAAAAAAAAAATTTACAAATATGCCCCTGGCGACGTGGCTTAATGAGGGGGCAGCAAATTTTTTAATTTTAAAACTTTGAAGGACCAAAATGCAAATATAAAGGACCAAAATGTGAAAAAAAAGGAGCAAAATGTAATTTGTTTTTAAAAAGAGGACCAATTTGAGGCCCCTGGACCAAAATGTAAATTTTAAAACTTCGAAGAACCAAAATGCAAATATAAAGTACCAAAATGTAAAAAAAAGGACCAAAATGTAATTTTTTTTAAAAAAAGGACGATAATGTAAATAAAAAAAGACCAAAATGTAAAAAAAAAAACTTTTTTTACAAATAGCCCCCTGGCGACGTGGCTTAATGAGGGGGCAGCAATTTTTTAATTTTAAAACTTTGAAGGACCAAAATGCAAATATAAAGGACCGAAATGTGAAAAAAAAGGACCAAAATGTAATTTTTTTTAAAAAGAGGACCAATTTGAGGCCCCTGGACCAAAATGTAAATTATAAAATTTCGAAGGACCAAAATGCAACTTTAAATGACTAAAATGTAAAAAAAAGGACCAAAACGTAATTTTTTTTTTAAAAGGACTAATTTGTAAATAAAAAAGGACCAAAATGTAAAAAAAAAAATTACAAAAAAGCCCCTGACGACGTGGCTCATTGTGGGGGCAGCAGATTGTTCTTCTTTAGTACTAACTATAGATAACTCTACCCTTTGGTTGTTAAGATATTTTAGAACTTTCGAATATGAAACTACTTAAAATAGCTTCAAATACGAAAACAATTATTCTAGGGAAAAAATTATCTTATCAAGTAAAATTGTATCAATAGATAACATATCAAATTTGGGTCTAAAACATAAATTGATCAAATTAAAGCTCATTATACAACAATTAATATTACATTTCTGGAAAGTTACCAAAATTTGGGGTTTCCTTCATTTCAAAATCCAATTCCTGTCAAAACTTTCTGTACTCCAAACAGAGCAAGTGCATATTTTGTTGATTACATGAGAGGTTTTAGCAAAAACATATGAAATTGTTAGTTTTTATATCGAAGGTTTACAGGACATTTTCAGAGAGGTCCTTTTGGGGACAAATAATTTAATTTGTATTATTAAATAATGGGGGATTTACATATTTATCTTTTTTTTAACTTAAAATTACATATTTACCCTTCTTAAAATTAATATATCATATTTACTCTTTCATAAATCTAAAATATTATATTCATCCAAAAATTAAAATCGTCCAATTTCTCGTTAAAATTAACGGTCAACATTTAAAATGATTATCTTTTGAAATTTTATTGATGTATTTTTTGTATTAATATCTATGAGATTATAGAATAATTACTGAAATGGTAGATATGATATTTTGTTTCGAAAGGATATATATATGCTATTTTTATTATCCAGAAGGTAGATTAGAAAGGTAAATTATTTAGTAGGTAAATATGATATTTTGAATTTTTAGAAGGATAAATTTGTAAAGAATAAGATAGTTATTTTAATGTAAATATGAAATGTTTTTTTAATTTTTGGATAAATATAATCAGGACCGGTCCCGGGATAAGTCCCGCAAGTTTCGGGATTAGGGCAACACGATGAGCAAGGACAGCCATTAAGGAGTACATTTTATATGGTGAACATGTAAAAAAAAAAACTAAACAACCCAGTGAAAGAAAACGGACGAGGAAGAAGAAGATTGCTATATCAAATAGATAAATTAGTACTCCTTACTTGTACATTTAAAAAACATGTAGACCCAATATTAATTCATTATATTAATAATTCATATTAAAATCCACTTTACCATTCTTACATTTAGTATACTCATATGATGTGGTGTGGTTTTTGTCTATTGGATTTTTGTTTCTGTTTTAGTTAATTGGTGAGAAGTAGTAATAAGCATACAATAATTATTTAACCCTTTCAGCATTAATAGAGTACAATTAATTAGGGGTGGGCAAATGGTTTGGTTTATTTGGGAACCGAACCGAACCGATCGAATTCGGTTTAATCGGTTCGGTTTTTCGGTTTATTTGGTTCGGTTCGGTTCAAAAATTGATATCGTTCGGTTTATTCGGTTCGGTTCGGTTTTGGTATTTCCAGAACCGATTAAACCGAACCGACCGATTAACACTATTTTTTACTTTTTTATTATGTTCATTTTAAAAAAATTAAAATTTAATATTGTAAAATTAAAAATAATGATAAATATATTGTATATGATCTGTTTTTATATTTGTTTACTAAATACCGCTTGAATCTTAACATTATAAAACTTCTAATTCGGTTCAACCGAATAAACCGAATAAGAAGTTCGGTTTTAAATCGGTTCAAATTTTATTCGGTTCGGTTCGGTTTGAATCTAGTCCGGTTCGGTTTAATTCGGTTTGCTCTTATTCGGTTCGGTTCGGTTCGGTTCAACCAAATGTCCACCCCTGCAATTAATCAAAGGGAATTCTTGAAAAACCCCTAACTTTTTTGGGATTCCTCAAAAATCCCCTAACTTTTTGATTATTTGAAAAACCCCCTCTAAATTGAATTTAATTCTTAAAAAAAGCCCTACCAATGTTAACTTTAACATTCCCTCAAATTTTCATTTTTTTGGACAAAACTACTCTTCTTGATTTTCTTTTGTAAATTCTTTTATTCAATATAAATTAATAAATACATAAATAAATTATATATTTCATGATAAATATTTCACGTTATTATAATTAAAAATAGTTTATGATAATATTTTACAACTCACTATTTTATTTTACTATTTATGATATATATAAAATATTATTTTATTAAATAAATACTATTTCACATTACATTTTTAAATTTTACATGAAATAATTTTATATAAAAATCATATAATAAATTATAGAATACAATAATAAATATCATCTTATAATATTATGAAATATTATATTGTAAAATATTATTTATTTATTAATTTATAGAATAAATTCAATTCTATAAGAAATTGTGAGGTATTTTGGTCCAAAAAAGAAATAATTTAGATGGAAAATAAATGATAACACTAGTAGGATATTTTTGAAAAATTAAACTCAATTTA
This sequence comes from Luzula sylvatica, assembly GCA_946800325.1. NCBI lineage: Eukaryota > Viridiplantae > Streptophyta > Magnoliopsida > Poales > Juncaceae > Luzula > Luzula sylvatica. The sequence goes on from OX326961.1 coordinate 53,073,904, forward strand.
TAGGGGGTTTTTCAAATAATCAAAAAGTTGGGGGGTTTTTGAGAAATCCCAAAAAAGTTAGGGGTTTTTTGAAGAATTCCCCGTTATCAATTATGACGAAAATTTCATAACTACCCCTTTCAATTCCCAAAATATCATATGCATATCTATAAAATAAAAAAAATCATGAATACTACAGTTGGTCCTATAAAATATAAGAAATATTACGTATATTTCTTTTCTTATTTGTTTTAGATTTCAATTTTTTTTTGTTTGTAAATTTATTAAGTGAAAAGAAGATAATGCACGTTTTTTTTTTTAATTTGATGATGTCGACGATATTGCTGATATTTTTTATATTATATAAAAGTATTGGTGATATTTTATATATCATGTATTTTCTTTGCGAAGATGGCAAAATATCGTACTAATATTCAGTGCAGACAACATCGCGGTCTAGGACAATCAAAATTATGGGACGGTCCTGAATATAATATTTTAATTAGATTTATGAAAAAATAAATATGATATTTTAATTTAAAGAAAAATAAACATGTAATTTTAAGTTTTATAAAAAAAAATGTAATTTTAAGTTTTATAAAAATAAATAAATATGTAAAATCCCTTAAATAATGTTTCTAGCCGTGCAATGTGAGATAGCCTCCCTCCCACTCTTCCTCTCTCTCTCACACCTATACCGTGCAATGTCCTGTTGCTCAATTTGTCGAGGTCCATTTGCTTCCAGTTCTTTCTCCAACAAGCAGAGCGACTTCAAATTCAAGAACTTCGTGCCATGGAGGACGGAGAAGAGATGCGTCGTGATTCGTGCTGTATCCGGAGATCGAGGCACTTCTTCGAGCTTATATGATGTCAAATTCCCTTCCGATTATAACGAGCTTCTCATGCAGGTGACTTTTAGCTTGTAATTGTTTATCTTCTAGGAATTCAATTTTTCGAGTTAATTGATTTGTACAATTTATAGTAATTTCAGGCAAAAGAAGCAACTACGTTAGCTTTGAAGGATGGCAGACAATTATTGGTCAGTAAAAAAGATAGAATTCATATGGTACAATAAAGTATTTCAAAAATTAAACTGAGATTTGGTACAAATTTTTCAAATTGCAGGAAATTGAGTTCCCCACTTCAAGCCTAGAATCTGTTCCAGGTAATATTCATCACAAATTCATGAATAAATTGAATAAAAGTAAATATTTTTTTGTTGATGAAATTTTAATATAGGAGATGGAGAGGGTGGAATTGAAATGACTGAAAGCATGGTTCTTATAAGAGAATTTTGTGACCGATTAATTGCACCCGAAAAAACTACGAAAACTAGAATTGTAATTCCAATCCTTTTCAATCTCCTTTTTTCACATTTTATTTCTTCTCTTCTATGTTTTAATTTCTGTTAAATTGCCACATTAGGGTGAATTAATCCAATCAAGCTTAGTTTGCATAATTTAGGATTAAACCCCAAAACCCCCAAAACCCCCAAAACCCCAAATGCTCAATTTCTTTTTTTTGTACTGTATTCATCGAAATATTTTTTGTCATTTTTTTTAGTTTTTTCCAGAGGCAGATGAGGTTGGATTTGCGAGAAAATCAGCATTCGAGGGGTCTTCATTAAAACTTGATTATTTAACAAAACCCTCATTATTTGAAGATTTTGGGTTCACGACTAAAATTAAAATGACTGATAGAGTTAAACCTAATGACGAATTATTCCTCGTTGCTTATCCCTATTTTAATGTTAACGGTACATCTCTCTCATAAAGGGTTTTTCTGCAATTTTGAATGATGCAGGGTCTTTTTTGTAATTTCTCTTTATTTATTTGTAGAGATGCTTGTGGTGGAAGAGCTGTACAATGATGCGGTAATTAATACAGAACGAAAATTAATTATATTTAACGGAGAGTTAGACAGGATAAGAAGCGGATGTATCCTTTTTTCGTTTACCATTAAATAATATTTCGCTTATCATATGTCACCGAAAAGGATTTTTTTCTTTTCTTTTAAAGAGATTCCTATTGTTTCGATTAATCAAATAACAAAAAGATTATCCACCATTTTTCTATCCAAAATTGGGCGAGCTCGCGAAGAATTTCCTTCCAAAATTAGAGACCGTTTATTACGTTCACAATTTCAAAGGAAGCAAAGGAGGCATCCTTTTCAGGTACCGAATTTCAATTTCAATACATTCCGGGGTTCTATTTGCAAATTTAACAAATTGTATTTTTGGTAGGTCATATCCAGGACCTTGGAAGGTTTTAAGAAAAACAAGGGGTATGTATGTAACATTGCATGAACAAGAAGAGATGCCATCATTAAAAGAAGTGGCACTCAACATTCTCCCTTCTTCATGAGTCCATGACTGACTTAAACTTGGTTTATCTATTTAATAATTTTAACAATATTAGTGTCGGCTCAAACATGTCTGTGTTCGTGGACCACATGGACCACGATTTTGCACAAAAACACAAACTGGACACTTCATTAATTAGCTGTGTCCTTCGAATATTTATATTTCTGTGGTTTTCATTGATATGTAATTCATAAGGTACAGGGATGTCAGGCCGGGTTCAGATCGAGTATAGGCTCATTCATATTTTTATCCATCTTAATCAGGTAATATTCGTACCTGATCCGTCAACTAAACGGGTAATTTTATCCGTCCCATTCAGTATCCGCGGGTTTTTGGATTACCCACGAGAAATTTTACCCATACCTAAACATATACAAAAACATTAAAATATACGAATGAAAAATACATTTTTTCAAATTAAAATAAAATCATAGATTCATATAACATAATAATATCACAAAATCACAAAATAGACAAGAAAACATTTTTAAACATAAATTATGGACCGTGAATTAACAGAAATTGTATAATAAAATTAAAATTGGTAGAAACGTAAAATAACAGTAAATACAAAAATAAATAAACCTAAATCTAAGAAATTATTTATTTTAGTTTATTTACTAAACAAATAAAAAAACAAGTTCTTAATAATTAATCAGTAGAAAACATAGATTAGAACCAATAAAAAATCAACAAAAATAATAAAAAATATAAGAATATTATTAATATAATGAGGATTATTAAGAATCGGATTTGAGTCGGACATACCCACGGATACTCTATCCGACCCGATCAGATAATGCCCGACCCGCGGATAAGATTAATCGGATATTATCCGACCCATCCGGATCGGATAGTCGGATACCCATCGGACACTAATATTATTCAATCCATTGACATTCCTAATATGATAGCATAAGATATGTTTTGGTTCACGGATGGAATTGTACACCGAGATCTTGCAAAAATTGTGAAACGGGGTTGGGGGGCGTTAGTAACAGCCGGCGATGACACCGAGGTCTCATTTTATGAGAGTAATATTTTCTCCTGGTCAAGGTAAACTGGAGGTGTCCAGGTATCATTTTGCATGATTCCAAACACTACCAATGAAACGTAGATCTCCAGTTTATAAACAATGGAGAAGATTTTCTAGCATTATTCTCCCTTCGGCCACTCCGTACTCACTCCGTTATTTTTCTGACCAATAAATCAAAATAACATTCCCAAAAAATAAAAATAACAAAAAAAAAATATTTCGAAGCCGCCATTTTCAATAAGCATTTGCTCTCCTCCACTCTCTAAACCTCAAATAAGAAAAAAAATTAGAGATTTAATTGAATAAAACCTACAATTTTATAAAAGAGATAGAAAGCTAAAGAGGAGAGCGGAAAGTGAAAAAGCTCAGTAATTTTAAAATAAAGAGAGAAGAATCGTGAGCGAGAAGCAAAATTTACAGCTGGGTTATCAGAAACAAAAGATGGATTGAGCGACAACCATCTTTAATTTCTCAATTTCTTCTCTGTTTTTTCTTCGTTTAATGAGGTTAGTCGTTCGTAACTTTGATTTTTTTTTCTTTTTCTTCTATCTTAATTTTTGGTTTTAAGTTTTGAGTAATTCATGGTGATGTGAGGGTTTTGCTTTGGTTATTAGGTTTTAATTGTTCTTCTTTAGAGGTATTTTCCATGATTTCTCCTCTTTTTGAATAATTTTAGGTGCTTTGTAAGCTTTATTTTCCTTTCTGTTAATGTTCTCTTTGTAACAGATGTGATTTTTCATAGTAGATTGTTTCCACCCAGTCTGGATTGATAATCTATTAATAGATTGATAAATTCGAGATTAATTTTGTAATATTTGGGTTTTCAATTTCATAAAATAACTAGAATGTGTGTATAAGAGTACGAACAACACGTGGTTAAGTATTGGTGTAAATTTCTAATAAACCTAAATTCATGTCCAACCAAAACCAAACATATAAGGATCTGATTCAGTATATATCTCATCTATTTTCTCGAGTAATCAATCGATCATGAATATACTAAAAAAACTCAAGGATAAAATTAATAAGTATCTTACCAAAATATTTTAACTTTGTAAAAAATCGCTAACATTGTTTACGATTCTGAAGGGAATTAAAAAAAAACGCTAACAATATTTGCGTTTTTTATGTACAGGTTAAAGTTTTCAGTATCACATGCATGTCCTTTTAGCACCTTAAGAGAGAAATGATGCGATCAAATACAAATCGAACAAGGGATAGGAGGCAAAACCCTAACCCTAACCCTAATTTTCGAGTTGAAGGTCCCAATTGGGTCTTTATAACAGGAGGCTTGTTACTTAGCACACTCACAATTCGTCTCGGATGCAAACTCAAGCAAGTTTTCGATAAAAAACGCCAAAATATCCCTATAAAAGGTACTATTCTTATTCTTTTCATATTTAGGGTCTTTTTTGTAAAATTGTTCATCTTTTATACTTATTTATTTATTAATCTCCTATTTTGTTATATATTTTAATAGTTTTGATTTGTCAAATTTAGGGAACAATAATGTCGGTTCAGAAAGAAGACAAGGAATATGTGAAATGCACTCAAATCTTCATTGCTATACACTAGACTCAGAAAGATGCTATTTTTGTGTTTCTGGTGCGTATTTTCAAAAGGAACCCCAATTTTCTCTCATACATCAAAATCACCCTTTTATATTCATTAATATTTATTTTGCCAAATGCAGGAGGAGAAACGCAAACGCAACCGAAAGAAACCTCGAACCCTCTTCCCCTCGTCAAAGTCAACCAAAACGGGCTGGGAATCCAAATCCCAACCCGAATGGAACCGGGAATCCAAATCCCGAACGATATCCAACCCGGAATCGAAAGCGGAGTTATGTGGACGGCATCGCCAGACCGGCTCGAACCGCCACGTAAGCCCTTGAACTACTCGAATAGTAGCGGGTCTCCTTGTTTCTCCGAATCGGGCTCTGACATCTACTCGAAACGAGAAGTGATTCAGAAATTGAGGGTCCAGTTGAAGAGGCGAGACGAGATGGTCATGGAAATGCAGTCCCAAATCAGCGAATTGCAGAGTTCTTTGAATTTAGAAATTGCCCAAAATGGGAATTTGAATTCCCAAAACGAGGCTTTGAATAGGGATTTGTTCGAGAATGATAGGGAGATTAGGAGGCTGCAGAAGATTATCGCGGATCATTGCGTGAAGGGGATGAGTGGAATGGAGGAGGAGGTGGGAATGGAGAGGAAAATGGAGAGGAAAATGGAGGGGTTTAAGAGAGAGGTGAGCGAGTTGAGGGAGGTGATTGAAGGGAAGGATTTTTTGATTCAGAGTTATAAAGAGCAGAAAAATGAATTGCAGGAAAAAATTAAGGAGTTGCAGGTAAAATTGGCGGTGTCGCAAGTGCCGAATATTTTGTAGTTTTTTTTTTTTGGAACTTATTGGGTTTATTTTTTTGTTGTTTTTTTTGGGGTTTTAGATTTTTTTGTTTGTTTGGTGGTGTTAAGATTTGGGTTTTATTTTAGTTAGTTTTTCTTATTCATATTGGGCCTTGAAATTTTCATAATTTTGAAGGAGTATGTCTTGTTTCTTTTGTGTCTAAATAATTTCATAAAGTTGGGTTTTATTGTAAAATGGTTAAAACTTTTATGTGAAAGTTGCAGAGCAAATGGAGCTCCTTCAAATTTCTTGAAAACTCGAGGTGCAAATTGAACTTTTTTTCGTTTGATATTATCTCCCTGTTTTTGTATAGTCATCCTTTCTTGTTAAATCAAACTATTGAAAATTTGAAAACCTGTTTCAGGGACTTGATTGGATTTTTTTTGAGATTGTTAAGGCTATTTTTGATAATCAAAATTTCTTACGAGCATTTCTGCACGTAACCTCTTCTAGAATCAAAATTCGAAAAATAATCCTCTTTCTGAAAATATTTCAAAAATAACCTTCTTTTTGATAATATTTCAAAAATAACCCATAACGACATTTTAAATCCCGCCCCGTTGAATTTGAGTTGTACATATTTAATTGAAAATATGATATATTTTCCCAAATTTCACCGTAACATCATCTATGATCTTATTAATATATTTAATTAAAATGATAACTAATACATGTTGGCTGTTAAATTAATACGTAATTAATATTTATTCGAATTCATAAATTCGAATAAATTTTAATGAATATTTAATTATATATTTTAATTATCATATTAATTAAATGTAATTATTCTATAATGGAGAATTCGGCAGGTACATTTTGGAGTGAAATAAAATTTAATATTTTTTTTCCCAAACACAGTGAACCAACAAAACTTATATTAAAAAAAAAATTACTCCCTTCCAAAATGTACCCGCCGAATTCTCCATTATAAAACAATTGCATTTAATTAACGTGATAATTAAAATATATAATTAAATATTCATTAAAATTTATTCAAATTTATGGATTCGAATAAATTTTAATTATGTATTAAGTTAACAGCCAACATGTATTAGTTATCATTTTAATTAAATATATTTAATTACATCATAGATGATGTTATGGTGAAATTTGGGAAAATATATCATATTTTCAATTAAAAATTTACAACTCAAATGAATTTGAACCGGGCGGGATTTAAAATGTTCGTTAGGGGTTATCTTTGGAATATTTTCAGAAAAGAGGTTATTTTTTAAATTTTAATTATAGAAAGGGTTACATACAGAAATGCTCCTTTGTATAAATGTGGGATAAAACTCGGGAGCTTCTAACTAAGATTTAAGATACTACAGTACTGGTACTGTTAAGTATTTAAGATACTACTCAAATACAATTATTCAGATCTACCCAATAAAACTTCAATTGTACAATTAAGGCTAAACAAACAGAAACATAGAAGAACGATTCGAGCCTAATAATATTTCAGAATTTCAAATCTTCTCCTTTAAAACCTCCTCCTGTTGAATTTTGAAAATCGAAAAGTCAAATAAATAAAGTTCGAGGGTTTGATAGAGAAATTTACCGAAGCGAGTTTCTTTAGCTGTTCGATATGGCTACAAAGTTCTCGTTGCTTTTCTACAAGCTTGTTCAATATCTAAATGAAGATTTTTTTTCTAAATTAGTCCTGTTAAGTTAATATAATTAAATTTTATGTATATATGTTGTCACCACCTTATTAGTGTTTTCGAGCCAATCTTCCAACTCTAATTTCTTGAATGAAATACTACTATTGTTATCATTATTTCCCTGTCGATATGAAAAAAAACATCATAAAAATTATATATGGAAATAAGGTGATAAAAAAAATCGTACTGTTTTTTGCTCTGACGACTCTCCAGTTTCGTTTATTTCCTCGTTGAATTTCTCCCCTTTGGTAAAAACCTCCTAAAATGAAAAATTATAGGGGTATTTATGTAATTATTTTTTTAAATTATAATTCGAACAAATGCAAGTTAGTGGCCTATAAAAGAAGCAACAAAGAAGGTGAAAATTATGTTTCTAACCTCTAAAAGATTATCAATTTGTGGATTGGTCCACGGCCCTTTGTCTCTCGTTAAGCAATCACCAGTTGTTGAACAATTACATTTCCCACCCAAAAACTCTGGTATATTACTGTAAACAAAAACACCATAATTATTTCTCCATTAATCGTGAATAAATAATTATCAAAGCAAGAAATAAAAAAGTATTAATTAGTTAAATCAATTAACAAAAAATCTCACGTGGGATCTATAGCTTCAAAAAGGTTAGTATGGTAATTGGTACCAAGAACCTGAAAAAAACAATTTGTCCTACAAATTAGTTACTCCAAATTTTTTTAATAAAAAGAGAAAAATCGGAAAAAAGTAAATTATAGGACCTGAATTTTTGATAATGTGCGTGCCTCTAAAAAGGCTTTTAAAACTCTCCATAGAGCTTTAAATCCAGATCCAGCATTTATTATGTACAATTTATTTAACGTCTAAAAATACAAAATCAATATTCAAAATTTACCAATTTTTTTTTTTGCAAAAATACCCAATTTTTTTTGAGTATTTGATGAATATATTTTGATAATTTTACCTCGGGATAATAATTGCTATCTATCTTTTGAATCTCTACAAAGAGCTCTCTAGCAGGTTTCGAGAAGTTATTCAAACCCTAATAAAAAACACATCATAAATTATTTTAACATTTGAGGGGCAAAAAGGTAATTTCACAACTTACAACTCCTTTAACGTCCAAAATCATGGTAGTAGAAGCGATATGTTTCTTGGCTGCGAGTGAACAAGCTGGATATCTCAAATTCAGAGTTTTCTCTTGCTCTGAAACGTGGTATTTGATATACCGGTTTATACTAGTTTCTTTCAACAAGGAATTGAGATCCACCAATCCAAGTCTTTCGATATATACGGGTCTACCGTACCGGTCCACCCCGTGGTACCCGTGCGGATAGCATTTTTTAACTCTTTCAATTTCTTCAAATTCGAATTCCTTCAAAAAATTACAAAAATAATGTTTTAAGCCAAAATAAATATTCATTTTGAATTTTGAATTTTGAATGAATTTGTGTGCCTTTACGAGTGAATCGACACCAAAATCTTCGCGCCATTTAATCATGGTTAAGAACATCTCCTTTGCTTTTGGCACATTAAATGCTCTCATTCGCAGAAAACTGAATATAGTTAATTAAATGCTAAGAAATCACAAATTCGTCCCTAGAAAATAGTAATCGAAATGATACCGTAAAAGAGTATGATAATCGTCGAATTTCTCAGGCAATTTCCCATCTTCTAGAAGCTCTTTCCTTATCAACTCTACGGTTTGTTCCTCTTTGGGGTCGTGAATACTCTGAAAAATTCCCTTAAATGTGCTGCTTCGAGTGATTTCAGTCAAGGATTCTTGTATGGTTTTGAAACTCATTCTAGGGAGAGAAACTTTTCTCTTGTTTTCTCTTTCTGGTTGGTGCCAATGGGCTTCGATTGGTAAATTGAGAGAAGAAGGAATTTTCTTTTTGGTTTTATCTGATTTTAAACTCGAATTTCTACTCCCAAAACAACAGGGCATCTCCTCTTTTTGGAGATATCGTTGCTTCTGAACGAATTTGTCTCCGTATTTTCAGATAACTTGAGCTCATAGAGAGAGAAAAAAGAAGACAAATTTGTTGAAGGGGTATCTCCTCTCTGAAGCACAACGTCGAGCAGTTGAAGGGCAAGGACAAATGATGGAACTTGTGCTTTGCTTCTCATGGTTGTCTACTTTTCTTCCTTCTTCTGTTTCGCTTTTTGCGTTCTTTCTGAAACGTAAAATACAGAACCGCGCGAAAGAGAAGAGTTTGAGCTCCAGGGATTTGAAATCCCGGTTTTCTTCGTAACCCGAAATTGGAATTTCTCAACTTACAGACTTGTCAATAATTCAATGTTATAAAATCAGATTAATCGATTAATCCGTGGTTCATCGACTCGAGGTATTTTTTATTGTTTTAAAAAAAATGCGTTGATTGATTTTGACCGAGTTTCACTGGTATTTTTTTATCGATATTTTACCAATTGAACACAAAACGTAAAATAGATCAAAACCCAAAATCTAATTAAAATACGTATCGGGGAACTTTGAATTAATTTTTATTTGAATTTAGAAAAATCAATTATCATATTTTTATTTTGTATATCTTTGAAACTTGAATGACTTTGAGTATCTTGAAAAATATATGAAAAGAAATTACCTTGATATAATAGCCGATCAATACCGATTATATATGAAAAATAATATTATTAAAATTATTATTAATATTGATTTAATATGTAATTTAATTAAAACAGTTATTTGGATTTTATATTTGTGTTGCACTAATACGACTGCGAGTAACGTTTCCAATTTTACACATAATTTGTGATACGAATACGACAATACGTGTACGGTCAATTTTTTGAAGTGTCTCATGCAACATAGTAATTAATTAATTTAAACCGATAAAATATCAAATGAAATGAAACATTAATTAATTAATAGATAGATAGGTGATTAAATGGATAAACTTTCCATTAGTTCTTTTGAACGCGTTTTACAGCTTAAATCCATTAGATCTCCTGAAATTGACATTGACCCAAGCAAACTTGAAAATACTACGTAACCAACATTTTACTAAATCCATGGTTATTGGTTGGTGGGTCCAAAATTGACCACCAATTATAATTATAATTATGATATTTCGTGTCAAAAAGATTTGAAAATGACTTCATTCAAATTTGTAACGTTACAACTTTAGCATCTTGCCGATTCAAAAAAAAGTTTAGCATGTTGAACTTCCACCAAATATTAACAAAACAGAAAAATCGTTATTCATTCAACAAGCCGACATACCAATATATATATATATATATATATATGGAAATTTACAAATAACCCCCTATCTTTTCTTGAATTTATAAAAAAACTCCCTAACTTTTGAGAAACTCAAAAAAATTCCCTACATACAAAATTTTCTTTTCAATTACCCCCCTAAAGGGATATTTCATGGCATTGCAAATTTTTTTGGACCAAAATACCCCTTTATTTTTCATCTTTAAAATTTTTGTATTATTATATTAATTTTAATAACGAATGAATGAATTTTTTCGCAGCTAATTTTAATTAAAACTAGGATTAAAATAATATGACCGCTAATTTTAATTTCAACAACTATTTTTATTTCCGCAACTCGTTTTGTAGTAGCTATTTTTATTTTAGTAGCTAGTTTTTAGTAATTATTTTTATTAACAACTATTGATTTCATCAACTAATTTGCTAATAGTTAATAAAAATAATTACTACAAATTAACTGCTGAAATAAAATTAGCTGTTGAAATTAGAACTAACGACAATATTATTTTAATGCTAGTTTTGAGGTTCACTTATGCATTGCTAATTTGGTCAAAAATATTATTTCATAACTATTTTTATTAATAACTATTTAAGATTAAAATTAAATACTAGAATAATATTAATTTGTCAAGATATTGACAGGAATATTTTTTAGATCATATTTATTTAATTTTAGTTTTCTATGATAAAATATATAAAAAATTAAAAATTAAAATTATGTATATGATATATAGTTTTTTAAAATTAGTATATGTTAAAAAATATTTATAATGATTTTAAATTAATATAATAATGCAAAAATATGTTTATTAAATTTAAAGATGAAAAATAGAGGGGTATTTTGGCCCAATTTTTTTTGCAATACCATGAAATACCCTTTAGGGAGGTAATTGAAAAGAAAACTTTGTATGTAGGGTTTTTTTTGCAGTTTCTCAAAAGTTAGGGGTTTTTTTGTAAATTCAAGAAAAGATAGGGGGTTATTTGTAAATTTCCCATATATATATATATATATATATATATATATATATATATATATAGAGGCTAACCAACTTAATTAAGTACACAAGTTTTGATATATTTAATGTTTTTTAATCATTCTATTTGTATTGAGATTTGTGCATTTAATGATGTGAAAAAATTTCATAATCATCATGAAAAAACACAAATCTCAATGCAAATTTAATAGTTAAAAAATATTAAGTACCAAATTGTTGGTATTTAATTAAGTAGGTTAGCATATATATATATATATATATATATATATATATATATATATATATATATATATATATATAGAGAGAGAGAGAGAGAGAGAGAGAGAGGATGGCTAAGATACTTAAATAAGTATCATGACTTTGATACTTAAGATTTTTTGACAACTGGATTTGTTTTGACATTTGTGCATTTAATGATGAACGCAATTTTTTATGAAAATAATTAATGATGAGTATAAATATTAAATATCATTAAAAAAAACAAATCTCAAATCAAATTCAATGGTTAAAAAGTCTTAAGTACCAAACTCATGATACTTAATTGAATATCTTAGCCATCCTCCATATATATATATATATATATATATATATATATATACATACATACATCATGCCTCATTCCCCCTCCCATTAATTTTAGAATACAAGAGATATGGTGAGGCCACGTCGGCGGTTACTGTTCACCCGACAATGTTCAACCGAGTACTGTTCATCCCGGTTACTGTTCATGCATTTTTTTTTTTAAATTTTATTTTATTTGACATATATCTTGTGTTCTAAATAAAATATTTGAATTTTTCATCGTATTAATAAATATAATTGACATATGTCTTGTGTTCTAAATAAAATATTTGAATTTAATAAAATACTATTCACACAAATACTTTTTGTTAGCCTCAGCTGGTATTATTATTTTTTTTTTGCTTATTATAACAATTTTGATTGGTACCAAGCTGCGTTTTTTTGTGCTTATTATAATATTTTTGATTGGTACCAAGCTGCGTCTTTTATGTTTTTTTGTTTGTCTTTTTCAGAATTTTATTTTATTTGACATGTTTTTTTTTTTTGCTTATTATAACAATTTTGATTGGTACCAAGCTGCGTTTTTTTGTGCTTATTATAATATTTTTGATTGGTACCAAGCTGCGTCTTTTATGTTTTTTTGTTTGTCTTTTTCAGAATTTTATTTTATTTGACATGTTTTGTATTCTAAATAAAACATTTGAATTTTTCTTTTGGAACATATGATATGTTTTGAGGAGGAAAAAAATTTGCATTTATTGCATAATACTTGTGACACTATTTATTATCGGATTTTTTTTTTTAAATTAACATTTATGAAAATTACTTTTGTTTTATACTTGTAACATTTTAGATAAAATTATTATTTTATGATCATAACACATTTTGAAAAATCGCAGCGAAGCACGAGAAATATTTCTATTTTCTTATCAAATAATATATCAAATAATATATCCCGCAGCGAAATAATATATCAAATAATATATAAAATTATTATTTTTGCTAATTATATTATTTCTTATTAAATAATATATCCCGCAGCGAAGCGCGGGCTATATTCCTAGTTCTTTTTAAAAAGAAAATGTCTATGATAATATATATCTTATTCGTTATAAAAGTTGATCTAGAAATAGTAGATTATTAATATTTTTTTATATGTGGATATAAAAAATACACAAAAATGCATGATTTATTTAGTTTCTATTCTACAATAGAATGACAATTTAGTTCATGTATTATTCATTTTAACACGTAAGTTTTTATTTATGTATTATGAGAATGACTAAAATACATAATTAAATAACATGATATTTAAGATTTTTTAACTATTATATTTGTTCTGAAATTTGTGTTTGTTTTTTCGTGATAACTTAAAATTTGTGTTCATTATTTACATGCACGCATTCCAAAACAAATATAATGATAAAAAAAATTATAAATACAAATTATCACGGTACTTAATTAAATATATTAGTCATCCTCATATATTATTGTACGCGTACGTACTTCAAACGTAGTATTAATTATGTCAAGCAAGAAATACAATATTTTTCATCTCGTAAATAATCATTTTTTGTCAAAAACATCTCAACAATTACTAATTGAAATTAGACTAGCTATTCAATTATGTGAAGATAACTACCAAGGTTGTAGAAATAATAATTTTGTGTAATTTTCTATTTTCCATCTGTTTAAATTACTAATTAATCATTGAGTATTTAGATATGGCAAAATGTAAATATTTTACTTCTCTTTACATAAATACATATGAAAGTTCTACAAAATAATTGATATGATATCATAATAGTGATTTTCTATAAAATTAAGGAGCAAATTCATCATTTGCAAACATTGGGATTTGGAAGATGAGATACTAATGTATTCAGTTAATAAACGTTAATATATTGACTAATTGTGCAAATTACTACAGTTCATGAATTTAAATACTAAAATAATCATGACATGAACTATCTTGCCAACTCTAGTGCATTTATCAGTTCTTATGATTTGTGGTTATACATGTATGTAATACTCTACTATTTATGATGTTTGTGTTCACCTAATAAAATGACCATTATACCCTCATAATTTTATTTTATAAATATTTATAAATTAATAAATAATAAATAGACATTAAACTATTATAAAAAAATAAATAATACATGATATTAAAATACTATAATAAATAATACATATATATTAAAATATTATAATAAATAATAAATAATATATTGATATTATAATATCATTTTCAACAATTATTAATATTTTAATATCTATATATTATTTATTATAATATTGTAATATCTATGTATTATTTATAATAATATTGTAATATCTATGTATTATTTATTATAATATTTTAATATCTATGTATTACTTATTTTTGTATTTTAATACTTATTTATTATTTATTAAATTATGAATATTTATAAAATAAAATTATAGAAAAGAATATAATAGTCATATTCAAAATCATAACAAAAAGATAGAAGATTTTTGAGATAATTTAAAATTGTTAGGAAATTTTGGAGGAAGCCAAAATTATAAAGGATTTTTGAGAGAATTTAAAGATATAAGGGGTTTTTCATAATATTAAAAAAAGTTAGGGTTTTTTTTAAAAATTCCACTAAAATATATCATTTCGAAGCTTTTGTTTGAACTCTTAATGGAATGAAATCATCGTCTCGAATTTCAATTCGTGTTCATCCAATAACAGATTTCAAAGATTTTACAGAAACATTGATGGTATTTACAATTTTATTAAGGACATGTTTAACTTGTCAAGTTTTTGTAGGAACATAAATGAAAATAGGCCTTTTCAGGGGTATAACTGAAATTTTCCAAATTAAAAATGACAAATTCAACAAGGCACGAAATCTCGATAACTCATGATCATCGTCTTGTATAATGATAACCTTAAGAACTTCGTTGTTTCCCCATTTTTTGCCGACTTGACTATGATATGCCACGTCAGCATTTTTTTTTTTTTTTTTAATGAGCCATGGTTTATATGAAAAAATAATACATTCTTTTCTTCTCACTTTTATTTATTTTTTATTTTTTTTTTGCAAATTAGAGTTTGTTCATGTTTTTATTAAACTCTTTTTTTATGTACATAAACTCATCAATAAATGAATTATTTTGAAATTCTGTTCTCTCTCAAATTATTGAGGAGATTCGTGAGAAAATAGATCTGTGTTAGATATGAGAGATTTGCAAAAAAATATCATGTCTTGTGTCTAAATAAGAAAAAAATCATGTTTATTCAAAAGATCTTTTAATTGAATGTAATTTTTATTTTATTTTCAAAATCCATAAAAATCTTTTCTGAAAGCCATAATTTGTATTCTAGATAATTGATGAGAAACTGGATGCAATATTATTGTCAAAAAATATATAATAAAAAACTAAAAATAGATTAAATATTTGTAACGTGGAACAAACATATTTGTATTATGTAAAATACAGAAAAAGGACAAGTTTAGTGCGGTGAAAAAGAATTGTAAACAAAATTGACGGGGAGTTGAAACCTATGTTGCACGGATACGGGTACGAGTATCGTATCCGATACGATACGGATACGGCGATACGTCAATTTTAAAAAACACTAGGATACGATACGTCTATATATATATATATATATATATATATATATATATATATATGGGCTAGGTTCAATGGCCAACATCCTTGTTTGGCCAACTCGGCCAACAACGTTTATTTCTCAAATTATATAAATAAAAATTAAATTTTAACCGTATAGATGTAATATATATCATTTAGATATGTTGTAGAACAAATTTTGTTTCGTTTGCATTTTTCTATCTAACAAAATCGATAAGCTATTTTCACAACCGTCTATTTCGGTATTTTTTTGGATTTCGATGAAAGAAAAGTCGAAACATTGTAAAAAATAATCTAAAGTCTATCTATATAATTTAAATTAAATCCAATGAAAAAAATTCGAATTTTAAAATTGATTTCATGATGAATCATGTCGTAAATATTGTCATCCGTCAATATCTTTACGTATCGTGATGGAGATGATAAAAATATTTATTTTTCATGAAATTAAATCTCTAACATTCTAAAGTGATGCATATCACATCTATGCGGTTGGATTTTTATTTTCATGTATATATTGTGAGAAATAAACGTTGTTGGCCGAGTTGGCCAAACAAGGATGTTGACCATTGAACTTAGCCCTGTATATATATATTAATTTTAAAAATATTCAACCATCAATTCTGAATAATATAATACAATAGAACAATAATTCATTACACGATATAATATAATCTGTGTTTCACAAGATCACCCAAAAAAAGAAGATAATCCCAAAATGGGTTGGGCTGCAGTGCTTTACATAGATGAAATATTTGTTAGTCCCGGTACAAAAAGTATATTTGTTAGTCCCACCGTTCTAAGTCAGTATTCAATTGCATTGAGTTACTCTATAAATAAAGGGCGGATGTGAAAAATCATCAAAGAACTCTCGACTGTGCTGATTCAGTGCGGCCGTATCAGACTGTAGTTTGACGTATCTGGTGCGTATTTAAACGTATCCAGTATAATTTTAATATATTTTATTATGATACGCCAGCTGGCGTGCCAGATATGTATCGGACGCGTATCGGACGCGTATCCGTATCCGATACGTATCCGACACGCCTACGGCTCTGTTTTTGCCGTATCGGAGCAACATAGGTTGAAAGATATAACGTGCGAGTGTAGTCACGACAGGAAATTAAAGAAAATAGGAACAAATCCTCTTAAATCACATTGGCAAACTAAAATAGAATTTTCATCTCGACTTAACTTGGCTAGAAACTCAACCGTAACGTAGATGATAAGTAATGTTACATCGAAGTATAATCATAATCATACTTTCGATAAATAATTTTTTTACAAAATAATAAGATTATTAGTATAATCATTCAAAGAAAACTCAAATTAAATATAACCTCTTATTCATTGAGAAAAAATTGCGTAATCATACAGATAGTCAACGACTATTGAAAATTGTAGAAGAAAATGTGCAAGGGACATATAAATATTTTATGGACACGTGGTGTGACAATTCAAATTTTTTTATCTTTTGAATACGAATGAGAATAATCAGCTAAGAAATGCATTTTGAGCCGATACAAAGAGTATAACGGTTTGCGAATAGTTTTACGAAAATGAAATGATTTTTTTTTAATTTATTTTTTGAATGACAACGTTTAAGTGACGTGGCACATCAATATGTCGAAGAAAGACGTGGCACATCAATATTTTTTGAATGACCACGTCATGTCGAAGAAAGAAGTGGGGGGAAATATATTTGGTTCCTATCATTAATGCGTCCTCTTCGGGCACGCAACTACTAAAGTTGGTGACTTTGTCTTGCCGGCCGACCCAATGCCTCCATCACTACTCGCTTAGATCGATCCTTCCTCGTTCCTCGTCCACCTCCACGCTTTTTCTTCTACCTTATAAGGTAGATAGTAGATAGAGGAGAGAGAGATCTGAGTGTCAAAGAGAGAGAGAGAGAGGAAGAAATAGAAGACAAAGAAGATAAAGTAAAGAGAGGAATATAGGACAGAGATTAAGAGAGAGAGAGAGATGGAGAGAAAGGCCAAAGTGGTGTGTGGAGTTGTTGGATTTCTTGGTCTTCTATCTGCAATTCTTGCGTTTGCTGGGGAAGGCACCAAAATCACTGTAATTTTCTCTTTCTTGTGATCTTTAAAAATGAGAAGAAAGAAGTGCCTTTTGGGTTAAGTTCTTCGTTTCTGTGTTTTGGGTTTGATTTTTGTTTATTTGGGTTCTTTATAACTGAAAATATTGTTTGATTGAAGCTCCAATTGAAAGTATTTTAACCAAATTGGTTCTCAAAAGAGCTTTGATCTGAGCAGGTCTGGGTATCTTTGGTGTTTGGTTTGTTTTTGTCAAGAGTTTTTAACACGTAGCTCAAATTTATTAGACAAATTAGAGCTCAATTGAGGTTCAAATCGAAACCTTTTGCCATAAGCATCATTTCGGAACCAAAATTAGGGCAAGTAGAGTCTTTAATTTCCAAAATTACTACATTCTAAAAATCTTAATTTCTTCGTGCAGTTACAACAAGTGGTAGTTACCGATTCGGGTCAATGCGAGTACCCTAGAAGCGCGGCATTATACTTAGGGCTATTTTCAGCCCTTTTTCTATTAATCGCACAAATAATCATCAATTCGATCGCTGGTTGCTTTTGTTGCAAAACACGGGGCCATTCTTCACGACCCAAACAAACTATTTCTCTCATCTGCTTCATCGTGTCATGGTAATAATCTCAATTGCACGATTATAAATTGCTAAATTGAAATTTAATTGATGCATAATTTAAATGGCTCAATTTTGATAATATAAAATTTTGTTGTTTGGTTAATTAGGGTTACGTTCGTTCTTGCTTTCCTGATATTAATTGGCGCGGCAGCATTAAATGATCAAAATTACAACAATAATTTATCGTACACTTATTGCGTCGTGGTCAAAGGTGGCGTCTTTTCTATAGGAGCAGTTCTGTCCCTCGTCACGATAGGGTTAGGATTAACATACTATATTTTGTTGGATTTTGCCAAAAATACCCCTATACTTCCGACCAATAACGGAATTGCCATGGGGGTCGCACACGTACCGCCTCAAGGAGTGGATCCTGTGTTCGTGCACGAGGATACGTATAATAGAAGGCAATTCGCTTGATTTGTTTATGTTTTGAGTAGTTTTTGATCTATTTTTGTTTTATGAAAGATGAGTGTGTTGTAATTTATTGATTTTTTTCATAATTTTTTTGTTTTTTATGAACTTAATCGACATGTTTATTACATTGACGCTTGTCCGGTTTATTGATTATTATTTTCTATTTCTGATAATCACATTTTTAGAAGTCATTAGTCTGCTCTAGTCGGTATTTGCGGGGATTAGTGACTACGAGGAATAATAATATAAGAATTATGATATAATTTCTCAAATTACAATATAATTATATTTAATCATATTAATCATATTAATATAGAGAAACAGAAAAAATAAATGAGCTGTCTAATTTAATTTGAATGACGTGCAGTATACCAATAGGGCAATTTTTTTAATGCAGTGACAGGAACAAAACACAACTAAAAAGTTGGAATCAACCACCAGCAATGATTCAATGAATAATTATATATTGATTACGAATATATATCTATTTTTATTATAGTTAGTTTAGAATTAAAATATAAAATCCTGACCGTCAAACTTGTTTGATTAGAAAATAATACAAATTTGATATGAATTACAGCCCACAAATATCTCAAATCTGAACCTGTTCCAATCAAATTTGAAATTCACTACATTTGACCTGAATTGAATTAATTTCTTTGCCACCTCAAGTACAGTGACTCAATTTTAAAATATATCTCGAACAAAAGCATGACCCAAAAAAATAATCTGATCAAATTATTTTTCTCCAAATTCTTGGAATCTTTTGATCTAATCTAATCGTCAATTAAGCACAAAAATCTGAGGCAAAAGAATGGAGCTCCTCAAAGTCTAAACTTTCTCCCCCATTTAGCCATGGATGAAGCAATGGAAGCTCTAAACTCTGATATAAAGGCCCTCCCAAAAGTAATAACCACAGTATGGGTGTTGATCATCTACGCCCGTTTCTCCTCCTCCATTGTCCGCCCAGGTCTCCTCCGTTTTCTCTCTCTCCTGCCAGTAATCTCTCTCCTTCCTTTTCTCCCCTTTTCCTTCTCCACTAGCCATTTTCGAGGTTTCTCTGGTTTTCTACTCGCATGGCTTTGCCTCTTCAAACTAATCCTTCTCTCCTTTGGACGTGGCCCTCTTGACCCCTCTCTCTCTTTGATTCACTTCGTTTCAATTTCTACCCTCCCAATAAAGCTACAGGAAAACCCAAAATCAGAAAAAACCACCACATTCTCTCCAAGACTTGTATTTTCTACCGCCGTTAAAGCTGCTCTTCTCCCTGCAATCTTCTATATCTACCGTTTCAGGAAAGATCTGAACTTTTATGTCCTTCTCGTCGTATACAGTATCCACATATACTTATTTCTCGAATTGATTTTCTCCATTTCCGCCATTTCTAGCCGTATACTTGGTATGCAACTAGAACCCCAATTCAACAAACCCTATTTCACAACCTCTCTTCGTGATTTTTGGGGACGGAGATGGAATTTGATGGTTTCTGCCATTCTTCGCCCTTCGATTTACGAACCGATAAAAACCAATTTCGGACCTCTAATTGGGGTTTTAGCTGTATTTCTTGTTTCTGGTGTGATGCACGAGATTATGTTTTACTACAACAATCTGAGAAAACCAACCGGAGAAGTGACAGGGTTCTTTATCTTGCATGGGATTTGTGTCGTGGGGGAATGGTGGTGGGTAAAGAAGATGAAATGGCCGGGACCACCGCGAGTCATCGGCACAGTAATAACTCTAGGATTTGTGGTGTTGACTGCATTTTGGCTATTCTTTCCGCCATTGATAAGGGGCAAAAGAGATGAGAAGCTCATAATGGAGGTGATGGCTATGATCTCTTTGGCCAAAGAGAATAGCTCGAGGTTAATTGCTCTCTTCATCAATTTAACTTGAGCTAAGACCAAATGTATTGAATTTGTCTATTAAAATTCATCAACTGAAAACATGATACAAAATACAATTTCATTATTTATCTACTTTTTTAGTACATATTGTCTTGGATACATTTATCATGTAGAAATCACTGTGCTTATCTTGGATACCATGTCGAAAAAGCGTTCGCCTTCGTCACCCTTCCCTTCCATCCGAGGAGTAGCCATTCGTTATCATCCTCGACAAAAAAGCCCGCATGGTAAACATCCCTCACCTTATTCTTGATTCTCTCGAATATTGCATGATCTTGAGGCAATTGCTCAAACCCCGCTTTCGAGTTCCTATTATGCCATTGCTTAGAAGTCTCGGGCCTCACGAACCTTTTCGATCCCTCAAATGCTATCACGTTAATTGCCATGCCGTCCCACACATTATTTTCCAGGGCTCGCCCTTGTTTGCTGCCATGTGGTATGGTAGCATCGGACAAATCAAATATCGCAGAGCTGTGAAGAAGCATTTGTTTAAAGCATCTGAAGGCGATTTTGAGAGTCAGAATGCTAATTTGATGTTCACCATCTACAGGAAAGCGATCTGAAGGCGATCTTGAGCACGATCTCCGGCAATCTCCGGTAGGGGCTCAGCCCCGATCTACATCTAAAAATCTCTTTCACCCCGTCTCACATCAAAGCTCATCCCTCACCTCGTCTCACAAATACTATTCTCTCAGTTCTCAGACCTTTGTTTAGAGGATGTCTTCATCGAACCTTCAAGAGAGATCGCTTGCTCAAGTTCTTTCTCAAAAGGGGGAGAAGAAGATGATCCTGAGGGGAAATGGATCAAGGTAGAAAGGAGGAAGATTGGGGGAAGAGAGTGCTATCGGTGCCTTGCTACCGATCATGTTCAAAAGCAATGTAGGGATTCTGTCAGATGCATGATCTGCAGAGATCTAGGCCACATAGCCGATTCTGCCCCAAAAAGATACAAATCTACAAAACAATAGACAAAAGCCAGCTTATACAACTTATAAAATAAAAAATGGCATTCTAAATGAAAAAAATGCTCGTTCAAACCCTATTTTCTCCAAGATAGCAAAGATAGTTTGGATGCTAGTAGTTTGGTTGTAGCCTCGATGCTAGTAGTTTGGTTCTCGATGCTAGTAGTTTGGTGATAATTTTAATTGGAGTAGAAATAACACTTATAGGCCTAAAATCGGCTAGGAGGTTGGCTCCTTTTTTTTTTTTTCAGAATAAGTGTTATGGTAGCTTGGTTGAGTTTAGATAGGACTAGTGTTCCTCTTTGAAACTCTTTGAAAATCCTTAAGGATGGTTATTATGTCTTGTTTCATTGTTCTCCACATCGTTTGAACGAATTCAATGGGCATGCCATCCGGCCCCGCGGCCTTTGCTCGACTTATCTCATTGATCGCTAGGAGAATTTCGTCATCCGTAAATGGGTTCGCGAGGTCTTGTAGTTCGGTTGGGGGCGTGTTTGTGGTGAGAAGTGCTCTCGGATCCCAATGAGTCTCCCGGATGTTCGTTGTACCAATAAGGCTTCGATAGTATACGTAAAATGCTTGAAGTATATCTTTAGTTTTCCTTATTTGATTGTTGTCCACCATGATTTGGGTGATTGTATTTCTTTTTCTTTTATCGGAAGCCATCATCGCATGGAAGTAAGCCGTGTTTCTATCTCCTAGTTTCAACCATGTTATCGATGATCGTTGCTGCCATTTAATATCCTATACAAGGGATATATTATATGCCTTTTCTCGTAGACTAATTCTTAGTTTTTGTTCTTCGGGGTGTAGGGGGCGTGATTCCTCAACCCAATATAGGATTTGGAGACATTGGTTTGTGTTTTCTTTGTTTTTTCGTTCTTCGGATTGTTCTTCAAGAACACACGTGATCTAGGATCTGGTATAGGGGGCGTGATCTCTCTTGAGTGTGTTCCAATGTCACCAACACCTCAACGCTCCTTCTTACTCGAGAACACACGTGATCTAGGATCTAGTATGAAGTGGGAAGCAAAATTCTCACTTATGGTGTCTCAGACTCCTAAAAAACTCTCAAAGATCCTTTCTTGTGGCTAGATTAAAGTGTTGAAAACCTTTGGAATGGGATGAATTGGTCTCTAATCGAATCTCTTTTCTTGTGAACCAAAACCGTGACATTTATAGGCAAAATTCGTGCTTCCTGGACTAAAATCACCCAATCAAACTCCACAATCACACTCCTCACGTTCCCATGATCGTTTTGAGTACCAGATCATGAAATTTGGTGCACTGGCTACAATCCCAGAGACATCATAAATAGAACTCGAAATCACCAAAGAGGAAGTCCTCTTCGGTGATTTCGAGTTCTATTTTCACTGCAGAGTTATAGTTCATTTTTGTATACATTATGTCCAATGGAGGTCTCCAGTTAAAATGAAATGAAGAAGCTGGAGGTTGGCTCAGCAACGGTTCCGAAAGGTGGTCACAGGGAGATGTTTTGTGGTTATTTATGTGTCATCTTTTGTGTAGTAATCCACTAAAAAGGTATATTGGGCTTCAGTTTGGGCTGTAGGGTGTCTGGGCCGCAGAAAGTCAAAGGGATAGATGGTTATATGGGTATTTAATCGGTCAGTTGTGGATCTTATGTGGACTGTTATGTGTACACTACAACAGAACAGGGTATCAGCGACGGCAAAAACCGTCGCCAAAAGTCAAAAAACCGTCGCTAAAGTTATTTCCGACGGCCAACCGTCGCTATTTGTCTGTCGGAGAAAGCCACATCGTTGATGTTACTTTCTCCGACGGGCCGTCGCTGATAGAAGCATTACCGACGGCCCAACTTCTCCGACGGCCCGTCCCAGTTTTGAATTTCCGATGGCCCGACGGTACTGTTATTTTCGACGGCCCAACGCTAACTGTATTATTTAAATAATATATTTTATACGGGTTGAGGTAATTTTTGAAATTTTTTACCTACCGCCCGTCGGTAATAACTATATTATTTAAATAATATATTACTTAATTAATTCATTATTATTTAATTATTAATTAACAAGGTTATTACATTAATCAGTAACACATTAATTATTATTAATATATTAACAAATCAATTAATCTCACAATAAACACATAAACATAAACACATAATCTCACAATACACAAATATTCAACGTCTCTCGCTCGTCCTCACCGTTCAAATACACAAATAAACATAAACACATAATATCACAATAAACACATAATCTCACAATAAACACATAATCTCACAAATATACAAATTCAACGCCGTTAATCGGAGAGTACCGGTATTCCAACAAGTAATCCAAGTCGTCCCATTTCACTATCCAAATTGTACCACTAATCGGATCCGTACCAGTCCATATTAGCCTTCAATTCATCTCCTGCACAGAAACCATCTCGAGCCGTCAATTCCGGCTCCCGCTCCCCATCCATCTCCTGCTCCAGCTCCATCTCCACATCCATCTCCTGCTCCTGCTCCTGCTCCTGCTCCTGCTCCAGCTCCAGCTCCAGCTCCTGCTCCACATCCATCTCCTGCTCCAGCTCCGGCTCCATTAACAACCCGAAATTGATGTACCGAATTGATCGTCACTTGAAGCCAGAACCCAATCTCCCGCATCCAATCCAATTTCCTGCATTAATAATCAATTCACAATAAATTAATCTGCTTCCTAATTACCAATTAACTCAATCGAAGCCTTACCAGTAATAGACGAAATAGAAGCGTCGTCTGGTACCACAGTCAATTAATTTCCCCTTCCAATTCAAGCCAGAACTCAATCTCGTACTGATCCTCGCCACCCCCACCTTCTTCGACACGACATATACGCAACGATACAACTCAAACCATCAAAACTGTACAGAAAATTAATTAAATATATTAGTTAATTTCAGGGGCATAAATCTAATTATATAAAAAAATCTTGACAAATTTGGAAAATATTGCTACCTTAATTCCCTTTCAAAAATTCCTTCCTGCTCGCTCGAAACCGACCCTCCATTTCGAAACCGGATCCTCCATTTCGAAACCGTGAATAAATTGAAGCCATCCTGACTCAGCAAAAAAAAAAACAGAAATTGAATAAGAAAATATCACTTTGACAGCAAAAAAGCAGTAAAAGAAAAAGTAATTTTTAGGCACAAAAGCAGTAAAATATCACTTTGAGAGGGAGATTCGAGCAAGGATCTTGAGAGATTTAATCGTGACGGCGACTAGAACGGCGTTGGCGATTTCCGATCGGACGAAATCGAGGTGGACACGAGTAGAGTGATTGCACGAGCGATTCTTGGAGAAGGTTCACGGATTTGGAGAAGTAATCGACACGTACTAACTTGTACGAGGTAATTATCTCCAACTCTTCCTTTTTCGTTGGTTTTAGGGCGTGATCCAGGGTAGAATTAGGTTACGCATGCGTGAATAATTCCTCTGCACACTATGATAATCGTGTGCGTATCCCTACAGTGGTATCAGAGCAATCGCTCGTTAAAACCATCGAAAATCGATGATTTAATTCGAATTTAGGAAATTTTAGAATTTTGGGCTGAATTTCAGAAATTAGAAATACTGGCAGAATAGGGTTCGTTCGAACGAACTTGGAGTTGCGTTCGAACGAACTGGTCTGTTCGAACGAACCTAGTGTTCGGTTCGAACGGACTAATCGGTTCGAACGAACTTGGAGTTGCGTTCGAACGGACCTATTTCTGGTTCAAAAAAAAAAAAAAAAAAAAAAAAAAAAAGTTGGAGTAAAAAGTCGAAATTTTTTTTTCTAACGTTCGTTCGAACGAACTTGGAGTTGCGTTCGAACGAACAATTTTCTGGACAACCAATTTTTTTTTCTGTCAAAAATGCCCAATAATTTTAAAATTTCCAATTTACAAATTCGATACGGTATAGCATATAGCCTAAAACGGGGATGATTGTCTGTGATTGCTTGTATGTGTGTTGTGTGGGGGCCGGTGAGCTTTCCAAATTGTATTTTATTTAAATATGTGGGGACCAGTGAGTCTTCCAAAGTTGTATTAAAATAAAATAGGTTTAGTTTTGAAGAGGGAACTTCAAGGCAAGACGACACGACACGACACGAAGATTGGATCTTCAAAGCAAGGAGTCATCTTGGGTTTTAGGGTTGGGAATTTTAGGGTTTTATGATTGCTCATAAAACTAAAAGGCTAATATGCTATACCTTATTATTTTATTTGTTTTGGTTAATAAATAAAATAAAATGATTTTGATAAAAAGTAAAATCCTCCCACGTAATTATCAAGTCTTATGCCTCCCTAAATGGAACCTTCTAGACTAGTGTTTGTTTATCTATGTTGCATGGCTATAGTCTGGCACAGATTTACACGTACGTAGCAAGGAAGGCATGCATTGATTTGGAATTGATGTGTTGCATGGCCATAGTCTGGCATGTCAATTCGCTGATTGAGTGATACTCTATTTGTGGTTTGGACTTGACCAATTCGCTAGCAAGGCTACGATTTGGGGCAAGGAGTGAGGTACACACATTCTGGTTTTGAGTTGGACTCAATACCGGACCTCACGAGTAAAGCAATAATCGTCTTGGAGATGATTGGACACCGTCCTACCCGACGTGACGTATTTTCTGAGTGGTTGGCCATAGTCACCTTAGAAATACGTTAAATAGGGATCTTGTCCATTATGAGATTTAAGGTATCAAATCTCCGTTTCAATAGTGGGGCTATTTGAAATGATAAAATAATGGGTATTTCAAGTTATTTCAAATGAATTTTAATATATGAAAGACCACGTTATTAATTACATTATTTTTCAAAATTGTAGAACACATGGCTTTACCAAGTAATAACCGCTTTAGTTTGCGTCCCATTTTGGAAAGGGAACGAATGAACGGAAAGAACTTTCTCGACTGGCAGAGGAATCTGGGATTCGTTCTGAAACAGGAAGGAAAGGCACATGTCTTGGAGACGCCTATCCCTCCTGTGCCAGGGGATACAGCAACTGAGGATGAGACATTCGAATATACGACCATGATGGACGATTCGAATGATGTCACATGCCTCATGTTGGCTACTATGACTCCTGAATATCAAATCCAATTTGAGAAACATGATGCATACGAGATTATGAAACAGCTCAGGGAGATGTTTCAGGTTCAAGCAAGGGTGGAGAAGTATCAAGCTCTTGGCAATGCGACGCAATGCAAGATGCAAGATGGTACGCCTGTTAGCTCGCACCTTCTCAAGATGAAAGGATATTTCGATCATCTTGAGAGGCTTGGCATAAAATTCGAGGTGGAGTTACAAACTGATTTGATCATGTTGTCACTGCCATCAAGTTTCGATTCGTTCATTTTGCATTTCCACATGTCAGACATGAAAAGGACCATTCCCCAGCTTATCGGAATGCTCAGAACATTCGAAGGTGACATGAAACCGCGGTACATGAAGTCTAGGACTTCGGAAGTATTGGTGGTTGAAGGGAAGTGTCCAAGCAATGGGAACAAAAACAAGAAGAGGAAGGCAAAGGGCAACAAGGTTGCGCCTAAGCCTATGGGCAAGAAAGCCAAGGATGACAAGAAGTGTTTCCACTGCCTCAAGGAGGGGCATTGGAAGTGTGATTGCGAGATCTTCCTGAGGGAGAGCAAGCAAAAGACCGCTTCCTTGGACACACCGGCATCAGGTATTTCCGTTATCGATTCTTATTTCTTTACTTCATCATCATGGGTGTTGGAAACTGGATGTGGAACTCATATTTGTAATAATATGCAGGGCCTAAGAAGTAGAAGATCTTTGATTCGTGGCGAAGTGGATTTACGCGTCGGGAATGGAGCTAGAGTAGCAGCATTAGCCGAAGGGACGTATGATTTAACTTTGCCAAATGGACTTATTTTAGTTTTGGATAATTGTTGTTATGTACCTACTTTGAGTAGGAGTATTATTTCTGTTTCTAGACTTATTGCGGATGGATATGAATTAGTTATTGGTACTAATGATTGTTTTATTCGCAAGAATGACATTTTCGTTAGTAATGTTCTAGTTGAAAATGGTCTACATGTCTTGGATTTAAATAATAACAACAATAATCAGTCCATTTATAACATAAATACTACTCAAACTAATGAAACATACTCATGGCATTGTCGTCTCGGACACATAAACGAGAAACACATTGCTAGACTCCAAAAGGATGGAGTGCTAGATTCTTTTGACTTAGAGTCAATAGAAAATTGCGAATCTTGTTTGATGGGTAAGATGACAAAGACACCTTTCTCCAAGAAAGGAGAAAGATCGAAAGATGTATTGGCCCTCATACATTCCGATGTATGTGGACCGATGAGTGTCGAGGCTAGAAATGGATATCGCTACTTCGTGACTTTTACTGACGATTATAGTAGATATGGATATCTATACTTAATGCGTCACAAAAGTGAAACTTTTGAGAAATTCAAAGAGTTTCAACACGAAGTAGAACTTCAACTGGGCAAGAAAGTAAAAGCCATTCGATCGGATCGAGATGGTGAATACTTGAGCTATGAGTTTAAGGACTATCTTCGAGATTGTGGTATAGTATCACAATGGACTCCACCCGGTACACCCCAATGGAATGGAGTGTCCGAGAGGAGGAATCGGACCTTGTTGGACATGGTTCGCTCGATGATGAGTCGAACGGATTTGCCAAAGTCATTTTGGGGTTTCGCGCTTCAAACGGCCGCTCATATACTGAATAGAGTTCCGACCAAATCAGTTGACAAGACACCATATGAGATATGGCATGGCAAGGTGCCATCATTGTCTTATCTAAAGATTTGGGGTTGCGAGGCATACGTCAAAAGGTTATTGACGGAAAAACTCGAGCCAAGATCAGACAAATGTTTATTTGTGGGGTATCCTCAAGAAACCAAAGGATACTACTTTTACTTGCCTAGCGAAAACAAGGTTTTCGTGGCTCGACGAGGACACTTCTTAGAGAAGGAATTCCTAGATCGTCAAGCCAGTGGGAGTAAAATTGATCTCGAAGAAATTCGAGAACCACAAAGTGAACAAGTTGATATGGAACAAGATTCTGAGTTACCATTGGATGGTGAACCAGAATCAAGTACACAAGCTATACGTAGATCTAGTAGGAATCGTCAAGAACCTGAGAGATATGGATTTCTCATTAGTAATGACGATGATGAGTTGACTCTAGATGACGAGCCAACTTCCTACAAAGGTGCTATGTCTAGCCTGGATTCCTCGAAATGGCATGACGCCATGAAAACCGAGATCCAGTCCATGTATGATAATAAGGTTTGGAATCTTATTGATCTACCTAATGGTGCTAAGACCGTTGGGTGCAAATGGGTTTTCAAGAAGAAAACCGACATGGATGGTAATGTACACACTTTTAAAGCAAGACTGGTGGCGAAAGGTTTCAAGCAAATTCATGGTATAGACTATGATGAAACGTTTTCTCTAGTAGCCATGTTTAAAAGTATTCGCATTCTTCTAGCAATAGCTGCATATCACGATTATGAGATATGGCAGATGGATGTCAAAACCGCTTTCCTTAACGGGAACCTTACCGAGGATGTGTATATGACACAACCCGAGGGTTTTGTCGATCCAAAAAATACGAATAAAGTGTGCAAGCTTGTGAGATCCATTTATGGATTAAAGCAAGCATCTCGTGCGTGGAACATACGATTCGATGAGGTCATCGCAAAGTATGGTTTCATTCAAAATATTGAGGAACCTTGTGTATACAAGAAATTCAGTGGGAGTTCGGTGTTGGTTCAAATTTCCTGATAGTTTGATTATTTCAAAACACTGTCATTACTAATATATACATCCAGAAAAGTGCAGGATGACATAGGTACGATACGAAGATGAAGGAGGACTTGTGAAGGAGGATTTCATTGGATTACATCAAGAATCAGGACATGAAGTCTCAAGATAAACAAGAAAAGAAGAACACAAGGAAGGCCATTGGAATACATCAAGAATCAAGATGTTGAAGCCTTCCGTGAGTGGGATACGCCACAAATAAACCATAGGTACAAACCTAGTAGAACTCAAGTAAAATCATGTTCAAAATAACAAAGAGTTCAGTCAAGCAGGAAGTGCGTTCTGAACGAACTCAAAGTCCGTTCAGAACGGACTTGCCACATATCAAAACTATTAAACCTTGATTAGAACCAAACGTGTCACAGGGATGTGTGCGTTTGAACGAACAATCATGTCCGTTCGAACGGACCATTAGAATCCGTTCACCCACCTTCTGAGTGCGTTGAACGGACAATCCTTCCTGTGAACGAAAAATGTCACAGGGATGTGTGCGTTCGAACGAACACACATGTGCGTTCGAACGGACAACCTGGAATCCGTTCACCCACTTTTCAGTGCGTTGAACGGACTCTTGGTCCTGTGAACGCAAAATGCTATGTATAATTGAGTCCGTTACGAACGGACATTGTTCGTTCGAACGGACCCAAGATGTACTTGCACGTTATTTTGAAACGGCTAGTGCAAACTACAAGTGCGTTCTGAACGGACTTTATGCGTTCGAACGCACTTCAAGTTTTCTGAAGGATTTCTATAGAGAGTATAAATAGAATCCTTCATGGGTCTCTCTCTCCCACTCCTTCATTTTTAAACATTCAAACCTAAAAAGAGAGAAACCCTAAGCTGTGATTATCTATATCCATTGATAGCTTGAGAAACCTCTTTAGATCGTTGATCTACTTTCGATATTCTCCACTAATCGTATCCCACTCACGTGACCGATCACGTTGTAGCTCGATTAGTGAAAAAGTGTAATAGGCTAGTGCAACAAATTGTAAAGAGCCTAAGCTATAGATCGATAGAAGTGTGTAAATCGATCTAGGCAAATCCTTGTAATCGAGTTGAGTTGGAATTCAATCGAAAGCCAAAAAGAGGCACAAGGCATTCCCGGAGACGTAGGTACTCGCAAATAATTGAGTCGGTCAATTAAGCGAGTAAAGGGTGAGTTAAAGCTACAAAGCAACCACCTACCGAACTTCATAAACAAGCATCTTGTGTCAAAGTGTTTGTACGGTATCATCTTTATCATCTAATTATTATTTATTCCGCACCGTAAATTAGGTTTAAATCTAAACTAAGTGTAAGTTAGATTGCCAAATTTACCCCCCTCTAGGTTAGAATTAACCAACAATTGGTATCAGAGCAATGTACTAACCATCTCTTTGAGTATTAGGGATAACTTGTACTTAATGATCAAATGGCCGAAATTAATCCTATTGTACAAAACTCATCGATAAATCCGATAAATACCGTACCCAAATCAAATATATCAAACTCACGTGAATTAGATGGAACCAATTGGAGTTCTTGAAAGAAATGCATGCTAAATACATTCGCTCTCCAAGGACTTGACAAGGTAGTGTTACGAGGCTTTGTCTTGGCCCAAGAGGTTGACACGGACGGAAATGTAACCTACCCTGATCAAACTAGGGAAGATAGAACTAATGACATTTACGCTCAAAACTTAATACTAAACAACGTAATTAGTTCTATCGGATCGCTAGTTGATCATTGTGAAAACTCATATGAAATGTGGCGTATGCTCAATGAGAGATACGAGGGTACATCTCAAATGAGAAGAACTAATATCATCGGACTTGAACAAGAATTCAACAATCTTCGAATGATTGAGGGAGAGTCCGTTGATAAAATCTGGGCAAAAATCAATGTACTAAAAACCCGATATGCCACCCAAAATGCACCTCTTACTGATGATAGAATTATTGCTAGATTACTTCAATCTATGCCCCGTAGTTGGGAATCTTTACGTGTAGCTTTAGGTACAGCGGTAGCTTCACAAGA
Source organism: Luzula sylvatica (assembly GCA_946800325.1). Classification (NCBI taxonomy): domain Eukaryota; kingdom Viridiplantae; phylum Streptophyta; class Magnoliopsida; order Poales; family Juncaceae; genus Luzula; species Luzula sylvatica. The sequence continues at coordinate 53,105,515 of OX326961.1, forward strand.
CCTCACGCCTGAAGAATTGGTAAGTCAATTCCGAAATTTCGAGATTCGACTCAAGTAACTCGATGAAGAACAAGGAATCTACATACCCTCTCCTCACTCCAAAACCATAGCGTTGCCCGCTGTGAATGCAAGCAATGACGACAATGAAATGGATGATCTCACGTTGCGACTCCTAGAGTGGCAAAGGGACGAGAAGCGATTCAACGAGAATCGGAAACAAAAGGGGCTAAAGCTCCATTGCTTTTGGTGCAAGAAAATTGGACACATGATGGAGTCATGTTGGACTCTCCATCCGGAAAATTCGAGGTGGATCAAAAAGGATGAGGACCACAAGGATCGGGAAAAGCGAGAGCCCCGATACGAAAGAAGATACGAGGACAAGGGGCGAGAAAATCGTCAAAACTACAAAGGTAAAGAAATCAATAAGAAAAAGGCATATAAAGCTAACGTCGATTGTAGGTGGGGAGAAACGGACAGATCAAGCTCATCATCCGACCCGGATGGTCCGTCAAGTCGACACACCGCAAACCTTGCACTCATGGTAAGGATAGATCCTCCACTAATGAGCGCAGTGGAAGCGGCCATCAAATCTCTTCGTATTGAACGAGGTCTAACTACTACACATCACACGCCCATGGTTGTGGACTCGGAACCATCCACTCCCAATACCAGCTCAACACATGACCAATGTCATGAGGTACGTACATACTCTCTGCTTGACATAGAATCAATACATAAATCTAAATTTTCTCCCGCATTCGAACTAGAACTCGAATCTTGTGACGAGTTTCTTAGAGATGAAGGGAACTCTCAACTAAATGAGGGTAAACTTGAGAGCCCAACACAAGCTCTCAAGGATAAGGTAGCCTCTCTTGAGCTATCCATTTTGGCATATAAAACTCAAATAAATGAATTTAAAGGTTTTTCAAAGTGTGAGTGTCAAACCATAAAAGGTGAGATTTCTCATCTAAAAGTCGAAATTCAAATTCTTAAAGTTGAAAATGAATCCCTGAAGAAGGCTTGTGCAAATATTGCATTGAGTCCTCCTTCATTGGATGATGTTTTAAGATCGTCATTGATAGGACAAAAGCCAAATGACAAATCCGGTTTAGGATATAAGAAAAATAACGGTAATAAACCCGATTTTTCAATATCTCAAAATCAAAAATCTAAATAGGAAAACAATAAAGTAAGTAGTCATGGAAATGCTTTCATGTACCATGACTACAACAAAGGTAAATATGCTAAAAATGAACAACCTAAACGTGTCAATAATAATTATAGGAAAAATCATTTTACACAAAATTCACAACCTAGACATACTAATTTGGGAAGAACCGATTGTTTGTTCAAAAGGGGACCAAATGGGTATTTCTATGAAGTGACAAACTACACCGAAGCTTCATATCAACAAGGGCCTCCCAAACATTTCACCAACACACATAAACAATTTAAACAAAATAATTTTAAGCAAAATAATTTTAAGCAAAATAAATTTAAATCAAATAACCTTTATCAAATGCCAAAATCGATAACTTCTAAGAGAAGTAATCCGAATCAACTCTCGGACTATTTTGTGAAGAGTACCACACCCACAAATAAGCCCACCGTAGCATTTTGTAACTATTGTTGCAAAATTGGTCATGTCTCAACAAGTTGTGATCTTCGCAATCCAAAATTAACGTCAAACTCAATATGGATGCGTAAAGATCGTCACTCGATGGGTCCCTCTACGTCTTTCGGTATAGGACCTCCTAGGGCTTAAGCCCTAACTTGAAACACTATACTCCTTAGTATCCCACACCTTAAGCCAAATATGTAAGGAGAGTATAGGAAATGGGCTAAATTAAATTCTAGCCAAATTGGTCGAGTCTCATGTAGTTACATCACAAGTGTTAATAGAGGATTACATTAGAACACTTGTCTCGGTAAATAAATCACGATTACAGTCCAGTGATCACATCTCAGGAACCAGTCCGTTCGAACGAAAAACATGTGCGTTTGGAACGGACAAATGAAGTCACCAAATACCCTCTTAACAGCCTCAAGTCCGGTCGAACGGACTAAAATACGTTCGAAACGGACAACTGGACTATAAGATCCAAAGTGACAATTAAATTATGGCGCCATCAAATTTTCCTACCAGGATCAAGTGCGTTCGAACGTACAAATGAATGCGTTCCGAACAGAAAAATGAATTATAGGATTATGGCGCCGGTTCATACTTTGGCGCCGACTCTTAGTGTCACCAGTGTTCAGTGCGTTCGAACGAACAATTAATGCGTTAGAACGCACATTCCTCATTCAGCGAACCTACTTCAAACCCTTACACTCGAGTCGTTTCATATTCTGGCGCCTCTTCTCAGTTGTGTATGCGTACGAACGCAAATGGGAGTCCGTTCGAACGGACTTAACAACTTCCCAGATACAACTTAAAATCCCAAAATAGCGCCTTTTCTCAGACATGAATGCGTTCAAACGCACATAGAAGTGCGTTCGAACGGATTCGTCGTAATAACTCTTCATCCACATGCAACCGACTGACTTCAATGGATGTGATGGTTCCTTTACGGCGTGACTTGAAGGGACACGATTTCATCAGTTACTTAGCCCCCCTTCATTCTCTTTCCTTGTATCTCTTCCAAAACTCTCTCTCTCTCAGAAAAACTAAAATCTTCAACGATAGCCATGGACGCCTCAAACTCGAGATCGAAAGCCAAGGCCATGGGGAAGAAGATAGTAGGCGAGAGTTCGAACGCTCGACGAAGAATGAAGCAAGCGGCCAAGAAGCCTACTCTTGAAGAACGCATTCAAAGTGAATACGATTTCTCTGACCCAAACAACGAGCATCTGTTTCGAACTCCGGAGGCTGGTATCCTCTTCCATGAATGGGTATCCAAGAGACCAATTGCTCCATGCTACTACTACGATTTTCCGCCAAACATACATCACCTCCTCGACAAAGTCGAGGAAATCGAACGTCAATGGGGATTCGCAAATCTAGCATGCCTAAACAACAAATCGTATGATATAATCACGCGACTATTTTACGCAAACGCTGAATTCCACCATGACAAAGAAAAGGGACGACGGAGAGAAAATCTACGACACTCGCAAGGCGAGAATCGAAGCTGCCATCACGGGTATCAAACCTGGGCAAGGGGCATCTCACTTGGCCGCCCATGAACAGTTTATCTGGGCCATCGGTAATAACATTCTCACTCCCTCAGAAAAATTTAAGATAAATCTCGAACATCGGGATATTATACTTTTGCATCGCATGTGGTACAAGGATCAACTACCCATCCACGTGCCCTTTCTCATCACAAGCCACATGGAAAGTGTAATGAGTCATAAGAACGCGTCCTTACCATACGGAACTTTGATTGCCCGTATGTTGGAACTTCAAGGGATTGAGATACCACTGAGCGATTGGGATTTTCGACCGAAATCACCAATCAACCTCGCATCCGATGCAAACCTCCGACGTTTTGGATATCGGTATTCGCCAAGCATCCTCGGATGGATTATTGACTCCGCAAAGGATGCGGTGGCGTATCACCTTCCCGGCGATCCTACCCGGTGGACGAAGGGTAACACCTTGGACGAGGAAGAGGACAACGTCGACCCAGCCAATACCGATGAAAGCGGTGAAGAACCGGCTCCCAAACGAAAGAGGAATGTGGGGAGGGGGGAATCCTCAAATGCCCAAACGGAACGGGATGATAAGAGGTTTGCCTATGTGAAGGAGATGCTCGACGAAATGGATGAGCGCATGGAACGACACGGAAGAGCAATGCATGATGCGTTTCGTGTATCTGAAGCACGGATGCTTGAGAACGTGGATCGACAATTTGCCGATCTTTACGTTCATCTTGAGAACCGGTTCGGAACGCACCATGAATCTCAGGAGCAAGCTCCGCCTTCTCCCCACCGTCCGTCTTAAATACCTAACCCGAGCCAAATGAATTGTGATCACCCTTGATTGTAGTGTGTGTTGTGTCGTATTATGTTATGTTATGTCTAAGTCTTGAGTATACATGAGAGTATGTGAGAACTTATCCAAACTTTGATGTGTGTCGGTATGATTGAACAATTAGGTCTATTGAATAATTATGTTTGATGAATAATTATGGTAGTATGTCAGTAGCATAAACTTGTGCATTTCTTTTATTATCCTATTTTGGTTTAGTGTTCATGCACTCTTCAGTATAAATTCTGTGAAATTCCTATCAGTTCAGATGCAAGTGCGTTCGAACGCACCACTTTTTCCGTTCGGAACACACACAAACACAAAAATTGTTTTATTTTCCTTAAAATCTGCTAAATTTGAAAAGAGTGTCATCATTCAAAACAAAAGAATGTGATCATATTTACGAGCTAATACATTCATCAATTCATTCTTTGAGGGGGAGCTCGCATTTAGGGGGAGCCTTCCGTTGATGAAGTCTCCTTGGCCCTTTTGATCTCTTTCAAAATGGGGGAGAAACGATCGTACGGAAAGTTCTCAACTAAATGGTGAAACTCTCCAAACCGACAGTGTTTTGAAATTAATCAAAAGGGGGAGTTTGTTGGTTCAAATTTCCTGATAGTTTGATTATTTCAAAACACTGTCATTACTAATATATACATCCAGAAAAGTGCAGGATAACATAGGTACGATACGAAGATGAAGGAGGACTTGTGGAGGATTTCATTGGATTACATCAAGAATCAGGACATGAAGTCTCAAGATAAACAAGAAAAGAAGAACACAAGGAAGGCCATTGGAATACATCAAGAATCAAGATGTTGAAGCCTTCCGTGAGTGGGATACGCCACAAATAAACCATAGGTACAAACCTAGTAGAACTCAAGTAAAATCATGTTCAAAATAACAAAGAGTTCAGTCAAGCAGGAAGTGCGTTCTGAACGAACTCAAAGTCCGTTCAGAACGGACTTGCCACATATCAAAACTATTAAACCTTGATTAGAACCAAACGTGTCACAGGGATGTGTGCGTTCGAACGAACAATCATGTCCGTTCGAACGGACCATTAGAATCCGTTCACCCACCTTCTGAGTGCGTTGAACGGACAATCCTTCCTGTGAACGAAAAATGTCACAGGGATGTGTGCGTTCGAACGAACACACATGTGCGTTCGAACGAACACACATGTGCGTTCGAACGGACAACCTGGAATCCGTTCACCCACTTTTCAGTGCGTTGAACGGACTCTTGGTCCTGTGAACGCAAAATGCTATGTATAATTGAGTCCGTTACGAACGGACATTGTTCGTTCGAACGGACCCAAGATGTACTTGCACGTTATTTTGAAACGGCTAGTGCAAACTACAAGTGCGTTCTGAACGGACTTTATGCGTTCGAACGCACTTCAAGTTTTCTGAAGGATTTCTATAGAGAGTATAAATAGAATCCTTCATGGGTCTCTCTCTCCCACTCCTTCATTTTTAAACATTCAAACCTAAAAAGAGAGAAACCCTAAGCTGTGATTATCTATATCCATTGATAGCTTGAGAAACCTCTTTAGATCGTTGATCTACTTTCGATATTCTCCACTAATCGTATCCCACTCACGTGACCGATCACGTTGTAGCTCGATTAGTGAAAAAGTGTAATAGGCTAGTGCAACAAATTGTAAAGAGCCTAAGCTATAGATCGATAGAAGCGTGTAAATCGATCTAGGCAAATCCTTGTAATCGAGTTGAGTTGGAATTCAATCGAAAGCCAAAAAGAGGCACAAGGCATTCCCGGAGACGTAGGTACTCGCAAATAATTGAGTCGGTCAATTAAGCGAGTAAAGGGTGAGTTAAAGCTACAAAGCAACCACCTACCGAACTTCGTAAACAAACATCTTGTGTCAAAGTGTTTGTACGGTATCATCTTTATCATCTAATTATTATTTATTCCGCACCGTAAATTAGGTTTAAATCTAAACTAAGTGTAAGTTAGATTGCCAAATTTACCCCCCTCTAGGTTAGAATTAACCAACATTCGGTCGTATTCCTCATCTTGTACGTGGACGACATCTTACTCATTGGAAATGACATCCCAATGCTTAACCAGGTTAAGGCATATTTGGGTAGTCAATTCGCAATGAAGGACTTAGGAGAAGCCGCCTATATTTTAGGCGTGAAGATCTATAGAGATAGATCGAGGAGACTTCTCGGACTAAGTCAAAGTACATATATTGACAAAGTGATAACTAGGTTTCACATGGAGCAATCCAAGAAAGGATTTCTGCCAATGTCACATGGCATTTCTCTCACAAAGGATCAGTGTCCTTCAACAGACGCTGAACGTGAGCGAATGAGTCGGATCCCATACGCTTCGGCTATAGGATCGATCATGTATGCCATGATATGTACTAGACCAGATGTCGCATATGCGTTGAGTGTGACTTCCCGCTATCAGTCTGATCCCGGGGAAGTTCACTGGTCCGCAGTCAAGAGCATTCTTAAGTATCTCAGGAATACTAAAGATATGTTTTTTGTCTATGGTGGTTCGGAAAGAGATCTGATTATCCAAGGATATACAGATGCTAGTTTCCAAACTTGCCCGGACGATTTCCAATCTCAAAGTGGTTATGTCTTCACGCTTAATGGCGGAGCTGTTGTTTGGAAAAGCTCCAAACAGAAGACGGTGGCTGATTCTACAACTGAAGCGGAATACATCGCGGCTTCGGAAGCCGCAAAGGAGGCTGTCTGGCTACGACAGTTCGTGATGGAACATGGAGTTATGCCAAGCATCTCGAGTCCCATGGATGTGTATTGTGACAATAACGGAGCAATAGCACAATCCAAGGAACCGCGAGCGCATCACAGGTCCAAGCATGTACTCCGGCGTTACCACTTGATTCGTGAGATTACGAAGAGAGGTGACGTGAGAATAATGAAGATACCTACTGATGATAACGTGGCCGATCCATTTACGAAGCCACTATCACGTGCCAAGCATGAGCATCATGCTAGGGCGATAGGATTGGGATATCTATCGCAGTGTTAGATTGGGTGTTTTATTTATGTTTCTTATTGCATAAGGGGATTCGATCTGCCTAGTGCAAGTGGGAGATCATTTATTATGTCCTAGGCGTGTTATTTGGATTGTATTTGTTTATGAGACATATATTTATATTATTATTCATCATATGACCTAAACCTTCATATTTCAAAATTTTAAATAACAAGAAAGTGTGTGAGAGGTTATTCGATTATAATAATCGGATAGACCTTGAATTTATTCTAGTTTAGTGCATCGAGTCAGTTGAGAATAATATGTTGCATGGCCATAGTCTGGCATATTGATTCGTCAATTGAATGATAGTAAAACCACTAAATGGAATGAATATAATTCTAAAACGTCCTTGGTGTATAAAGTTGTTCATAGGTTTGAACCAGGTAGTCCATTCACTGAATGGAGACTTTTACATACACTGGCATATTCGTAGATGAGATGATCAGGTTTTACTGATCTGGGACGGTAGCGTCGATTCTAGAATATGGATATACGCGGCGTCGTATATTGGACTGACCACTATATGAGTTTGTGACATGGTCAGAGTCATTGGAGACGAACTCATATCCAGATAGTGCGTTTTAGTTCTTCATACTTGAGTGATCTCACGGATACCTAGTATGTGAAAAGATAATGCTTTGATATAATTAACCTTACGCGTAACTGTGTAGCAGAGATTAATATTGGGTATTGTTTTTAGCATAGGCAAAGGATGTGAGGTTGCAAGATAGGAATTGTTCCTTTCTAACCTTGAAAAAGGATAGAGGGAGATATCTCTCGGGCCCCTCGATTGAATTGAGATTGATGAAATGCTTGGCCAAGCTCGATGGAACTCAGTAGAGTTCGCATTGTTATTATCAATCTAATTCTTATCGAGAAAGAGTATATCTGATCAAAAAGAAAAGAGGATGACTTGAAGTCTTAGACTTCACCGTGACTCTTTTGATCGGAAGATATCGCGAACAAGAGGACTAGTAACACTTATCTGAGTTAGGTATGAAGATGTACTGCATCTTCATAAAGGTGTTCTCCATTATTTTCGTGCTAATTCTGGGTAGGTATTAACGGCAGTCTAGTGCTCGCAATACCTTGTGGATTGCTGCCATATCCACTGCCAGTCTTAGACGAACCTACACGGTCACACCAAGATTTCGTAACATATCGGATTCTCAAGATAATGCTCACCAATACGTTTGTTGGACAAACAAAATGGAATCACGTGAGATTAGATCTCACGACATATGTTGGACATATGGCCAAGTTGATTAAGTCTTAATCCAAGAGGGAGTTTGAAAGAAAATATGGCTTAAGAATTAACTTGGAAGAATTTATATAAATAGGCAATTCTGCAGTCAGAATAAGGTTCGTTCGAACTAACTATATCAGTGCGTTCGAACGGACTTATTCGTGATAAACAGAAGTGAGTCCGTTCGAACGAACATTTAGGTGCGTTCGAACGAACATTTAGGTGCGTTCGAACGAACTGGGTTCGTTCGAACGAACTATGTTAAGTTCGTTCGAACTGACCTGTTTCCTATATATATAAAGTTCTGATTCCGAAATTTGACCTAAGTTTTTCTAGGGTTTTGAGCCGTCGTTTCTCTTCTTCTTCTTCCACAGAATTCAGATTAGATCTGAGAGATTGAGAGGGAGATTCGAGCAAGGATCTTGAGAGATTTAATCGTGACGGCGACTAGAACGGCGTTGGCAATTTCCGATCGGACGAAATCGAGGTGGACACGAGTAGAGGGATTGCACGATCGATTCTTGGAGAAGGTTCACGGATTTGGAGAAGTAATCGACACGTACTAACTTGTACGAGGTAATTATCTCCAACTCTTCCTTTTTCGTTGGTTTTAGGGCGTGATCCAGGGTAGAATTAGGTTACGCATGCGTGAATAATTCCGCTACACACTATGATAATCGTGTGCGTATTCCTACAGTATCTCGATAATAAACTCGCGGCATACATAATATCCGGTCTCGTCGCAGTCAGATATAATAGACTACCCACCAAGTTTCTATAGACCGACTGATCCGCCTTCTTTTCCTTATCATCGGCTATCAGCTTCTCGTTCGGCATCAACGGTGTCGTCACCGATTTACAATCACTCATCTTGAATTTCTTCAAAATACTCTTGGCATACTTCTCTTGAGAAATGAAGATACCGTCATTACTTTGATATATCTCGATACCGAGAAAATAATGTAGCGAACCCAAATCACTCATCTCATACGTCTTCATCATATCGTTCTTGACTTCTTCTATCATTTTCTCGTCACTTCCCGTATAAATGAGATCATCCACATATAATGATACTATTAAGATATCGATACCTTTTTTCTTGATGTACAAAGTAGGCTCGCTTTTGCTCTTCTCAAATCCTTTTTCGACGAAGTACTTGTCGATTTGACTGTACCACGCTCTCGGTGCTTGTTTCAACCCATATAACGCCTTCTTCAGCTTGTACACCTTGTTTTCTCCCCCTTCAACTGTGAAGCCTTCTGGTTGCTCTACGTAAATATCCTCCTCGAGATAACCGTTAAGAAATGCCGATTTCACATCTAGCTGATATAACCTCCACTTCTTCTGGGCCGCTAGAGCGATCAATGTTCGGATCGTCTCTAGCCTCGCAACTGGAGCAAATGTTTCATAATAATCGATTCCATGCTTTTGCTTGAACCCCTTAGCAACGAGTCGTGCTTTATATTTTTGCACCGACCCATCTGGATTCAACTTGGTCTTGTAAACCCATTTAACTCCGATAACTTCTCTATCTTTTGGCCGTTCTTTCAACTCCCACGTGTTATTCTTTTCAATCATATGAATTTCATCCTCCATCGCCTTAATCCAATTTTCATGTTTCTCTGCTTCCGCGAAACTTTGCGGCTCAGCCATCGAGAAATTGCAAGATTCATAAATATCTCGCAAACTCCTTACACGTCTTGGTGTAGTTTCTGGTGTGGTCTCTTCTTCTCTCCTTTCTCTGTTCGGACTTGGACTCGAATCCGGAGTTGAACTCGAGCTTGATCCATTTCGTCCTGAAGAACTTCCTTCTCCATGTGGCTCCATAATCGGCATTCTCGGCTCACCAAGCGATATAATAGTTGGTGCCCCTCTAACTTCTTGCACCTTATTTTCTTCCCAATTCAAGGAAGAATTCTCGTCGAAGATGACATCTCGACTAATTATCAACTTTTTCTTCTCCAAATTATATAGCCGATATCCTTTCGTCGAATCACTATACCCGACGAATATACACTTCTCGCTTTTATCGTCGAGCTTTCTCCTTGTCTCCGACGGGACATGCGCGTAACATATACAACCAAACACCCTCATGTGTCGAACTGACGGTTTCACGCCACGCCATGCTTCGATAGGAGTCCGATTCATCACCGATCGTGTTGGACTTCGGTTTAGAATATAAAGCGCCGTACCAACAGCTTCTGCCCAAAACGAATTTGGCATACCTTTCTCCTTCAACATCGCACGTGCCATCTCGACTATCGTTCTATTCTTTCTCTCGGCAACGCCATTTTGTTGTGGGGTATAAGCGGCCGTCAACTGCCTACGAATACCGTTATATTCGCAATATCGGTCGAACTCTTTCGAGGTAAACTCACCACCTCTATCACTTCTAAGCGTCTTAATTTTTCGGCCACTCTCATTTTCAACAAGAGCTTTAAATTTCTTGAAAGTCTCGAACGCCTCTGACTTCTCTTTCAAGAAATAAACCCACATCATCCTCGAATAATCATCAACAAAGAGAAGAAAATACCAATTTTGCCCTTGCGATGGTGTTTGCATTTTTCCGCATATATCAGTACGAACTAATTCTAGCGGTGCCTTGGCTCTCCATGCTCCACTCGGAAATGATGCTCGGTGTTGCTTCCCTAGAATACACCCTTCACATGTATCCTTCTTTATCTCGATATACGGAAGTCCTCGCACCATTCTTTTTGCTCTTAACAGCTTCAACGCCATATAGTTGAGATGCCCGAATCTCTTGTGGCACAAACCAGAATCACTCGTCACCTCGCTTCGCCATGCTAGTTGCGGAGCATAACTAATCTCCAACGGAAAATTTCTCGATCGCTCCATATCGACTTTCGCCAACACTTGATTCTTATTGTGCCGATCATAGATCTTGCAGTAGTTATTTTCGAAATGAACGATATAACCGTTCTGAATCAGTTGTCCGACGCTCAAAAAATTCTGCTGCAGATCCGGAACCAGCAATACATCTCGCATAAATTTCGACCCGTTTTTCGTCTGAAGAGCGATACTCCCCTTTCCTTTGGCTTCAACTAAAGCTCCGTTACCCAAACGAACCTTAGTCTTGTACGAAGTGTCGATATCTCGAAATATCTCCTCTTTTCTGGTCATGTGATTCGTGCACCCGCTATCCAAATACCATACATCGTCTTTTTCTTCTTTCGTCGTGTGACATGTATAGAACATGTTTCCTCGATCTTCTTTTTCTTCCGTAAAATTCACTCGGTTACCCGTCTGAGATCGGCAATCCCTCGCAATATGCCCAAATTTCTGGCACTTGAAACACTGCGTTTTCTTCTTCGACCAGCAGTTCTCCGTAGTATGATTGTTCTTTTTGCAGATAGCGCACCACCGTTTCGAATTATCGGTATTCTGCCACCGTCTTGGTTTTTCTTCTTGGGGATTCTGGAAATTTCTCTTTGGCCCGTCATTCTTCTGTGCACCACCTTCTTCTTGGTTCTTCGGATAATACCGAGGTTTGAAACTCATTTTCGATTGAAAAGCATTTTCAACCGAACTACTCCCTCGTTGTAGTTTTCGCTCTTCATGCGACTCCAACGAGCTCATCAGTTGTTGTACCGTCAGAGTGGAGAGATCCTTCGACTCCTCAATCGCCGTCACGATATACTCATATTTCTCCGGCAGACTGATCAAGATTTTCTCCACTACCATCTGATCAGTAACATTTTCTCCATACGTTCGCATCTGGTTTACTATCTCGATAACTCTCGTAAAATACTCCTTTATCGTTTCCGTTTCTTTCATATTCAGATTGTGAAGCTGCCTCCGCAGCGTCTGCAATTTGACCGCGATCACCTTCGCGGACCCTTGAAATTCTTCTTGAAGGATACTCCATGCCTCTTTCGCCATGGTTGTGCCCATTATTCGCGAAAACAGGCTTTCGGAAACTCCTTGTTGGATCAAGAACAAAGCTCTGGCATTCTTGACCCGATTCTCCGGCAACGCTTCCTTTTCGGCATCGGTCGGAGTTTGTCCAGGCATAGGTTTGACATAGCCTGTTTTGACAATCTCCCAGAGACCTTGCGACAACAGTAGCGTCCGCATCTTTATTTTCCATACATCATAATGATCACCCGTAAATACGGGTACCATCGACTGCGCCAAACTAGTTCCAACACTTGACGCCATCAACTATTTCGAAACGCCCGTAATCGAACCTCGGTCGCTCTGATACCACTTGTTGAAATTTGCGCAGCGTTTTAATACTCAAAATACTTATTTTATTAAATAAAACTTACTATTACAAAAAGGCTCTCTTTCACTTTCTCTCTCTAAATATTTTTCTCACTCTAAGACACTTCCTAGCTCTCACTTTCTCTCTATCTCACGCACTCTCTCTCTCTTTCTATTTCTCTTTCTATTGATACACTCTCTCTCTTTAAAATTATCCCTAACTTTCTCTTATTTATACCCATTACAAGTCGGTGGTTACATTATTCTAGAAAATACAAGATCCTACATATTGGGTACAATGTGGAATACTCTAGTAAAATGGAGTATAATCTTTCAACCGACTTATGTATTTATCATGAACATTCATGAATCATCTCCATTTCATTCTTCTAGTATAATCTCCATTCTTCATTTAATTAGAAAATGAATTATATTTCAACATAAGACAGGAGCGAGATAAAATCAAAGTAGAAAGAACAAAATTCAAGTAAATAAGTCATTAACACTCTCTCAGCAGCATCGGAAAAAAAACTGAAAAATAGAAAAGAAGAAAATCAGGAAATACCTGTTTCGGCGCATGATTTATCAACAGTACCGTTATGGCCTACTCCTCCAGTGCCAGTCGCCTCTTCCTTCTCCTCGGTACCAGTCGTCGCCAAAAGAAGCAGGTGCAGGTATGTTTTTTCGTTAAATTTCTGAATTAGATGGAGAAAAATAATCAATTTAGGAGAAAAAGAATCAATTAAGCCTGTTTTGAAAAAGAATCAATTTACATCTAAATTTTTTAAGAAGAGAAGAACAAACATGTTTTCAAAACGGTTCATAAATGCAGTTCGATCAGACGAGAGCTGGTGTGGTGTCTTAGTCTCTTTCTCCCGTGTGAGCTGGTGTGGTGCCTTCCTCGCTCTCCTGTGCGATCCGGTGTGGGTGTCTCTCTCGAGCTAACACCATGGATGGCTCTCTCTGCTCGATCTCCAACCTGGTTGGTTCTCTCTCTTCTCTGCTCGATCTCCAAAAGACATGATTTGCAGATGTCACATGATTCTTCATTCTAAGGAAGTATGGTTTTTTTTTTGCTTTTTTGACTAAGTTTGTTTCTCTTTTTGCTTTTTTGACTAAGTTGCTATTTTCTTTACATGAATTGAACGGTAAAAAATAAAAAGTAAATCAAATCCATTGATAATAAAAAAGCTACGTGGCCTCTTGAATGCACTTCCATTGTCTATTTAACAGGAGAGGTTGTTTGATTTGAGGGATTTTGTGGGAGATGTACTCAGGAATCCTGGATTTGGTCGAAATCCTTTGTTTGATTTATAGATGTATTGTATTTGAGCTGTGAAATTCCTGGATTTTGTTATACAACAAATTTTTCTGTATTACACAGGGAGAGCTGGGGGTCCTGTATTCATCTAAACGCTCATTTAATTATTCTCCTCTCTCAACTTAGCTCCTCTCCTCCAAAGTGTTTGCCTCCCTTCCATCACTGGACCCTCACAAGCACTTCGCCAGAGAACTCATTACTGGTTGCTTGCTCCTCTATTTACCTCCGCCTCTTGAAGAACATTCACTACTTGCCTCTTTGCCGAAGATTCAGGCCAGATTGTAGTTCGATCTTGCCAACTCGATTTGTACTCGCCAAACAACTCGCTGAAGTATCTACCTCTTGAAGCGTCCGTTTCGCATCTCCTCGATTTGTAATCAACCAAAGCACCTTTGTTTGCTATTTCAAGGTGATTTTCTAATTAGTGTCTTAATTAGTATTTATATATGTAATTAGTATTGAATATTTTTTTTCTGTTGCAATTAGTGTTTCAGTTATGATTAAATGGTAGACCATTAGAGTTAATTCGTGTCGATTAAGATTCAATTATTGTGTCAATTAGGGTTAATTCGTGTCAATTAAGATTCAATTATTCTGTCAATTAGGGTTAATTCGTGTCAATTAGGGTTAATTCGTGTCGATTAGGATTAAAAAAATACCAATTAGAATTCAATTTGTGTTTTAATTAGTGTCGTACCAAAGTTCCGACCTTTAACTATAGTCTTTATTGCAGAAATAATGTTTGCTATTAATATTTTAAGATTTTTCGAGGTTAGAAGTGATTAAAGACTAATTATTAGAAATGCAAGGGTTTAAATGATAATTACTATAAATTCTCATCGAATTTCTCAATATTGTTTTAGTCAAGATAGTAACGAGAATGTACCACCTATATTTTCGTTTTCTCAAGTAATTTTTGAAAAGGAAATAAAAGTAACATGGTTGATACTACAATGGTACAATTGGTAGCGAAATATAATCCAGCACTTATAACTTGTTTAATACTTAATTTTCTTAATATAATCTTGAAATAATTTCAGATGGTGTACATTGGAGTTGGTATTTGTAAGCAACTTAATTTTGATGGGAGTGTGCTTGAAATAATTTCAGATCGTGTGATTTTTTTGCGGAGAATGGAGCTTTTCTTTTCTAATTTGTAGGGAAATAATTCTTGTTTTGTTTTAAGTTATGATATTTGTTAGCTTACATTAATTGAGTATTTGAGTGTATAACCGAGCAAATTTGTATGTTTATATTCATACTATTATTTCATTAATTCAATCTTCTAATTAAGTCGTGTGACAATTTGAAGCATAATTATTAGTTGTATTCTCAAATCTAAATAATATATTCATATGGCAAAAAGACTAATATGCTAAATGCTAAATTTTGTACAAAACAAACAATGGATTCCTAAATCCAGGATTTCCAATCCATCAAATCAAACAAACATATTGTATTTGTAAAATACATGTATTTCATATACATGTACTTTTAAATACATGTATCTTAGAAATACATCAAATCAAACATGCCAGGTAATAAAAGAGCTATGTGGCCTCTTGAATGCACTTCTATTGTCTATTTAATAGGAGAGGTAAATTTGATTTGATTTAACTATATAAAGAAAATAATATTATTATTGATTTAACAATTATATATAATTTGATTATTTATATGTTAAATCCGCCGCGAAACGTGGATAATTCTTCTAGTTCATATAAATTGGTCATCATTCCAAAATATGAATATCTAGGATTGCATTTCATCTCCTCTAGACAGTACTTGTGCATTTCATCTATTAAAATCGAGTTCGGATTATGCCCAAAGGGTTTGGACAAGAATTCGTCCAAAACTTTTTGTAATTATAAAATTTTAACATAATTTTAATTGAGTTTTTATCATATTCTAAAGCATAAAACAAAATTATATGAATGATTTAATTTTCATAACAAAAATAAACAATTTAGTATGATTTTTGTTAATAATCATGATTTTTTGTAATTTCAAACTAATACAAGGATTTTAGTATAATTTTTTTTAGAAATTATTGATTATCATATGGTTGAGAACGGATTTTGGACGGATTCTTGTCCAAATTTTTTTGGGCATAACCCGAACCCATTAAATACATCCATTTTGAGTTGTTCCCACTGCCTCGAATACTTTCATAAGACGAGTAGGATGACGGCGAGATCGAGAGCTTTTGGATCAGGCGCGGTCGCGACATGATAAAAATCTGGGCGTATCTCCTCCCAATTTGGAGGCGTAAATTTGGCCCAGGATAATATTTTTTTAATAAGTTCTTCTTCCATACATCAATTTTTTTCTATCATTGATTAATAAAAAAGTATTTTGGGAAAGTTCCTCCAGTCTTTTTTCTTTAATTATTTCTCTATTTCCAATACAACAAATCATTATTCCTCCGTCATTCCAAGAAATTTAATTGGCACGAAATATTTGCTTCTGATATGGCCATTTATTAAATTTTAATTTAATATGTATTATTTGATTAACATTTACACATTGAACAAATTTTCAAATAGTTAATTATATCCTTAAATGATATATTGACATATAATACAATGTATTTAAGTCTCGATTACATATACAAAATAAGTAGACCAAATACATTTTACATCAAAAATAATTTATTTACATTAAAAAAACTATGGGAATAATTAAAGGGATGTTGCATACAATCGAACACCCAAATTAATTATTTTTTTGAAATTTATAAGAAACTTTCTGGCTTCGTTTTGTAAGAATTTTTTATTATAATAGAATTTTATTCATTCCGTGAGTTATGTGTACTACAAATTATCAAATTTTAATATTGTTAATTTTTTTAGAACACTAATGTTGATTTATTCCATGAAAATGAAGTTTCTATTAAATATTTGGCATATACAAATTATGATTTGCACTATATTCTTTACAAATATTATGTATTTGCGAAAATGTTCACAAATACTTTAAAAATTTAATATAATCTCTCTAAATAATTATTTAATCCCAAACTTTTATTTATTTTTGAACAGTGTCCTATTTCCATGTCATTAGAGTCATTTCAAATTAGGAGTCAGCAAAACGTGAGGATTATTTGAAATCCGAACCGAACCGATCAAATTCGATTTAATCGGTTCGTTTTTTTTTATTTATTTGGTTCGGTTCGGTTCGGTTCGATTTTCATTAAGTGCTCAAATATCATTTTAATGTCAAATTTGTTATTTTTAGTGCTCAAATGCCATTTACTATCAATATACTTTTTAATATTTTGTATCCTTTTCAATTTCAATATATCATTTTTGGTATCAATATATCATTTGCAACAATAACATGTTATTTTTTGGGTTAGGATAAAATTTGAGGTATACATATACGATTTTGTATTATTATACAATTTTTTTGGGTTAATATATAATTTTAATTGTTAATACATGTTAAATATATATCGTTTCTAATGTTAATATACAATTTTAGTTCCGCTACGATATTTACAATCGTAATATAAAACTAAAATTAGCACATATAAATATATATAAGATATATGAAAATAAAATAAATATATAAAACATACAAAATTGGCATAATGAGTCGTTAACTTTTACGTGAAGATTTCAAATAGTCTATGTTATCTGGTGTTAATGGACCCGATAATGATACTAAAGCAAATGTGGCACTAAAAATATACACATGCACGCATATTGACGCAATAAAATGATATATGAACATTGAAATAACAATTTGACACGATGTTTTAAATTGCAATATTACCGTAATTCCTATGATAAGCTCAAAATGTTATATATAATATTTTTTTGGTTAATTTTCTAATTAATTCTTATAAAATCAAAATATTTTATCTTTAAGTATTTACAATGTTACATCTAAAATTTCTGCTCTCATTAAATTTGTAACATTTGGAAGCCTACATATAGTGCCACGCTCATGTCTATCCTACCGTCAAACCTTAGCCCACTTACCGCCTCTCTCTCCCTTCTTTTTCAGCGTCCATCTCTCTCTTCTCTCTTCTACTTCCCGCCTTCTCTCTCCCGTGTGGGACCCCTTGACGGAGAAGCCTCCGCCATCGCCTTTCACCATGCTAAATCCCGTTCCTCCACACCTATCTATGAGCTCTGACTTCTGAGGTCGCTACCTCCATTTTCTCTTCGAAGAGGGACAAATAGAGACTGAGTACAACCGTTCTCTTTTCTCTTCGCACTTCAGGTCCTCGGCAGAATGAGAACCACGAGAAGAGATGAGCTTCACAGCCACACCTCGATCAGTTTGCCGGAAGCAGAATACAGGTTGGACGCTGGAGGATGCGGTAGAATAGAGACTGGTTAATTTCAATGAGGGCTGGGAGGGTTTAGTGACTCTAAGAGATTCGAGTGTTGAAGGTTACTTCTTTTTTATTCCTTTTTTATTTAGATGCTCAATTTGTTCTTCTTCTTTTGCTAATTGCGCATTTGCCGATAATTTCTGTCATTGATAGATAGTTTGGGAGCTGCGAGGTCTCTGGTGAAGTTTTATATTGGGCTAATATCACTGTAAGTATTTTATCCTGAGTTGAAATCGTTAGTTCTATCCTTCTTTTTTATGTCCATGGACATTTCTTCATGATAATCTTGTCTATATAGTATGTAGCTCCAAAAAAAAACTTAGATGAGACTCATTAATCAACTCCAATTAAATATGCTATGTACTATGTAGGTTGCTGGTATGTAGGTTCATATTTAGTGATTAATGAAATTATTCTCCACTTTTATATGCTTTGAATTTGATTATGAATCAGAAATTCAGTCGAATCGGTGGACATTGCTCTTCATAAGCGATCCGGACTCCAACAACAGGTCCGCATTTTCAGGCGAGTAAATTCAACACTCGAATTAACAAATAGAGAAATGATATTTTAATGTTTAATAAATCTTTAATCCTACATGTATTATATAGGTTATAGAAACACCAAATAAGACAATGTGCCAGTATTAAGTATTAAGACAGTTGCGAAATCAGCAGACTCATCTTGGGAACATGTGTGTCAGCTCCGCATTAGGTATTTTTATGACGTATACATCTCTTTAAATACTGAATTTTTTTGGGTATTTCGTCACTTTTTGATCTCTAATTAAAAATGCATCAGTTTTCCCTAATTTCTAACTACATTTACTAACCTTCAATTTCATCTCTCAATGAGGTCTCTCCCTATGTTTTAATATATACGATTTTTTTTTTCATAAAAATCTTGAAATTTGTCTAAATTAAAAAAGAAGCCGTACATTGTGCAAAATTAAAAATAGAACCCCTTATTATCAAGTAAATTGCAAGAAATGCTGACTTTGTACTTTAGATTGCGTGAATTGATTGAATGCACATTTTCTATTTGTTGACTTTTTGACTTTCTTAGTCACTGTCCAGATACCTAATTTGGTAATATCCTTTTATCTTTATTTTTTCTTTGTTTGAAAAGTTCAAATTATTGAAAACTCAATTCATTAATATTAAAAGAAATTTAAATAGCCTAATAAAAATCCAATTCAAGATATTTCATTTATTTGTATTGTGTTTTAGGTACCGCGGGGTTTATTGAAATGAAGATGTGGTGATACAAATTTTGCATGACGAAATCTTTCTCCAGAAATTTATATCATGAGGTTTTATATTTTACCTATTCTTATCTCGGTTTTATCTTTTTTTATGTCGCAAAATTTTTTATTTTCATTTAAACATATTCTTATCTCATTGAAAGAAAAACCTATTTAAAATTTGCATTTAAACCTTTTTTCTTGTATGATTCATAAACATGTGAACATTTTTTTTGGCTATGGAAAAAATATATGATTTAGGAGTCTCTAGCCATACTTGATGAAGAAATAAGTCTTGTTATGTTCTCTTTTCACCTGCCAATTCATATAACAACTACTTGCTTTCATGTATTGCTTGAATCCATATTTTATTAACATGAACACACATGTCCGGTCCTGAATTTTCGAAGGCCTTTGACGATTTTTTTCACTAAGCATTTTGATGTTATAATTCCACTTTCAACATAATAATTAATCATCTCCTTCCATAACTTTTGAGTGCTAATTACATAATTTCAATCATTCATTCCAAACTGCTAGTACCTATTCAATCCCACATGATAATTAAAAAAAGAATACAACATAAACAATTATTGGAGTAACGCCATTGATTGGAATCGTACCGGTTAATTAATTCAAACTCAAATCGACATTGCTGCAAATTGGAACAAAAAACACCTCAATTCTTGCGAAACTGACATATTAGAACGGAAAAATGTGAATAAAGTGTTGAAAGTCCTCTCTTCGCAATTCTAAAAAATACAAGGACCTTTCTGAAAATTTCTCAACAAAAGCATAAGGGGAGAATTTAATCACGTCTAGTGGATCTACTCTAATCTAATATTTAGATTTTAGACATTACGAGTATTGTAAAAGTACAAAGTAGCCCTCGTGCTTGTGCTAATTCTCCATTTTTGTGCGCAATTGTTTTGCTCAATGATGCCCGATATTATGGCCACTCCATGGGCCGTGCTACAATCCAAAAAACATACAAATAAATCAAAAACACATAAACAAAAATGATCCATTTGGATTCGAGTATTTTGACTAATTACGAATTTTTTTTAAGAATTAGTAACTGAAAATGATAATAATCAAGGTTAAATTTCACATTCTCTAATATCATCTATCTTAATTTAATTTAATTACCTTACATGCTATAATCAGTTAGTCTTGGTTCTAAATGAAAGATCCAATCTCCAAATTTCTCTCCAAAGATCAAATCTTCAAATTTCTCAATTCTCTTAAGCTAAATGAAAGACGCACACAAACAACAAACACACAAACAAAAATGATAAATCAGTGTCAAAATACATAAATGCATTCTCAAATCAAAATTAGTAATCGTAGTACCTTGAAACAAAAATAATTAGTGGTAAAATCGATTCTCCTTCACCTTCTATCACTGCAAGCTAAGGCTCGCGGAAGTGGAGAGAGGGCCAACAAAACCCTAGATCCAATATCGCTGCCTCTCTTTCTACCGGTAATGTTGCCTCTCTTCCTCCTTACTACTACCGTCTCTCTAACCATGCTTATCTTGTCCTTGCTACTGCCGCCTCTCGTCTAGGACAGGCTCGTTGTCTTTTTCTCTCATATTATCTCATTTGTTTCTCTTTCTATAGTTGGACCGAAATTGAGCTTTCATCTGTATATAGGTAAAATATTTTGTTTGGAGGCCTACTAATTTGGAAGGCGTGTGACATTTGCCAACCCAGCCAATGAACAGGATCGGGCCCGCATGAACAGAAGAGTTTTTGTAGTTGACGCAAAAAAGATTAAAAAGATGATGATTCAAAGTATGTAGATCGTTACTTTTTAATTTTGTCACTTCCATTGAAAATAAGAAAGAAAATCCTTACCTCATAGTCAATTTGTACTACATAATGTAATATGCCATATGCTCTTGTAGTATATATGTCATTTCCAAACAAAAAAAACCTCGCCATATTTTATGTGTTATATGCCATAATATGTTGCTTTGTAAACAACAGATAATGTGTTCATACTTGAATTTTTTATTTTTACCATCTCAAGTTAGTGTTTATTATGATTAGCAAGAAAATAAATAATATATAAAACGAAACAATATATATTAAAACAATAACTAGATGAAAAAGTCAGCCGCGGAACGCGGGCAAGATTTCTAGTAACACAAAATGGAGCAACAATTGATACGTACCTCGCATTATCTGCAACCAATGGATCTAAAACACATTATCAAGAAGTTTTGTAATTGAGATAAGTAGAGGGTTATTTATGCTGATTTGAGGTTAATTTTAGCGAATCGAGTTCATTTTTTGTTAATTTCAATTTATTTTAAATTTATTGTGCAGGGCCTTGAGCAAGTATTGAAAAAAAATAAGGCTTATATGGCAATTAGGGCATTGTCTAGTGCCAAAATGTGAATGTCGTCGACATGGCAAGTGTCATTTTAGTAGCTACTAGCAATAACCCGCGCAACAATTGTGCGGGACTTCATATTTTTTTTTTTATCTTTTTTGTATAATTTGTTTAAATAGAATTTGCACGGGTACGTTTAAACTCAATTATATAATCATGATATGTTTGCAAATATATTAATGTCAATAAATGCAGTATAACTAATAAAGGTTCATGAAATTTGCCTAACATACATATATGCATCATAATTAATAAGGATCCATGAAATTGGTCCATCATTATAAAAATCAAACAAAATAAATAAAACATAACATGTTATAATTCAAACAAAATTAAAGTTTCAAAATAAATAAAAGAAAATCGTAAATAATACACATAAAACCGAAATATATATTTAAAATGTTATTCGTTAACATAAAAAATATTATTTTTATTTTTAAAAAAAGAACACAATTGTAAATTATACCATAAGAAATGCATGTTATAATTCAAACAAAATTAAAGTTTCAAAATAAATAAAAGAAAATCGTGAATAATACACATAAAACCAAAATATATATTAAAAATGTTATTCGTTAACATAAAAAATGTTATTTTTATTTAAAAAAAAAGAACACAATTGTAAATTATACCATAAGAAATGAACAATTGAGCCGTAGTTCCATACGAGAATTATAGATGCAGCCCACAATAACACAAAAATAGTATCCTTGATGAAGCGACAAGAGATGATTAAGTAGGTTGATTAATAATATTGATTGACTCAATTAAAAATATTATTTTTAATTGACCGTTTAATTGATTTGACACGTCAATTAACATTTACTAATACTAACATATTATAAATTATTGATGTGATAATGAAATGCGTCAATTAAAAATGTTAATCAATTAATTTTGTCACATCATCAAGGATATTGTGATGAGTTTGGAAAACAATTATATATTTTTTCATACATGTGTAAAATTTGGGTTGCAATAGAAATATAACTAAAAAAAAAATGGGACACGTGCCTTGATGTGGTGTCATGTTTAGAAATATATCTATTGAAAGATTAGGTTTAAGATTCGAATTTGAATTTAACAAACGAGGTTTAGGATTTGAATATGGGGTTTTAAAATAATATGTGATTGGTGTCAAATTGTTATTGTATTTGAATTTGAATTGATATTCAGATTTGATGTATTTGAAATGTAGTATGAGTATGATTTTTTAATACAATTGTATATGATAAATGCAGATACGATTTTTTTTAATGAAAATGTATATGATGAATATAGATGTTATGCTTCACATGTAAATTGTCTGGAAGGATTAACTATAAATGTTATGATCATGTTATTTGTATTGGATATTCCTAAAAGAATTGGACATGAATAATATTAACATTGTACCGTTAATGTTCCTATAAAACTGGGAAAATTTGTACAATTTCTTAACTAACTAGTAAAAGTCTCGCGCTTCGCTGCGGTGTATATGATTTGAGTTGGTTTGCTTGAAAGATCACACATATTCGTAAATAATCCTACAAAAATCCATGATAAGTAAGTGCATATCCTAATGCATATTGATTGCTTTACATGAAAGATCACACATATTTCACATATAATCCTTCAATGATCCATGGTAAATAAGTAGATATCATAATGCATATTCCAATGACGAAGAAACGTAGCACGATAGAAAAAATAGCTTATTATGTGTGAAGTCAAAACCTCATGTCAATAAGGTGTTGTCTAAAATTATATGTCCTTGTTATATAGGTCAATGTTTATTTTTTCATAATCAAAGTAAAACAACATAGTCTTATTATAATAATGCTCTAAATCAATGATTTAAACAACGCCGTAATAGCACCGCTATAGCGCATATCGGAGTAAATAAGTCTCAAACGCAATATCGCAATATACTAAATAACGACGATATATCATCGCTATAGCACGTAATAACGGTGGTCACGTGTAAATTGCACTCCCACCAATTTAAAACATTGCTCAACATAAATAAAATGTAACAAAAATAAAAAACAGACATGAAAATAAAATGTAATACTATACTATTATAAAATAACTAATATTATCATCATTAATTAGCAGGCATATTTACGAACCCACATACTCAACAAACATAAAAAATTTAGTCTGATTTTGCATATAATTTCACGTGCCAAATCTTTGAAATAGACTGTCAAAGTGTCAATTACACCCCTGAATTTCATATTTCTATTTCGCATAATGCATATTTTCCCCCATTTATATTGCATTATATAATTTTCTTTTTAATTTGGTAAATCCAATTCAAACCAAATCAAACTGATGTATGTACATAAAAAAATGTGTTATATATGACAGTATATATTTTCACCAGCCTCAATCTAATTTTCGCAAATCCAAATCAAACCAACGGCTAAAATATAAAAAAAAGCATTATTTATGACAACATTAAACATTTTCAACACCCCCAATTTAATTTTAGCAAATCCAAATCAAATCAATGGCTATAAAAATGCATTCTATATAACATTATATATATTCACCAGCCCCAATTTAATTTTAGCAAATCCAAATCAAACCAATGGCTACACAAAAATTATAAATTGTATATGACAACATTATATATTTTCAACGAGCCCAAATTTAATTTTAGCAAATCCAAATCAAGCCAATGGTTACACAAAAAAAAAATGCATTCTATATGACAACATTATATATTTTCATCGAGCCCCAATTTAATTTTATCAAATCCAAATCAAACCAATGGTTACACAAAAAAAAATGCATTCTATATGACTACATTATATATTTTCACCAAGCCCCAATTTAGTTTTAGCAAATCCAAATTAAACCAATGGTTACACAAAAAAATGCATTATATATGACAACATTATATATTTTCACCAGGCGCCAATTTAGTTTTAGCAAATCCAAATCAAACCAATGGCTACCAAAAAAAAATGTTTCTATATGACAACATTATAAATTTTCAAGCCCCAATTTAATTTTAGCAAATCCAAATCAAACCGAGCAGACTATGATTGATTGACTATGCAATGACTATGCATAAAAAAAAACATTATAAATGGACCCTCACAAATACATCTTCATACCTAAGCAGACTATGATTGATTGATAGTTAACACTAAAATGTTCCTAATCTATTTATTGAACTATAATGATGACAAGTTATTAACAAACAATTCAGTAGGATTTCATTTAGCTTGTTGATGAATCACGGTTTAATTTCAATAAAAAATTATTTATGCATATTATGCGACCCTGGAACTAAAAAATAATCTTAACAGTTATGTAAGCATGATATTTACAACCAGTTGGAGTCGGTGTGATAGACTGATATAGAAACCACCATGTCGTTACGTAGTCAATGGAACAAAAAAGTTAGGGTAAAGATAATCTCCCTAAAATAACAATTTTTCACTTTGTCCAAATTGAAGGCTGAAGTATCAACTATCAACTATTTTGTACAAAATTGAAGACTCAAGCCAAATAAAACCAAATATATTATGAATTATTTCTTGTTCTTTTTTTTTTTACATTTTGGCCTAGTTTTCAAACATAACTATCTGCTTATCCTCAATATTTTTTGAAACAAATCATACATAATAAATAATTTCCTAAAAAAATAACAAGCAACACAAATCAAAAACAAGATTTTTATATTCAGAACTATAAAATAAAAAAATATTACTGTTTTTTCGCAGCAAAATTTTTCCTCCAATAAATTACCTTTCCCTATGCACTCGAAATGCTTCCCTGTCTCTGAAAGCATTCCAACAATAATTTCCATAACCTACAAAATAAAAATTTTATAATACTAATAATAATTATAATAATTTTAGTAACAGATTTGGAAGAATAAAATTTAACCTCTGAGAGAAATTTTGACAAGGATAATGCAGGGCAGTTTCGAAAAACATGCCCAATATGTAATTTAATGCAGGGGCAATTTTGTAATTTAAGGTTAGTGTAGGGTTCTTTTGTAAATTTTCCTAGTTTGATTTTTACCTTTCGATTGATCGCATGACCTGACAAATAGCCAGGGGCGGATCCAGGGGGGGGCGAGCGGGAGGCCCGGCCCCCCCCATGAAATCGAAAACGAAAAATTTAGTGAAGAATGAAGGTGATTTCGTTGGTTTCGAAGTAATAATTATGATAAATTTGTCTATATTACACAAAGATTAAGATAGTGCAGTGGTAAAACATGTGTTTAGGAAGTGTGAGGTCTTGAGTTCGAAACCCTCAGGCTACGTATTCTAAATTTTTTTTTAATCCGGCCCCCCCTATAAAATTCGGCCCCCCCTATATATTCGTTCTGGATCCGCCCCTGCAAATAGCGGCTAATGGTGGTAAGGTTTCCTCTTCTCCTTGGTAATCATTAATGAACTTTTGTATGCTTGGTACATTTTTTTCTGATATACCCCTCAAGATTATCGTCATTTTTACATATATACCCGTCAAGATTATCGTCATTTATAAGTTGAGCCGTAACATGAAGAAACAGGAAAAGTATAAAATTAACATACATCCAAATATTTTCTCCGCCGATAAATTCATGATACGACAAGTTTAGTTGCTTTGAGAGGTCAAAATTTCAAAACTATCTTTTGTAATCAAAATTTGAGTTGGTTTCGTCCTTATTTCAAAAGACTTATAATAAAACTTGACCAACTTTTTTTTTTTGAAATAAGGATAGCGAAAGCTATACCTTAGATTTTTTGTATTAATATATATATAACGAGCGGGATTTACAGTGGTAGTTAGAGAAAATTATTTAGTATTAGTATTTTGAAGCGGTTCCCTGGTATATGGGACAGCGGACCATATCGCTGCTTCGTGTATCGCTCTTCTTGTTACGAATTGTGGACTAGCCATTTTGTTTTGGAAAATCCTCCGGTTACGCTCTTTCCACAATTCTCATGTCACGGCCATCCATAGGGAGCTCCATCCTTTTCGCTGGTCTTTGTTGAGCCCTTTGAGGTGGCTCTTCCACCCTTTGAAAGCATTTAGCATTGTCGGGTCGGGGTATCCACATTTTAAGCGTGCATGAACTTGTTTCCACGTTGCAATTGTGAATGAACATTTGAGGAAAAGGTGGTCTCTTGATTCTTGCTCTCTTTCACATAAGGAGCATTTTGTTATGTGCGGCCATCCTTTTTTTTCAAGTACATCGGCCGTGTTTATTTTGTCGTGTGATGCGACCCATATAAAGAACCTAACTTTAAGTGGTGCTCTTGTTTTCCATATATCTCTTTGCCACTCATTCGTTACCCCCGGGCTCCTCATGAAGTTATAGGCCGATCTCACCGAGAATTCCCTTGATGGTTCCCATCTCCAAGTGACTTGGTTCGTTTGGGGGTCAATTTCCGTTGAAATGTTGTATATTGGTGTTAGTTTCTCTAGGTCTCTTATGAAATAGTTCTTTGAGTGTATGTCCATAGTTTTGAGGTCATCGGCTTTTGTTATTCCATACAAAATGTTCATGTATTTAGTCCAAATGTTATCCGGTTCTCTATCTAGTTTCCATAAAAACTTTTGTAGTAGGGAGTCATTCATTGTGGTCAAGTCTCTCACTCCCAATCCTCCGTTTATTTTTGGTAAACATACCGTTCCCCAATTAATTAGATTTTTTCCGGGTTGGTTCTTGTCCGTTCCGGACCATAAGAAGGCTCGCGTTAATTTGTCTATCTCTTTTATCACCCATGATGGAAGTTTCAAGGCTTGCATTATATATGTTGGTATGGCGTTAATCGTTGCTTTAACTAGGGTTAGCCTCCCTCCTAAAGTAAGGAACCGTGATTTCCAACCCACTATTTTATTTTGTATTTTGTTTATTAATGGCATGTATGATATTTTCTTAGGCTTTCTTATAGATAGTGGCATTCCTAGATAGTTCAATGGAAATTCCTTCATGTTGCAATTTAGTATGTTCGATATTAGATCATTGAACCTTTGTGGTACTCCAATTGGTGTGAAAGTCGTTTTTTGCGTATTTATTTGAAGGCCCGTTATGTCCGAGAACACGTCTAAAGCGTGCTTTAAGAATTTCAAGTTTGTTGGGGTTGCTTCCATAAAGATAAGTGTGTCATCCGCATATTGTAGTGTTGGAGGATTCCATGATGTGGTTGTTTCTAAGCTAGGCGCGATCGCTCTTATTATGTCTTGAAGGAAATCAACCGCTAAATCGAAGAGGAGCGGTGATAGCGGATCGCCTTGTCTAAGGCCCTTTTTGTGTGTAAAGTACGAAGATAGTCCTCCATTGACCTTTACCGCGGAGGATGATGAGGATAAAATTTTTTGAATCCACTCTTGCCATTGACTCGGGAAGCCCTTTTGGTTTAGTAATTTTTGGAGGAAGTCCCAAGAGACGTTATCAAACGCTTTTTGAAAATCTATTTTTAGGATTATTGTGGGTATTTTCTTTTTGTTATAATAGTTGAGTAGTTCTCTTGCCGTTGCGTATGAGTCGACAATGGACCTTTTCTTTATGAAGGCGGTTTGGTGGTTGTTGACTATTTTAGGTATGATCGGTTGTAGCCTTTGTGCTAGTAATTTCGTAATTATTTTTATTGGAGCCGATATAACACTTATAGGTCTAAAATCGTTTATATTTGTTGCTCCTTGTGTTTTCGGCACAAGTGTGATGGATGCTTTGTTAAAGTGTTGTAGGTCTATATTGTTATGGTAGAAATCATTTATTATTTTTAGAATGTCCGTTTTCATCGTGTCCCACATCGTTTGGACATATTCTATGGGCAAGCCGTCCGGACCCGCGGACTTACCTTTTTTCATGAGCATTATTGTGTTTTGGATCTCTATTTCGGTGAAAGGCGTGATTAGTGTCTCCCATGGAATAGAAACGTCCATTGTTTGGATTGTTGCGGCCGGGTCCCAATTTTGTGCGGTGTTACTTCTTGTACCAATTATGTTTTGAAAGAAGTCGAAAAATGCTTGTATTATTTCTTTTTGGTCCGTTATTTCTATATTTCCTATGACTAGTTTTTGGACGAAATTGTGATTTCTTTTGGAAGAGGCTATTGCATGAAAGTAGGATGTGTTTTTGTCTCCCAATCTTAACCAAGTTACCGAGGATCGTTGTTGCCACTTAATTTCTTCTAGTAAGCCTTCTTCGTGTGCCTTTTCTTTTAATTCTATTCTTATTTTCTTTTCTTGTTGGGTTAGCTCTCTTGATTCCTCCCACACATCTAGAATTTGTATGCACGCATTTCTTTGCTCTTTTTGGTTTTGTTCTACATCTTGTTTTGCCTTCGCGGCTTTGTTCATGGCCGCCCATGTTCTATTGATCTTGTATATGTAGTTTTTTGCCGTGTTAGAGTGTAGGGTTGTTTGTCCCCATTTTTCGGTGAAGATTTCTTTTATTGGTAGCATCCGGAGCCACCCTCGTTCAAACATTTTAATTTTGGCTTGGTTTGCCCTTCTCGGCTTTGTGAAGGTCAATTTCAATGGGACATGATCCGACGTTATTAGGGATAGAGTTTGTAAGTGTGATGTAAGATTTTGCGTGAGGTAGTGGTGCGAGTGCAAAGCTCTATCTATTCTTGAGAAAGTTGGTTGTTCTCTTTTGTTCGTCCATGTGTACAATCTTCCTTCAAGGTTAACCTCGTTTAGGTTTAGTGTGTTGATTGTGTTATTGAATTGGAGAATTTCTCTAACCGAGTGGCCCATTCCCGTTGTTTCGTTTATGTCTCTAATCATGTTGAAATCTCCTAGGATAATCCACGGATCGTTTGTCGTGTTGATTGTTAAAAGTTCTTGTATGAATAGTTCTTTTAGTGCCTCTTCCGTAGGCCCATAAATATTAGATAACATAAAGGAAAAACCGTTAGGCAGTGCTAGTGTGGTATTAAGCGAAAAATGTAAAGTTGTTGTGTGAATGTGTGTGAAGTGATTTGACCATGCGGTCATCAATCCTCCTTTCGAACCATTTGCACTTTTAAATTGGCCCTCCATTATGTGAGGCGGTGCCACTTTTTTCATGCAAAAGAAATTAGGGGTGTCCCATTTCGTTTCTTGTAAACATATGATGTTACATTTAGAGTCACGAATTACGTTTTTTACTACCTTACATTTTTCCGGATTTCCTAACCCTCTTACATTCCAACTCAAAATATCATGAAAATTAAAGATTGACATTAATTAAAATAAAAACTACGCAAAAGTTGAGCTTATTATCTGCTCCAAAATGTGAGTCTCATAATCACTCACGGGTATATGTCCTTCTCATCCCTATGATCCACTTTTTTAGAGGTCTCATCTTCGAAATCGAATTTTCCACTCCACTCCTCGTTGTTCTTAGCTGCATAGGGGATACATGGATTAGGAGACAAAGTAACAATTGCATTTGATGTGTTTCTATTAAGCATGCAGTTTTTTAACAAAGTTCGGGTCTTAGTGCATTTTTTTAAATTTTCCAGAGGCAACGCCTCCTGATCATTTGCTAAGATTTCAGATATTTCGACCCCTCCTTTTTTTCTCTGTTTTTCTACTTCTGTGTTATCTATTTTATTTGAGTTTAGAGTTTGCAATCCACACATCCTTTTAATTGAGTCCATTTGGTCCTCATTAAGTGGGGTTGGGCTGGTTATCTCAATTTGTAGTAATGCAAGTATTTGGGCCCTATTTTCTTTATCTTTTGTTTTATAAGTAATTTTATTCATGGGGCTTTTATTGATAAAAGTATTTCTATTTCCCTCTTGGGCTTTTCGGACTGAGGGAGTTTGTTTCATTGGCCTAGTCTTATTAATCTTAATTCTTTTGGCTTTTTTGGCTTTGAGTTTTCTTTTTAATTTTGCCAGAGTGATATTAAAGAAAGATGGGACGGTGAATGTTTGGTTTCTTTTATTTTTCCTATGCATTGTACTACTAGTATTAATTGAGGAGAGAGAGTGATTTGTTTTACTCTTTTTTGCAGACGAGGAGCCAATCACTATCACCTTGCCTTTCTCTTCCCAAGTTAAGCGGCGAATGACATTCCTATTGTCAGTCTCGTGCTTTCCGTCCTCGTTATCATACCCTGTTCTTACGTCTTGTCTCTCACCTTCGTCCTTCTCGTTCGTGTAACCTGGTGGATGAGAGAGATATGTCGCACCTGCTCTCTCTCCTCTGCTGTCGTACCGTACCATCTTGTTTGGTTGTTGTACGTCCGTTATTTTTTCGTGGACCCGGTGCTTCATAGGCTCCTGGACCACTCGCATATCGCCGTCGTGGTTCTTTTTCTGTTTCTTGGAGGTTGCAGCCCCCTGAGATTGCATACCTGCTCCGAAAATCATAGGCGCCAAGGCATCCTTTTCCTTCGAGGGAGGCGCTAGCTGCCATAGGCGAAGCAAGTTGGCATTGCTCTCCTTGTCGGTGTAGAATTTTTCTTCTCGGACTCTTAGCTCAGACGAGTCTGTGGATCGGTTTTCTTTATGCTTGGAGGGAGAGCCATGTTCCATCGAGCTTGGAGAGTAATGAGAAGGTGCACTGTATTCTGCCGAGACTGGTTTTTTCATGGCTAGGTCAATTTGAACGAAATAGTCGAGAAGTGGAGTCTCATCTGGTGGCCTAAAGAAGAATGCAGTCTCCTTGATTACCTTAGATATGTGGATCGGTACTTGTCTCTCATGGCCATCGTATAGGCAGTTGATATATGGTGGATACTCTAGTAGGTGTGATGTTGCAACTATGATTCTTAGTTTCTCTAGGGTTCTGATTTTTACCAGGGGTCCATGGTGTAATATTTCGCCGATCGATCCACATATATTATCTAATTCTCTCTCGCAGTAGGCAGTTAGGGGGAGATCGAAGAGGTCTACTTCGAACTTGTAGTTGTAATGAACTACCTTGGCCCCGATCGCCACTGACCATGGGTAACACACTACTCCTTCTCTCTCGAAATGAGTACCATATTCCGCGATGAATTGCTGTCGATTAATGTTCGAAGGCGTTTTAAGGAGAAATTTGTTGTCTCCCCAGTAGACGAGTTCGTGTGTTTCATTCCATGTGCTGGTTCGGTTGACAAGAGCGTTGAGAGAATGGAGAGTGTGACTCGGCCTGATGCGCGTATCCATTACGATCGCTGCCTGTAGTTCTCTCATTTCATTGGCGTGCTCCGGAGTAGACCGAATATAACAGTTCGGTGGCTTGGCCGTCTGCGGGGGAGGTTTAATTAGTGGCTTGTTTGTCGGGTTGAAGAGTAACCCCCTTTCCATGTCCTCCATTCGCACTCTGCAGAGCTTGTATAGGTGACCGGGTTTGCGACAATGACAGCATACCCTGGGTCCTCTGCAGTCGACAGTTTGGTGTTCGTTGGAAGTACATTTGAGGCACAATCCGAACCATGCCGGGTTGTTGGGGTCCGGGGGGAAGGGTAGCGGCATGTCGAGGTTCTTGAAATGATTGGGAGATGAAGGCCTCTTGCGCTGTAGGCTAGGTGCCAGTAATGGTGGTTGAAGAGGCGTGTTTGAGGATGAGTGAGCGGAGACGTTCGCCGGAGCTTCTACGACCCTCTGCCAGACCCGGTTGGCTGGCCTTGTGTAGCGAGGTGGCTGCCCTTCGTAGTTGTTGCGAGGCACCCTCCTCTCCTGTCGTTTGTTTTTGTTGGCAAGGTATTGAGCTTGCATGGTGTGTGTGTTGTTTTTATGAAAAGAGTGGTTTGTGGTGAGTGCAGAGCTTCTCTTTGTAAAAGATTTCTTTTTGTAGGGGGTGTATGAAAATGGGTTTTGGGTCTGCACCCGTTTCCACTGCCACCATCCATCTCCAGTATTGACTTTCGTCAACTTACCCTTTGGGCGGGAATCGCCATTTTCGCCATTTTCGCTCTTTCCTGCCAACAACGCCATTATCTCGGCTATGGTGCTTTTTCAACTTGACCAACTTTACTTGGAGTATAAAGTCTCGAGCAAACCATCCACCAAATTGACAATTTCAAGTTGGGGGTTTAAAACTCTAATACATTAAAATCGAGGGGTTAAAATCGAAAAATTACCAACGGTATCAAAAGTTTGAGCCATTGGAAATTTGGAATCATATTCTTGTTACAAATCATATCCTCGTTACCCTGCGAAGGTCTACATCCAAAAATCTCACAATAAATATCATCATACGAATTCACAAGAGAAGAGAAATAAGTAACTTTTTACATAATAACTTTTTGAGAAATTGTCGTTTATCCGTAAATATCCTCGGGAAAAATTACATTTTAACATAAAATTATAACGTCTTTAACGAAATGTATTAACACTATCATAACGGGCAGGAGACAACGATCAATGCATTGAAAAAAATCATCAGCGCAAACCTTAAAAAAAATCAATCTTCTAACTACGCAAAAACTATGAAGGAAATACAGTTATAGATCAACTAGTAGCATGCACACATGAGGATAGACGAACGTACGCGTTCGTCGATACGATTGGAATGCATAATAAGATTATGCAAATCTGACAGAAATAACATAGTCAGTCATGACGGACTGGGTGCCAGTCATGACGGACTGGATGTCAGTCATGACGGACCTATAGGTTAATCCAAACTGTGAGTATGAGTCATGACTGATTGTATGT
Source organism: Luzula sylvatica (assembly GCA_946800325.1). Lineage (NCBI taxonomy): Eukaryota > Viridiplantae > Streptophyta > Magnoliopsida > Poales > Juncaceae > Luzula > Luzula sylvatica. Next base: position 53,138,888 of record OX326961.1, read on the forward strand.
CAGTCAAGACGGACTGTATGGTCAGTCATGACGGACTTTAGTCAGTCATGACGGACTGTATAGTCATGACGGACTGTATAGTCTGTGAAGTGCGTCATGACGGACTATAGAGTAACTGTTGTTTTCAGTAATCGTGACTAGTGCATCATGACGGACTGTAGTCAGTCATGACGGACTGTGATCCAAATTCCAAATTAGCAGTTTTCTTTCTGTACTCATTAATTCCTCATTAATTATGGTGTTAATATAAGATCAATTGTTGATCTTCTCTCTCAAGAAAATTCCAGATCTGAAAAAAGAATTCTTGTGAGACAAGAAAAGAGAGAAAACTCCATTAGAGAGATTGAAGGTTTTAAGCAAGTTTACGGCGATTTTAGGGGAATCGCGAGTAACCGAAAGACGAGGCTCAAGGTGGATACGGGTAGAGGGATTTCATCTGAAATCCTCTATTGTGATCAAGCTAGAGCAAGATGGATGACGAACCGGATGCGATCCGGTTGTATACGACAAATCGGAGCTCAATCGAAGGTGTCGAATCGTGCGGGAATGGGACGCGCGTGTTACCGAAGATTGGAGCAGCGAAAAGACAGCAACATATAATCGTTATATTCATACCGTCACCGTGATCAATTTCACGTGGTATGAATATATGTCTATAATCGTTATATTCATAGGTAGTTGCACGTAAATTTAGGATTCGTATTCTCGGGTCGACGACGTGGTCCTCGGAATCGAGTCGGACCGGGCCCTTCAATCCGCTGTGCGGGGCTCGGTAGTGACGCCGATACCCAACAAACTATATGTTCCCTGAAGAATATTTTTCGAGAATAAAAGAATTTTCCTGAATATTATTATAAATTCAAAAAATTTCATTTCATAAAAAACCCTGTATTGAAAAAATATTAAAGGTACAAACTTCAACATATATGCATGAATAGATAGAATTTCCTTCTGATAAGGCAACCATAATAGATCAAATTAACAGTTGTTTTTTTACCTGATTTACACTTGCTTGATTTCTGTATTGGGTGAATTAGGTTGCCAGGAAAGATGGCCGCGGTGAAGATATTATATTTTTTTTTTCTGAAATTGAAAAAAAAAAATTATGAGACTTTATGCAATTCCAATTAGTATTCCTTGATCAATAATATCCATGAAATTTCAATGCTTCAAAGTAAATTTGAACGTAATATTAAAATTGCACCACTCAGAATTTAGGGAGGATAGATATGTTCTCTGTTTGAAAAAAAAAATGTATGAAACTTTATTAAATTGCAATTATTGTATGACACTTTATCATTAATTATGTATTAATGGATATATTTGATATAAAATGAATTTAGGGAGGATAGATATGTTATTAATAATTTTAGAGGGATAAATTTGTTCTTTAGATGGTAAGTAAGGATACACATGAAATTTCCCCTTAATAATATGTACATACATAACAGAAATGGAGGTACGTAAATGCCAACCGAGTTCATATACTGGTCGAGCATGACCATAGACTAGGTAGGGTTAGTTAAATCACTCACTAATCGTACAACAAACTATGTGCATATTTTTCTTGTGACCAATATATTAAAAGACTTGCATTTTTCTTCATAAAAAAAATCATAAATACAATTTCACTATATAAATTCAAATTTATGGCAGGAAAATCATCAAACAAAACGAGAAAAAAAAAAACAGAAATGATTGCGATGCTTACAATGCTTACAAAGCTTCCGGCACTTGCACAATACTAATACAGATTAATAGTTCAATACTATTATGAATTATCTAAGATATACTTATATGTAGAAATTTAACAATTTGTTCGTCTTCGATGCCATGTCGAAAAAGCACCGATCACCCGTCCCTTCCATCCGAGAAGCAGACATTCATTGTCATTCTCGATAAAAAAATCCTTATTATAAACTTCTCTTATAGATTATTGCTCGATCCAGACGAAACTGCTCAAATGCTGCTCTCGAGTTCCTGCAATGCCCATTGCAGGATCCAGACGAAACTGCTCAAATGCTGCTCAATCCAGACGAAACTGCTCAAATACTATTATCTTATTCTTAATTTTCTTGAATATTGCTCGATCCAGACGAAACTGCTCAAATGCTGCTCTCGAGTTCCTGCAATGCCCATTGCAGGATCCAGACGAAACTGCTCAAATGCTGCTCAATCCAGACGAAACTGCTCAAATACTATTATCTTATTCTTAATTTTCTTGAATATTGCTCGATCCAGACGAAACTGCTCAAATGCTGCTCTCGAGTTCCTGCAATGCCATTGCTTATACGTTTCTGGCCTTGCAAACCTTTCCAAACCCTCACATGCTATCACATTAATTGCCACAGGCCCCATAGATTATTTTCTAAGAACCATCTTTGTTTATTGTCTTGCGGTATGGTAGCTTCATATGTATCAAATATTGCAGAGATAAAAAGTAGCATTTGCTTAAAACGATCGGCAAAAAACAAACCATTGAATGACGCATTGATAATTGTTTGAATGAAAACATGTGGGTTCATTTGCCTTATAATATCAAGAAATTGATTTTTAGGATTGTATGCTAAATCTGTTTCGTCCCCAATATTTTCTAAACCATGCAGACCGTTCACAATAAGCACCTCGTCTTTCTCAATGTTGAGATCTTCGACATGAATTTCATCCCATTTTGTACATATCCCTCTATACTCAAGAGGCACACCAAAGGTTCTTGAGAAACCCGCAAACTTCCGCTCTGTCACTTCAATTCGTTGTGCAGGTGAGTAACTTGATTCGAATGCTTCGATATTTGTTATTCGAAGTTTTGGAGGCCCCCCTTCCATTTTAGAGAGTGCATGAATTAGACATGGCGAAATAAAGCCAAATTCAGGGCCAAGATTTATGATATGTAATTTTGATGCCTTTCTGGTTGCGTTAAGAATTGTATCGTTGGTGAAGCATTGGGAAGCCATAAAAATCGGAGACGATAATAAAGAGATACGTACACCATCTAAGCATTCTGTCATAGCAACTTGTGGAGCCACACGTGGTTTGAAGAGGTCATTACTAGTTCCATTTAAACGCGCCTCGAGTCCTTTGACCAAAATGTGGGCCATTCTCTGCACTCCGTAGCTGTCAGGAGAAGAGTGATTGCTTGTCTGCTTTATTAATTGATTAGCATGTTGATTGTCGTTAATAGATATTGCTTGTGAACAATGGATTAGAAGAGTTCTGAGATCAACTAAACTCTCATGGGTTTGTGTCTTACTTCGTGAATTCTTTCAACTCTGCATGATTTCACGAAGACGAAGGGCTTCTTTTGCAAAATATTCTTCATGCAAAAAGAATACCTTATCAATCACCATTTCTTGGTTGTTAAAATAAAGCACAGAAATTTTGCACTTTCGTCCTTCCACGAGGGACAAGTTTCCACAATTTGTGTTTTTTTTACCCTTCAACCTCACGAGATCCTTATCTTTTACCTCACATTCGTTTAACTTTCTTCCAATTGAATTACCATTCTTTTTAGCATGTAAATCAATGACCAATTCGTTATCGTTAATACTAGGGACAAACTTCTTTCCTTCTTTGAACCCTTTCTCAAATTCTAAATTGGGTAAGCCAATCTGATGGGAACCAAAGAAGCTACAAATTGAACTTGAAAACCTATGATGCCAGTTTGGATGTGGTAGGTTACTCGGAAAAGTTGGATAATTTGGGCCCAGAATATCATAAAACGATTTCTCGATGGTTTGAAGAGCCGCCTCCTTAGGATGTACACCATTATTTTCGTGTTGTTATCTTCGAAAAGTATGGTGCTTATGTTTTGCAATGCTTCGTCATTGGTTATCTTGCAAATGCTGTGGTTCGAAGGAAATCTTTCCATTATTAAAATTAATGATTTAATATATTAATTAATAATATTATATTTAATAAAGGAACAGATTAATATTCAATGTATTTGTGTGTGAATGGTAGATATCTTTTGACATGAGGAGGTGTCTATAGTTAGAAAAGAATTATCCATAATTTAAAGAGATAGAGATGTATGTTTGAAAGGATATGTTTAGGAAGTGTATATTGAATCCTATTTAAAGGATAGTTGTACTGTACGAAAGGGACATATAGAAGAAATATAATAAAATAAAAAGAGCCATCTCTCTGTGCGTGAAAGAATAAAGGGGAAATTGCCACTGGTTGTCTCCGTCCAATTATTCACCTATTTTTCAATTTATATTCCAATTCCAACTATTCCCCAACAATTCATAGATCCAAATTAAATTCCAACAAATTGGCATCAGAGCCACGGTTGTTTGCGGTTGTTTGCGAGAGTGAGTTTGACGAAGTTTGGAGAAGGAGAAAGCCATGACAAACCAAGCCGGTGTTTTCGGACTCCCACAAGTTTCGCAACTTATTTTCGATGACGAAAATTACGATTATTGGAGTATTAAAATGAATACTCTTTTGATCGCGCAAGATCTATGGAAAATAGTAGAAGGCGGAGTGGAAACCGCAAAAGAAGGAGAAACTGCCGACGCGTTGAAAAAAAAGAAGAAGAAAGACGCAAAAACCTTATACTTGATTCAACAAGTAATTTCGGATAAATTATTTCCGAGAATAATTGGGGCTAAAACGTCGAAGGAAGCGTAGGAGATTTTGCAACGAGAATTTCAAGAAAACGAAAAATTGAGAACGGTTAAACTCTTGATGCTTAAGAGAGAATTTCAAAACTTGAAGATGAAGGAGAACGATATGCTCAAAAAAAATTTCTCCAATATTTTAGAAGTGGTAAACCAAATAAAAAATTTTGGCGAAAATTTGACCGATAAATCGGTTTGCGAGAAAATACTTATTAGTCTTTCTTCAAAATACAACAACATGACTTCTATTAACGAAGAAACCAAAGACTTAGAGACTCTTAGTGTGAATGACTTGATGGGTTCTTTAGAGAGGCACGAACAACGATTAAATCGTGACACCGAGCAATCTTCGGAGAGTGCGTTCCAATCAAAAACTGCCGTAACCGAATCATCAAACCAAAATACATCTAAAGGAGAATCATTTCGTGGTGATCGAAACGGTAGAGGTCGAGGTCGAGGAAGATTCGGAAGAGGAGGAGGTAGAAGCAATTACCAAAATAACCAAGAGAAATGGTGCGGTGTGTGCAAAAGTTCGACTCATGCCGAAAAAAATTGTTAGAACAAAGAAAAATCTCAATGCTACTAATTGCAAGAAGTTCGGCCATATTAAAAAGGATTGCCGAGTTAAAACAAATGAACAAGCCAATTATACCAAAGAGAAGAACGACAACGAAAATATTTTCTACGCGTGTCAAGCGGCCTTTGAGAAGAAGAATGATGTGTGGTACGTCGATGGCGGGTGTAGCAACCATATGACCGGAGTCGAATCGGTCTTTAGCGAAATCGACAAGACGGCTACTACTCAAATTACCATGAGAAATGGTGCAGTTGTTCGATCTAAAGGAAAATGAACGATTGCGATTGAGTCGAAAAGAGGTCGAATGTTCATACGAGATGTGTTGTTTGTTCCGGAGTTGGCGCAAAATTTGTTGAGTGTTGGGCAATTGGTTGAGGATGGACACACGGTTCATTTCGAAGGCGATTGTTGTAAAATTTTTGAGAAGGCGAAAAACGGAAGTCAAGTAATAGCGAAAAACGGAAGTCAAGTAATAGCCGGTGCGGAAGATGTGTCGTGGTTGTGGCATAAAAGGCTCGGCCATGTGAATTTTGGGAGTTTGAAATTCTTGAGTAAGAAAAATATGGTCTACGGTTTACCGAATATTGGACAGAAGGATGATGTGTGTGAGGCGTGTGCTCTTGGTAAAATACATCGAGAATCATTTCCGAAAGAAAATGCATGGAGAGCGACAAACCATTGGAGCTAGTCCATACCGATGTTTATGGTCCGATGAAGACACCTTCACAAGGCGGTAACCGATATTTCATTATCTTCATAGACGATTACTCGTGGATGTGTTGGATTTATTTCATTAAACAAAAATCCGATGCATTTTCTATCTTCAAGAAGTTTCAAAGGATGGTTGAGAGGCAAAGTGGATGCTTCATCAAGAAGTTACGAAGTGATCGAGGCGGCGAATACAACTCTAAAGAGTTCGACAATTTTTGTGAAGATATCGGGTTAGAGAGACAATTGACGGTTGGGTATACACCCGAGCAAAATGGTGTTGCCGAAAGGAAGAATCGGACAATCGTTGAGATGTCACGAGCGATGTTGAATGAGAAGGGCCTTCCGACTAATTTTTGGGCCGAGGCAGTGAGTACCTCGTTTTATTTGTTAAATCGATGTCCGACAAAAGCGGTAAAAGATAAAACGTCGTTTGAAGTATGGTCCGGTGGCAGAAAACCATCGGTCAATCACTTGCGAATTTTCGGATGTATTTTCTATGTGCATGCTCCGAAAGAGATGAGACACAAGCTTGAATAAAAAGGAGAAAAATGTGTCTTCGTGAGTTATAACTCACAATCAAAGGGTTATAGACTCTTTAGTTTGAAAAGAAATAAATTAATAACAACTCGCGATGTGATTTTTAATGAAAAAGACAAGTGGGATTGGAAAGGAAAAAGAATTGGCGATGCCCCCGTTGTAGTAGAAGAAGAAATATCGCGATCTCCTCCGACAAATATCGCGTCGAGTCCCTCAACACAGAAACCAACACTGGTAAAAATGAGAAGATTGAGTGATATTTATATGAATTGTAATTTTTGTGTCGTAGAACCGGCATGTTTCGAGCAAGCGGTTCAAGAAGAAGTATGGAGAAAAGCGATGGAAGAAGAAATAAAAATGATCGAGAAAAATGAAACGTGGGAGTTAGTCGAGAAACCGAACGAGAAAGGTGTAATTGGGTTAAAGCGGGTCTATAAGACGAAAATGAATCCGGATGGATCGGTTCAAAAATACAAGGCGAGACTAGTTGCGAAAGGCTACTCTCAACAACCCGGTACCGACTATCAAGAGACTTTTGCGCCGGTGGCAAGACACGAGACGATTCGGTTGTTGATTGCATTGGCGGCGCATAAAGGTTGGAAACTACACCAACTTGATGTGAAATCAGCTTTTCTAAATGGTGTGTTGAAGGAAGAAGTTGTAGGGGAATATCCTCGACCCCGGGCCCGCGCAGCGGAATGAAGGCCCGGTCCGATTCCCCGATTCCCGAGATCACGCCATGACTTCGAGGGTACGATGCGAATAGAAGGATAGATCTATACCAGCGTGAAATTGATCACGCACGAAGGGTTGATCGCCGCCTTCTATCTCCTGTCACGTTGGTGACAATCCGCGCGTCCCATACCACGCGTCTTTCACCGTTCGTTGACCGTCTTCTCACTCCTTGAGTCGATCACAATCCAAGAGCCACAATTGTCGCTCCTCTACTTGTATCCACCATGAGTCGCAAGACGTCGGTCGCGGATGCACCTGCCTAGACGATGCAACGGCGAACTTGCTCGATCTAATCGATTCTCTATTACTCGAGAAACTCCTTTCTCGATTTCTCTCTCTTCGCACCCTTTCACTCACTAAAGATCAAATCTGAATTTGCTCTTTTTCTTGTGTATATTGGGCAGAATAATCACTTGCTTAGAATGATTCAACTGATTTTCATTGCTTAGTGAAGATGAGAGAGAAAATCCTATTTATACCTAAATAGGATAAGGATTAGCCAAAAGGCATGTATATCCAATATACACCCTTTCACACAGAAAACTGTATGAACCTGTTCAGTATTCTGTCCAGACGAAATTGATAAATTTCTCTGACAGAAAATCAACCAACACGAAAGTTGTAGATAATCTTATTATCTACACAACCCAATTTGGCCCAGCCCAATTGGAGTTCGTATGCAAAAGTTATGACTGTTTTACTAACTGTATGTCATACTGTTGCACCCTTTCGGTATTTCACAGAAACGACACTTATACTTCGTTCATATGAAATATATTTCTATATGAAGGTTGTAGATAATCTCATTATCTATCTAACCCAATTTGAACCATTCTAATTGGATTTTCCCACTGAAAGTTATGGCCACGAATGTACGACTACATTCATTTATCCTTGTGTACACTTTTACGGTTGATCCGAAACTGTATTTCTTTCAGTCTCCCACTCAATTTCAGATCTACCTAAAAGGTACTCATGCATATCCAATACGCACGATTTTAGAGAATATAGCTCGCGTATCAAATACCAAGCTATGCACATCCAATGTGCCGATTTTATGATCAAGCCCGACTTAGTACGACTCGTTGTGTGACCATGTAGGTTCGACTTAACGATGGTAGTAGGTTGTTTCCAATGCCTACAAGCTCATGAGCGGGATCTAGTCACTCCATCATAGCTACCCATGTTAAACGAAAAATGATTGTGATCATTGTGCCTATCTCGAATAGCGGTTACTAGTTCTCTTGTTTACGATATCCGTTAATCAAAAGGCATGGTAATAGTCATCCTTATAATTTGATTAACTACACTTATTCCCCGATTCCGAGTTGAGTTAACAAATTTCAATCGATATTAACCATTAATATCATTGACCGTGGCCACGGTTTTCGTTAATCGACTCATCGAGCGGCGCCTAAGAGATATCTCTTCCTTTCGGAATAAACAATTCCTATCTTGGAGACTCACATTGAATTCCGTGTTTCGGACAATACCCAATGATGACCCTTTTAACTCCCTGTTACGGTGAGCGTAAGATCATATCAAAGCATTGTGTTACGCACGTAACGCAATCAATGATCCCCTCAAGTATGAAGAATCTAAAACCCCATCCGTCGCAAGTCCATCTATAATGACTAAACCATGTCATGGTCTCGCGGCTTCGGTCATATCCAATACATGTAACCTAACATATATCTACGTTCCCGATTTGACAAACACCTTGTCCCATGATTAGCAAAACATAATCATCTCCTCGGCTAACGTACTAGTGTACGCGTTCAGTCTATTCCCTTGTAATAGTAATGCTTCTTTCTTAAGCAAACTGACCCGCGACTAGGGATGTTTAGAAATGACACTTTAAGTGTGACGGTTTCGCTGCACATGGTCCTCAACCATGTCGACGTCCACACAAGCTCAAATCAGGGTTCATGTAACAATCATATTACACAACCCGCACACAGTTTTCATATAAGGTGAATGCATGAAAATTTAAGTAAACAAAATTTTTAAAAGGGATACATTCATATGGACTAAGTATTTGGGTGATACAACGTTTACCTATGGGTATCTCCATACCCACAACCTGCGAGGACTATCGTATTAGATAGCTACACTCTACTCTCTTCTTCCTCCTCTAGGTATCTCCATACCCATAGTCATCGCATGACAGTCACGCGCGACTAGAGAGAGCGGTTTTGTAAACGGGTCCGCACGTTCCCGCTAGTGTTAATCTTCAGCAGGATTGGAATATTTCCAATACCTACGATCACATCTTTTGCAAAATTTCATGGATCAAATGAAATTTTCTGAGTATTGGCTAGAAGTGGTTGTGACCTCGGCATTTTTGGCTTGTACTATTGCGTTTCACGCAATAAACAACCATAAATCCGATAACTCGTGGCTACGAGAGTTTGGTCATGTTTCCTTGATCCATACCACTTCCTTTTGCGATTAATAACCTCAATATACTCGCCTCCGTACATAGAATCATAAACTATTGGTCTTGTGGAACCATTCCACATAACCGTGTTTTCATTTAAGCAAAACATGTACACACTTTGTGATCGAAAGTCGTGCTACATATTTGGACGTGCTTAATCTTTGGAAACTGTTGTTGTTATAACTCTTTATAACCAACACGTCCTCCACACCATTATAGATAAAAATCCTGAATTCTTTCGCAAAGTATTCAAGGATAACATTCACCGCTATAAATACAGATTCCAATGGGTTTAAATATACATAACCATTATGTATATAAATGTATAACCATTATACATTCACAAGAGTTAGTCTTATGTAATTCAATTACATTCAAACTCATGTGATTCCCATGAATTTATTGACGGTAAATTAGACGACTTATGTGTACGACGTATAGCCACATACATATCATGACAGATATAATAGATACTAACATCAAATGTAAGGCATGATATTATTACTTTTCGCGCTGCTTGATGTCTCACATCGAGCCTTTGAAAATTTCTGTCATTCAACATTTTGATTTAACTCCGCCAAGGAGTAATATGTTGTAAACCATTTTCAACAATATGTCGATATATGTGCTATAACATAGAACGAGGAACTTTTTAGATCTATCCTATAGATCTTCACGCTTATTTCATAAGCGGTCTCGTCTAAATCCTTTGTCGTTACAAGAAATATAACGTCGCAGCTCCCACTAACCTTCATGTATACACAAAGTTTCCATTCGTTTCGACAATTTTATAATAGTTTATAACTTCGTCAAAACGAATATTCCAATTCCGAGAATCTTTCTTTAATCCATCATATGGATCGTTAAAGTGTGCATATCTTATCCTCGATTCTTATGAATCGACAAAACCATAAGGTTGTGTCAAGTACACATCCTTTAATAAAATTTCTGTTAAGAAATTCGGTTTTGACATCCATCTTGCCACATCACATAGTCTTAATATGCGATTATGGCAAGAATAATTTCGAGAATAGGAAAGTATGGCAACATGCGAAAACGTTTCTTCATAGTCCGACTATGAATTGCATGAAACTCTTCGCAAAAAGCCTCGCTTTATATATATGCGTATTCCTATCCATGTAGGTTCTTCATCTTGAAAAACCTACTCACATTTCACGGGTCTAACCCAGAAAGTGATGAAATCAAGTTCTGAACTTGATAATTTACATGGATCGAATCTCAGATTTCATGACACCATGTCATGTGGAATCAACTTTTCATAGCATCCTTGTAGGATATCGAATCATCATATGATTTCGATCTATCATCATTAGCCACGATAAATCCGTATTTACCGGCTTATGATATAGCCTACTTGATCTACGAAAAATTCCTTTGTGTGTTCGACTTGCGTTCATCAATTCTTGATGAAGCCATGTCAACTTTCATCGGTACAATGTTCATTTTCAGATCTCGAACTCTTTCGAGATTTATTCTACTCCCACTAGCCCGCATAGAGATAAATGACACCAAGTTCCAAACTTGTGCTCATCTAGTCCTCCTCCAAGAAGGCATCTCTTCGAGCCACGAAAATCTCATTTTCATAGGGACGTTAGAACTAATACCCTTTAGTTTCCTTAAGGATAAACGAACAATTTCCAGATTTGGGATTGAGTTTAACCGAAACAAATTTCGAAATATCCTCACATCCTCAAATATGTACAAATGACAACTTCGGAACCATTCCGATCCATATCTCATATGGCGTCTTTTGTACCGATTAGAAGGTTTATGGTTCATATCTTATATGCAACCATTCATTAGTGCCGCTGTCTCAAGGGCGTATCCCCAAAACATTTTTGGGAGATCCTATTGGCTTATCATTTATCGAACCATGTCCAACATGCGTTCATTTCCTCTTTTCGGACACATCTCAATGTTCCAAATGAAGACAATCGTGAAACGATTCCACAATCATAAATGATCATCAATATTCATAACTCAAATATCGCATCTTCGATCCTATCGAAAGGTCTAGCTCAAATACTCGTCTTCTCGATCCTATCGAAAAGCTCTGATTTTCTTGCTTAGTTGATTTCGTATTTCGTTTTTGAAACTCTTTGAACCTTTCAAAAGTCTCTGTTTCGGCACGCATTAAATAGATATTTTCATATCTACTTTAATCGTCCATAAACGTAACAAAATACCGATAGCCTCCTCTTGCCTCGGAACTTATCGGAACATCATATGTAAATATAATTTCCAATAATTCGCTGGATCTTTCTCCAATACTTTGGAGAATGATGCCCTTTGTCGTTTTGCCTAATAAATAAGTATTGCATTAATCAATCAAATCTAATTCGAATGATTCTAGCATTCCATCACATGGAATCTAGATACGCGTATCTCGTTTATATGGCCAAGACGGCAATGCCAAAAGAAGCAATCAACTTCTAGGTTTAATCCTCCTCGGATTTCACCATTCTTTGAGTCATTAGTTTGGACAACTCTTTGTCCGAACTCTCCATTTTGGAAAACATTTTCCCAAAATACCCTTAGACATACATTTCTTTCGATCCCGCTTTTGAATTACAAGGACATCCACGCATCTATATGCATTGGATTCCTCGGATACTCTGAGCATCTCCAATTCAAATTTAAATCGCATCATATGCAATTTCGGGATCGACTTATCTATCGAATGCATATGATATTCGGTCACGAACATCAAATCTCGTACCATCAACACACGAGTGTTAATCAAAGACCCATAAGGCGTCTCAAAATTAACCTACTCTTTGAGCCGCATCGAACCATTCAACGCGCTCTAGCTCTTGAAACTATTTCATGAGCGTTGTGTTTTACTTTCATATACACCCGAATTCTCAAAACAATTTTGAGAAATTTGCGTCTATACATGCCACCACAAGGCACGTAATATCGTTCGATTCCTTCTTAAAGTTTATCGAACCCGGCTTTCTCTAAAGCCAATGCCTCGAGCCCCGAATCTACCATTTCCGTGTCCAACACGTTCCTTTAAGTCTAAAGAACTATTCTTTAACTATCAAGGTTAATCATGGTAATTCCGGCCCAAAAGCTATCTATCATATCGATCTCTACGATATATTTGGTGTTGCTTGAAAACATAATTCTAAACGGATGATGAAGATTAACTCCTAACCGTGCGTACTTAATCTATATGCTTATATGATGAATATATGATAGTGTTATTTTATCGAATCGATAACCCTCATACCGATACGGGACTCCAAGTCCATAACACTCAAGACCCATATTTTACGATCCTCCCATAAGTGACTATGGCCGACAAATGAGATCTCGATATTTTAGGTAGGATTATATCCAATCGCATCCAATGCGATTCTTGAACCGTTATAAGATTTCGGTGATGAATCGTATCCAATACAATCCCAGTTCCGTGTGTGCATCCTATCTATGCCCCGAACTCCAATCGGATTGGCTTGGACGGTTAAGTCACAACCATATCCATCGTATCGTTCAATTGAACTACTCACGTGCCCGACTATGGCCTGAAACCACGTGAATCCCCAATTAACGCTTACCACCCGCATCAATATATACAATAGTACGTGCCCGACTATGGCCTGAAACCACGCACTATGTCATATCAATCTCGATGGTTGTGGATATGGAAGGCATTTCCATGACTTAAATATTATGAGGGATCATGCCATTGCATGTTTCTAAATTCGTGACATAATCCAATTATATCACTATCACAAGATTTTCTATATGCATATGATTTTATTCGGGAGTCTAATTATTCTAAATAATTATCTAATAATATGCTAGTATGATTGATGCCGATCAAATCGATATAAAGAACTCAAAATTCCAAGTTGTGTAGCCAAAGTTATCACGAAAACAAAATCAGCAACCAGAAACCAGTCCGTTGTAACGCAACATAGTCCGTTACAACGGACCTCCAGTATACTTGGCACTCCGTTGCAACGGAAGTCCAGTCCGTTACAACGCTATTTATTTCGGAGTTTGGCCAAATTTTGCCAGAAACATGTCCGTTACAACGCAACATAGGTCCGTTACAACGCTATTTTCTGCAAACCTTCGTCCAAATTTCCAGAGACCAGTCCGTTACAACGCAACATACAGTCCGTTGCAACGGACCAACTGCGTAGAGCTCCGTTACAACGGACCCAGTCCGTTACAACGGACTCCAATAGACACCCTTGGCATCCCCGCAACCTCGTATCAGATACAAGGTCCGTTACAACGGACTCCAAGTCCGTTACAACGGAATAAGCAGTTTTCACGGTCCTCCTCACACCCCCGCATCCTATACAGGGTCCGTTGCAACGGACTCCAAGTCCGTTACAACGGAATATGTGTTTTTTCGAAAAATTCTCAATTTCCTGTATCTGCGACGGACTGCTGTTTTCACTGTTATAACGGACTATGCGATTTTTGAACTGCTGTTTTCGCTCGTTTCCAAAACGATCAATCATGAAACCTTTTCACGATTATTCCTAGATACTCTCAATCAACTATTGATCCATCTCTAGCGAATTTCACTTGTGATTTTAATGGAATTTGACATTCTAAATATATAACATCATGCAAACGGGTACGAACTTTGATAACCCGTGCGTATATCTAATATACGACTATGATTCGACCCTCGAATCGATGGCGATCGCTCTGATACCACTGTAGGGGAATATCCTCGACCCCGGGCCCGCGCAGCGGAATGAAGGCCCGGTCCGATTCCCCGATTCCCGAGATCACGCCATGACTTCGAGGGTACGATGCGAATAGAAGGATAGATCTATACCAGCGTGAAATTGATCACGCACGAAGGGTTGATCGCCGCCTTCTATCTCCTGTCACGTTGGTGACAATCCGCGCGTCCCATACCACGCGTCTTTCACCGTTCGTTGACCGTCTTCTCACTCCTTGAGTCGATCACAATCCAAGAGCCACAATTGTCGCTCCTCTACTTGTATCCACCATGAGTCGCAAGACGTCGGTCGCGGATGCACCTGCCTAGACGATGCAACGGCGAACTTGCTCGATCTAATCGATTCTCTATTACTCGAGAAACTCCTTTCTCGATTTCTCTCTCTTCGCACCCTTTCACTCACTAAAGATCAAATCTGAATTTGCTCTTTTTCTTGTGTATATTGGGCAGAATAATCACTTGCTTAGAATGATTCAACTGATTTTCATTGCTTAGTGAAGATGAGAGAGAAAATCCTATTTATACCTAAATAGGATAAGGATTAGCCAAAAGGCATGTATATCCAATATACACCCTTTCACACAGAAAACTGTATGAACCTGTTCAGTATTCTGTCCAGACGAAATTGATAAATTTCTCTGACAGAAAATCAACCAACACGAAAGTTGTAGATAATCTTATTATCTACACAACCCAATTTGGCTCAGCCCAATTGGAGTTCGTATGCAAAAGTTATGACTGTTTTACTAACTGTATGTCATACTGTTGCACCCTTTCGGTATTTCACAGAAACGACACTTATACTTCGTTCATATGAAATATATTTCTATATGAAGGTTGTAGATAATCTCATTATCTATCTAACCCAATTTGAACCATTCTAATTGGATTTTCCCACTGAAAGTTATGGCCACGAATGTACGACTACATTCGTTTATCCTTGTGTACACTTTTACGGTTGATCCGAAACTGTATTTCTTTCAGAAGTGTACGTGGAGCAACCGTAAGGATTTGTGGTTGAAGAAGACGACAACAAGGTGTACAAATTGAAGAAGGCTTTGTATGGGCTGAAACAAGCACCTCGTGCATGGTATAGCAATATTGATGCGTACTTCACCGAAAAAGTGTTTAAAAGGAGTCCGAGTGAACCAACCCTTTATATCAAGCAAGGCAAAATCGGTATGATTATCGTTTCTCTTTATGTCGATGATTTAATTGTGACCGGTAGTGACGAAAGAATGGTGCGAGAATTCAAGGAGGATATGTTGAAGAAATATGAGACGAATGATTTGGGATTACTTCATTACTTTTTGGGTACACTACAACATTTCAGGGTATCAGCGACGGTCATAACCGTCGCTAAAAGTCTCAAAAACCGTCGCTAAAGCCTTTACCGACGGCCAACCGTCGCTAAAAAACCGTCGCTGAAAGTGGCATCGCAGATGGCACTTTCACCGACGGCCCGTCGCTGATTCTACTTTCACCGACGGTTAAGCTTTCACCGACGGCCCGTCACCGAAGACATCTCCGACGGCCCAACGCTAATTGTATTATTTAAATGATATATTTCATACGTTAAGTTATTTCCGACGGCCCGTAGGTAATAAGTATATTAATTAAATAATATATTACTTAATTTATTCAGTTATTATGTAATTATTAATTAACAAGGTACATTAATCATTATTAATATTTAACAAATCAATTAATAATTAACATATCAACTGAATTAATTTACAAATAAACATAAACATATAAACACATAATCGGAGAGTACCGGTATTCCACAAATAAACATAAACTCATAATCTCACAATAAACACATAATCACAATAAACACATTATCTCACAAATATACAAATTCAACGCCGTTAATCGGAGAGTACCGGTATTCCAACAAGTAATCCAAGCCGTCCCATTTACTATCCAAATTGTACCACTAATCGGACCCGTACCAGTCCATATTAGCCTTCAATTCATCTCCTGCACAGAAACCATCTCAATCCATCAATTCCGGTCCCGGCTCCACTACAATCTCCTGCTCCAGCTCCTGCTCCTGCTCCTGCTCCTGCTCCACATCCATCTCCTGCTCCAGCTCCTGCTCCACATCCATCTCCTGCTCCAGCTCCAGCTCCGGCACGACATATACGCAACGATACAACTCAAACCATCAAAACTGCACAGAAAATTAATTAAATATATTAGTTAATTTCAGGGGCATAAATCTAATTTTATAAAAAAGAATTAAGAATTAACAAGAAATAAGAACAATTCAAGCCGTACCAGTAAGAATCGTCCCTGTCCCTGCTCCAGAACATCCCATTGAATCTTCGTCTTCAATCCAATCTCCAAAGATCTAAACCCTAGTAGCAGCAATCGCACCGGTACCAGTAATCGTCTTCAACCGCACTAAATAAAATCTTAATCCCGATGGTGGCGTCGACGTCTCCTGAAATCCTCTAACATTGAAACACACAAATCATCATCCCTCTTGCTCTTCATATCTTCCTCCAACTTGCGATTTTTCTACACATAAATTCAAAATATTTCAAATAAAATATAAAATGAATATTTTAAAATATAAAACAGTTTAAAACAGAATTAAAAAAGAATTGCATACACTTAAAAAAAACAGTTTAAAATATTTCAAATATACATGAATTCAAAATATAAAACAGTTTAAAATATTTCAAACAAAATATAATATTTCTAAATTAAATAAGTAACCTACACATAAATAATTATATAACAAACAGAATTAATACATAAATTAAAACAAAATTACATAAACTTAAAAAAAACAGTTTAAAAAAGAATTAAAAAAGAATTACATACACTTTAAAAAAATAGTTTTAAAAAAAGAATTAAACAACATAAATTAAATAATTCTATACTAGAAAAATTTAGTTTAATAAAAAAAATTAACACAAACAAAAATAACCTAAAAAACAAAATAATTTTTATTTAAACTAAAAAAGAACAGGATGTAAAATAACAGAGAAAGAACAGGATTTAAAAAAATTAACTCGATTTTTTGTTAAAGTAACAGGATTTAAAAACCCTAAGAGTACTTAAAACTCTAAAAAATTTAGAAACCCTAAAGCTCGAAATAATAAAACAATGAGATAAAATTATATACGTTGGAGGGGAAGAGGGGCGTTAGAGGCGAAAATTATATACGTCGGAGGGGAAGAGGGGCGTCGGAGGCGAAGAGGGGCGTCGGAGAGAAGAGGGGAGGGGCTGTGAAGAGGGGAAGAGGGGCGTCGGAGGCGAAGAGGGGCATCGGAGCGAAGAGGGGCGTCGGAGCGAAGAGGGGAAGAGGGGCTGTGAAGAGGGGAAGAGGGGCGTCGTAGGCGAAGAGGAGAAGAGGCGAATTTAGGTTTAGGGTTAAGAGAGAGAGGAGGAGGCCAGCGGGGTATATAAGAAGGTGTATACAACATCACCGACGGGCCGTCGGAAGGGTATTAGCGACGGCTCTATTAGCGACAGGCCGTAGGAGAAGAGCATTAGCGACGGTTTCACGTAACGACGGGCTGACGGAGAATTTTTGAAAATTAGGCGGTTTTTTTGAAAATGTAGCGTAACCTTTCAGCGACGGGGATTCTTTCACCGACGGGCCGTAGGAAGGGTATTAGCGACAGGGCAAGCATCACCGACGGGAGCCGTCGCAGACTATTAGCGACGGTTTCGAAGTTTAGCGACGGGCCGACGGAAAAATTTGAACATCACCGACGGGCCGTCGCTAATAAAACCGTCGGTAATGCTCTTCTGCGACGGGCCGTCGCAGAAAGGTTGTTTTATTTGCGACGGGCCGTCGCTGATGGCATACCCCCGTCGCTAATACTCCCATCTGTTGTAGTGGTATCGAGATTAATCAAAGAAAAGATGGAGTTTTTATTTCGCAAATAAAGTATGCCCAAAATATTCTCGCTAAATTTAAAATGGAGAATTGTAATCCGGTGACGATACCGATTTTGGTGAATGAAAAGATGATGAAAGAAGATGGTAGTGGTGATGCCGACGAATCGGTCTATAGAAGCCTAGTGGGTAATTTATTATACCTTGCCGTTACAATACCCGACATTATGTATGGAGCAGGTTTGTTATCTCGGTTCATGAATAAACCGAGCAAATTACATTTTGGAATAACGAAGAGATTATTGATACATACAAGGTACCAAAGATTTCGGACTTATGTATGAGAAGAATGAGAAAACGAAAATAGAATTGGTTGAATTTTGTGATAGTGATTGGGCCGGTAGTGTGGATGACATGAGAAGCACATCCGGTTATGCATTTACCCTTGGATCGGGTATATTTTCGTGGGCCTCGAAAAAGCAAGAACGAGTCGCGCTTTCAACGACGGAGGCGGAATACGTGTCGGCAAATGAAGCCGCAAGACAAATCGAATGGTTGAGAAAAGTGTTAGAAGACATGGGGGAGAAACAAGAAACCGCAACGGTTCTCTTTTGCGATAATCAATCCGCGATAGCCATGTCAAAGGATTCCGTCTTCCATAGTCGAACCAAGCATATCAAGCTACGACATCACTTTATTCGAGAAGTGGTTGGAGATGATGAACTCGTTGTCAAGCATATTAAATCCGAAAATCAATTGGCGGATATTTTCACCAAGGCGCTTCCGATCGAGAAGTTTATTCGATTTCGAGAATTGATGGGAATGACGAGCAAAATAATTAAGGGGGAGTATTAAAATTAATGTTTTAATATATTAATTCATAATATTATATTTAATAAAGGAGCAGATTAATATTCAATGTATTTGTGTGTGAATGGTAGATGTCTTTTGACATGAGGAGGTGTCCATAGTTAGAAAAGAATTATCCAGAATTTAGAGAGATAGGGATGTATGTTTGAAAGGGTGTGTTTAGGGGGTGTATATTGAATCCTATTTAAAGGATTGTTGTAATGTACGAAAGGGCCATATAGAAGAAATATAATTGACTCCTCTCATTAATTTTACAACAATTTGGCTCAACCCTAACTGGCCACGTCATCAGTATTGTCAATGTACTGTTCATAAGTTACTGTTCATGTATTCCTGCATTACTATTCATGCCCTATCGGGCACTGTTCATAAACTGCTGACTTACTGTTCATGGATTACTGTAAATTACTGTTCATTACTAATGAAATAATTTTCAACACGTTATTTTCATATTTGTTTGATAATATATTTCATATTGTATTAATTTATTTTATGATATTATATTACACAAAACAATGATTAATTTATTTTAAAATATGATTATTTTAGAAACCAAATGGTTCTCTTCCTTTTCTTTTTCTTTTTATAATTATATTTGTTTTATTCAATAAACAATATAATTTATTATCTAAATTACTGTTCATTACTACTAAAATAATTTTCAACACATTATTTTCATATTTGTTTGATAATATATTTCGTATTGCATTAATTTATTTTATGATATTATATTACACAAAACAATGATTAATTTATTTTAAAATATGATTATTTTAGAAACCAAATGGTTCTCTTCCTTTTCTTTTTCTTTTTATAATTATATTTGTTTTATTCAATAAACAATATAATTTATTATCTAAATTACTGTTCATTACAACTAAACTAATTTTCAACACATTATTTTCATATTTGTTTGATAATATGTTTCGTATTGCATTAATTTATTTTATGATATTATATTACACAAAACAATGATTAATTTATTTTAAAATATGATTATTTTAGAAACCAAATGGTTCTCTTCCTTTTCTTTTTCTTTTTATAATTATATTTGTTTTATTCAATAAACAATATAATTTATTATCTAAATTACTGTTCATTACTACTAAAATATTTTCAACACATTATTTTCATATTTGTTTGATAATATATTTCGTATTGTATTAATTTATTTTATGATATTATATTACACAAAACAATGATTATTTTAGAAACCAAATGGTTCTCTTCCTTTTCTTTTTCTTTTTATAATTATATTTATTTTATTCAATAAACAATATAATTTATTATCTAAATTACTGTTCATTACTACTAAAATAATTTTTCAACACATTATTTTCATATTTGTTTGATAATATATTTCGTATTGCATTAATTTATTTTATGATATTATATTACACAAAACAATGATTAATTTATTTTAAAATATGATTATTTTAGATACCAAATGGTTCTCTTCCTTTTCTTTTTCTTTTTATAATTATATTTGTTTTATTCAATAAACAATATAATTTATTATCTAAATTACTGTTCATTACTACTAAAATAATTTTCAACACATTATTTTCATATTTGTTTGATAATATATTTCGTATTGCATTAATTTATTTTATGATATTATATTACACAAAACAATGATTAATTTATTTTAAAATATGATTATTTTAGAAACCAAATGGTTCTCTTCCTTTTCCTTTTCTTTTTATAATTATATTTGTTTTATTCAATAAACAATATAATTTATTATCTAAATTACTGTTCATTACTACTAAAATAATTTTCAACACATTATTTTCATATTTGTTTGATAATATATTTCGTATTGCATTAATTTATTTTATGATATTATATTACACAAAACAATGATTAATTTATTTTAAAATATGATTATTTTAGATACCAAATGGTTCTCTTCCTTTTCTTTTTCTTTTTATAATTATATTTGTTTTATTCAATAAACAATATAATTTATTATTTTCATATTTGTTTGATAATATATTTCGCATCGCATTAATTTATTTTAAAATAATTTTCAATATAATATGTTTGTGTTACTATTTTAAAGATACTATATTACACACAAAAAAAATGATTATAATTATATTTATTATTTATTTTTTATGTATGTGTATGTTTTTGTGTATGTTATTTATTTTTCAAGTATGTGTCTCAACCACTTATTTGAGTATGTGTATTTAATGCACAATCATTTATTTTTCTATTTGAAAAAAAAAAATACCATTCTTGATCTAATAATTATATTGTATCTGATGTTCATTAATTTGTTTAAACCCGTCGCGGAGCGCGGAAAATTCTTCTAGTAAAATAAAAAGAGCCATCTCTCTGTGCGTGAAAGAATAAAGGGGAAATTGCCCCCGGTTGTCTCCGTCCAATTATTCACCTATTTTTCAATTTATATTACAATTCCAACTATTCCCCAACAATTCATAGATCCAAATTAAATTCCAACATCCATATCTTCAAACGAAAAAGAAAAAAAAATATTGACCTAAAATTCAGTTCACCATTCATAGTTGTTCATTATAATTTGAACTTCCATACATGTTGTTATACCAGTTATATAATTGCCATGATCTAATAAAATATTCTTGTTTATCTTCACTATCAGATATATAATTACACTGATAAAAAAATTATGCTTACTATTTTGGAACCTGGTTTTACTGGTTTATAGAATTTCCGGTGTCGATACAATTATTTTGGTCACTTCTAGATAAATAACTTTAGTTGTCAAAAAAATCATTGTCAAGGATTTAGGCAAACTGAGTAAAAGAAGAGCTAATATCAGGAAAAAAAAAAGACCGAAGAAGAAACGTACCTTCAAGGAACTCCTCAAGGAACTCTTAATGGTTGATTATGGAAATCGCCGTAATGATATTTAATGTAAATTGTGCAGATACTATAGAGAAAGGCAGAGTCACAATAGAGAGCTTCAATTTACATAAAAGAAGACAAAAAAATGAAGGACCATTATACTTTTCACCCTCATTTCCCCCGTAATTCTCCCAACTAATTAATCTCATAATTAGCAAAGTGAATTAATAATTAATTCATGATTACTAAAATTTAATATGAAATTAAAGTCCATGCTAATTAATGATTAATTCGAAGTATTTAAAAATAAATAATTATCAATTAATCATTAATCCAAATCACTAATTATCGGATTAACCGTGAATTACTATTGTGGACAAATTACGGGAGAATCTAGGGAACATGATATATGGCCTAAAAAATGAATGGTCCTCAAAGAAGATTGAAAAGTAAACTAAATTTCACTTTCGGTCATGACTTAGATTTTTCATAGTCTAAAATGAATGGTTCTTAAAAAAGATTGAAAAGTAAACTAAATTTCACTTTCGGTCTTGACTTAGATTTTTTATAGTCTTTCTTGGACAGCTAGCTAAGATCAATCATCCAATCACTATTTTCTTCAGGCTTAGAAACATGGTGACCCAAATCCATGTTTTGCAGATTTTTTTATCGACCAGTTGACGAATAGTTTAGTGTATGCTTTTGTGAAAATTAAGAAAGAAAAAAAAATGTTAAGACTAGGCTTCTTTTAAGTTCTATTTTGTACCATAATTCGATGTTTTGCATATCTCAACCGTTCACCAAGAAAAACTCGATTTTATGTGATAGTCAGCAGAAAATTCGTCCGTGTAAATCGAGAAAATCAATGCAAATATTCTTATAATTTAAAGATATGGAAATAAATCAGTTTTATTTGATAGCATTGGCTAAGGTGACTTGCATGTAAATGATTAGTTGTGTTATTGTTAAATTAAACAAATTAAGAGGTAGTATGTCAAGGTAACATCTAAAATGTATCGAATTTGAGTAAGTATTAAGCCTCGTAAAAAAAAAAAATAGAAGATAGATAGGAAACAGGAACTGCTGTTAATTTGTATTCATCAATTGAATTAATTAAGAGAAAGAGATAGAAACAAATGAAATGATTTTTTCTAGTAAGTGCTCCCGAGGGAGTAAAATCAAATGTGCCCGTTCAAATGTTTCAAATGAAAAAGTACCAAAGTATAAGTTCATTACATAATTTTAAATTTGATTGCATCTATAATATAAGAAATGAATGAAAAGAAAATACATGATTTCTCCCGTTTTTTGCTCTTTGCGTGCTTAAAAGGTTTCTACCGGTTGCACAATCCTCGCGCAAATGATCCTGAATTCATGAATTTTATCTTGTTTGTCTTGGATACCATGCAGAAAAAGCATTCATCACTCTTCCTTTCCATCCCACAAGTAGCCAGTTCTTATCATCATCGATAAAAAAGCTCTCATGGTAAACTTCTCTCACCGTATACTTGATTCTCTTGAATATTACCTGATCCAAAGGCAACTCCTCAAACCCCGCTCTTGAGTTCCTGTTATGCCATAGCTTATATGTCTCGGGCCGTACAAACCTTTCAGACCCCTCACATGCTATCACATTAGCCACTACAAGGCCCCATGCATTTTCTAAGGACCGTCTTTGTTTACTGCCTCGCGGTATGGTAGCGTCCAAAAGATCAAACTTTGCAGAGCTATAAAGCAGCATTTGTTTAAAGCGATCGACAAACAATGAGCTGTCATATGACCCATTTTCAATTCCTTGTATGAAAACATGGGGCTTGATGTGTCTAATAATATCAAGAACTCGATTTTTCGGGCTGTACGTTGAATCTGCTTCATCTCCGAGATATTCAGAACCATGAAAAGAGTTCACAATAAGCACTTCGTCTTTCTCAATGTTGAGATCATCAACATTAATATTATCCCATTTTGTATATATGCCTCTATACTCGAGAGGAACACCAAAAGTTGTGCAGACACTTGCAAGCTTCCGCCTTATGGGTTCAATTCGATCATTAGGTGAATACCTCGATACTTGAGCTTCAATATTAGTTATCCGAAGTTTTGGAGGCCCACCTTTTCTTATAGAGAGCCCATGAATTAAACATGGCCAATTAAAGCGAAATGCTGCCCCAAGATTTATGATGTGCAATTTCGTTGCCTTCCCGATTGCATTGAGGGTTGTATGGTTTGCAAAGTACTGAGAAGCGATGAGAACGGGGCTTGAGACTAGACACGTAGAATAAGCATCTAAGTAATCGGTTTCAGTTTCTTGTGAAACCAAAAGTTTAAGGTACGGCTCGTCACTAATTATGTTTAAACGAGCTTCGAGTGCCTTGACAAAGATATGGGCCATCCTTTGCACCCCATCCCCGTCAGGGAAAGAGTGCATTCTTATTTGCTTTATTAGTTGATTAGCGTTTTGGGTATCATTTATAGCTATTGCTTGCGAACAATGAACAAGAAGAGCTCTGAGATCAACTAAACTCTCGTGGATTTTCTTTTTACCGTTCCGTTTGGTTTCACTCTGCATGGTTTCGCGCAGACGATGAGCTTGTTTGGCAAATTGTTCATGTCCAAGAAACACTTTATCAATTTGGTCATCAAGATTTTTGAGATTAAGCACACAAATTTTACTCTTTCGTCCCTCCACGAGGGACAAATCCTCAGAATGCGCGTTCTTTTTACCCTTCAATCTCACGTGATCCTTATCTTTCTCCTCACGTTCTTTTAACTTCCTTCCAACGGAATCATCGTCTCTTTTGGTTTGTAAATTTACTGCCAGTTTATTGCAAGCAAAACTAGGAAGGAACTTCAGCCCTTCTTCCATCCCTCTCTTGAATTCTATAACCGGTAAGCTCTCATTTTGAATGTGACTGGCCAAATTAGCATATGCTTCTGGCCAATTTGTTTGTGGTAAATTATTAATCGAACAAGGTGGATACGTTTGTCCGATAATATCATAATATGATCTCTCCACATCTTGAAGAGCGGCCTTATCTGGATATACATTAATATCTTCATCGATGTTTTCATCTAGAAGGGTGTTACTTATGTTCTTCAATGCTTCACTTGTCGATATTTCGTAATTTTGATGATTCAATGCAAGATTACTGTTATAGGGGGTGTTTTTTGATATCTTTGGGTGGCTATTGAGAAGAACCTCGCTTGTGCCTGTGGTGGTTATCTCCATTTCTTCAAGAGTAGAAATTAATTTACCTAAAATTCAATTTAGATTTAGAAGCTATTCCAAAAAAAAAGATCAATCTGATTTGTATTATTACGCCTGTGTCATCTCTGTTATTATCTGATTGGTGTTAGTATAATTATTCAGGCCAAAAAAAAAAAGATCAATTTAGATTTAGAAGCTATTCCAAAATTATTCAAACCATATCATAAAAAAGGAAAATAAATAAATTTGGAATCAAGATAGAAATAATAAAAAAAAAGATCAAGCTATGATAAAAATTAAAAAAATCTAACAATACCTTGATGGAAGCTTAAGCTCTGATAATAGAGAAAACCCTAATTGTTGTTGTGGAAAACTCAAAATTGTTAATCTACAAAAGAGAAGAGAAGATTGGATAAGTAAGCCAAGTTTCACTTTCGGTCTTGACTTGCTTTTTGGATGTCCACATATGTTTGGTTCTACATGAAACAAAAGGAACGAATTATTTCTGGCTATTCATTGACTAATAATATTTGTGTTTGACTAAATTATTGGATTCCGAAAAAAATAACATGCTTATGTTTGTTTTGACATTATGATTATTTTAGTAAAGTGAATGAAATTACAATAATACCATTTCTTGTAGAACAATTAAAAAATAAATAATTTAATGATACATCATTAATAAAAATAAACAATATAATTATTTAATCAATTATAATTATACATTTAGAAGGAGCATATCAAGCCCAAATATATTTTTGTGTTGAAAATAATTATAATTATATTATATTTATTAATTATTATAATTAATAATATTATATTTATAATAACTAATAATATTAAAATTAGTATACTATAATTAATAAGTATATTATAGTTATTTAATTATATATTATATTTAATTAATAATTATAATTATTCAACAATTATTTTTCATTTAGTTTATATAATATTTTCTTAAAATAAATATAATAATTATTTTAAGGGGGATTTACATATTTACCCTTTGTTAAACTTAAAATTACATTTTACCCTTCTTAAAATTAAAATATCATATTTACCATTTCATAAATCTAAAATATCGTATTTAACCAATGGTCAACATTTAAAATTACTATTTTACCCTTCTAAAAATCCAAAATATCATCCCTTTAAAAATAAAAATATCATATTTACCCTCTCAATAATAAAATAACATACGCGTCCTTACTCACTCGACAAGAAGAAATGACGCCATACAATTTAATAGTATTTTTTATTATGATTATATTTTTGCTATCAAGTTATATTTTTTTACATTTCTGTTTATGTCATTTAAGGTTGGTAGAATGATTATCTTTTGAAATATTATTGATATACTTTTTGCATTTATATTGTTATCTATGAGATTACATTGCTATATTATGTGGGTAAATATGATATTTTTATTTTTAAAAGAGTAAATTTGATATTTTGAATTTTTAGAAGAATAAATATGTAAAGGGTAAAATAGTAATTTTAAATGTTGACCTTTAATTTTAACGGAAAAATGGATGGTTTTTAATTTTTGGGTAAATGCGATATTTTAGATTTATGAAAGGGTAAATGTGAAATTTTAATTTTAAGAAGGGTAAATATATAATTTTAAGTTTAAGAAAGGGTAAATATGTAATTTTTAGTTTAAGAAAGGGTAAATACGTAAATCCCCCTTATTTTAATTATAACTACAATTATCTAAGTATATTTAATTTTCAAATAATCAAAGAAATGTTCCAAAAAATAAACAATATAATAAATAGAAGATATTTTCGTAAATATCATGAGAATATCACATTATCATTATTTTTGGTGAAAATTATTTCTCATGAATTCATGAAAATGTGTCACATGATAGGAATGTAACATTCTCCTAGTATTCTCGTGATGTGTCACACAAAGCAATCACATTTTCATGACCTAATTTTCCGAAAAAAAACTATAACTTTCGTGATTCAAACATACCCTTAATTAATTAAATAATAGACAACTCCTTACAGCTTCTTCTAGCCAAGCAAGTTGGGAATAAGCCTCATGTAGAGCATTTAAAATCTCTAATTAGGTTTGCAAATTACTAATCCTCAATTCTTGCAAATCATTTTGATCTGTTCCATTTTTATGTGATGCAAAATGAATGAAGTTCTGGAAAATTTTCAGCTAATCTGATCATTCCAATCCAATCTGAATTCCAAAAATTTATTAAACTTCCACTTTTAATTTCAATTTAACACTTCAATTGAAAATGTCATACAATTTGATCATCATTCCAAATTATGAATATCTAGGATTGTATTTACGGGGGTCCACTGTCCGGATCCGGTTCGTGATCATATCAGATCGATATCTATATTATTTTTCGGATACGGAATTACTCGGATCCGGATATGATTCGGATAAACGGATACGAATACGACTAGAATATTGTCGGATACGGATAAGAATACGGATTCGGTTCATTTTCCGATATTAAAACAAATACTATGTTATGATAACATAACTTATTCTTTAGCTATAAATATATATAATTTATTAATTTGTGAAATGAACGATATATATGATTATATTTAATCCTGATTTTAAATTGTGATTATAAATAACTCACAAATCATTAATTAATAATTCCTATATGATTTTTCATATATATATATATATATATATATATATATATATATATATATAGAGAGAGAGAGAGAGAGAGAGAGAGAGAGAGAGAGGAGAGAGAAGAGAGAGATGCTAACAAGAATCCATAAAAAGAATTCAAAAAAGAATCTAAATATCAAAATATATTGTTGAAATTAGCAAATATATTCTTGTATTTATCAAAATATACTGTTGAAAATATATTATTTTATTCTAAATTTTAACTATGTTAACATATTGGTTTCATAGTATATTTTGCAAATTTGAATAATATATTTTTCTAATTTCATCAGTATATTTTGCATTTGTGGATTCTTTTTTTAAATTCTCCTTAGCAAGCATGTATGTATGTATGTGTATGTATATATATATATATATATATATATATATATATATATATATATATATATATATATATATATATATATATATGCGGATCCGATTCCGAATACTCGAATCCAATTCCGTGTATCTGGATCCTTAAAAATACATAGATCTTGTCCCGACAACAAAATCGAATATCGGATCCGGTTCCGGATTCAAAATTAGTAACCATATCCATATCCGGATCCGATGGATCCGAGTTTTTATACGACGAGTGGGGTGACGGCAAGTTCGTGAGCTTTCGAACCTGGCGCGACATGGTAAAAATCTGGGTGTATCTCCTCTCAATTTAGGGGTTGTAATTTGACCCAGGGTAATAATTTGGATTTTTGTTAGTAATATGGGTTGTAATTTGACCCAGGGTAATAATTTGGATTTTTGTTAGTAATATGTACATACATAACAAAATGGAGGTAAGTAAATGCCAACCGAGTTCTTATACTAGGTCGACCCAGACCATAGACTAGGTAGGGTAAGTTAAATCTCTTACTAATCCTACAACAAACTATGTGCATATTTTTCCGGTTGTCAATATATTAAAAGACTTGCAGTTTTTTCAAATAAAAGGAATTCATGAATACAATTTCGCTATATAAATTCAATTTTATGGCAAGAAAATTATCAAACAAAACGAAAAAAAACAGAAATTATTGCAAAGCTTACAAAGCTTTCAGCACTTGCACAATACTCATACAGATTGATAGTTCAATACTTTTTGTTGTAACAAGCCCGTAGGCACACACACACTCTCTCTCACACACACACCATAATCTAAATGATATCATAATTGAAAGTCTCTGCATAGTCGATAGTTCAATACTATTATCGTAGATATAAGTAGAAATTTAACAATTTGTTTGTCTTGGATGCCATGTCGAAAAAGCACTCATCACCCGCCCCTTCCATCCGAGAAGCAGATATTCATTATCATTCTCGACAAAGAAATCCTTATTGTAAACTTCTCTAATCTTATTCCTGATTTTCTTGAATATTGTTCGATCCATACGAAACTGCTCAAATCCTGCTCTCAAGTTCCTAGAATGCCATTGCTTATACGTTTCTGGCCTTACAAACCTTTCCGAACCCTCACATGCTATCACATTAATCGCCAAAGGGCCCCATATATTGTTTTCTAAGAGCCATCTTTGTTTATTGTCTTGCGGTATGGTAGCCTCAAACGTATCAAATAATGCAGAGATAAAAAGTAGCATTTGCTTAAAACGATCGGCAAAAAACAAACCACTAAATGATGCATTGCCAATTGTTTGAATTAAAACATGTGGGTTCAACTGTTTTATAATATCAAGAAATCGATTTTTAGGATTGTAAGTTAAATCTGTTTCATCCCCAATATTTTCGAAACTATGCAAACAGTTCACAATAAGCATCTCGTCTTTCTCAATGTAGAGATCTTCGACATGAATTTCATCCCATTTTGTACATATCCCTCTATACTCAATAGGCACACCAAATGTTCTTGAGTACCCCTCAAACTTCTGCCCTATCACTTCAATTTGTTGCGCAGGTGAGGAACTTGATTCCAAAGCTTCAATATTTGTTATCCGAAGTTTTGGGGGCCCTCCTTCCCTTTTAGAGAGTGCATGAATTAGACATGGCCAAGTAAAGCCAAATTCAATGCCAATTTTTATTATATGCAATTTTGACGCATTTCCGGTTGCATTAAGAATTGTATCATTGGTGAAGTATTGGGATGCCATAAAAATCGGAGATGATATTAAAAAGATGCGTTCATCATCTGAGTTTTCTGTTGTAGTAACTTGTGGCGCCACAAGTGGTTTCAAGAGGTCATTACTAGTTCCATATAAACGAGCTTCCAGTCCTTTGACCAAAATGTGGGCCATTCTCTGCACTCCGTCACCCGTAGGAGAAGAGTGCTTCCTTATCTGCTTTATTAATCGATTAGCATGTTGATTCTCATTAATAGATATTGCTTGTGAACAATGGATTAGAAGAGTTCTGAGGTCAATTAAACTCTCATGGGTTTCTATCTTACTTTGTGAATTCTTTCGACTCTTCATGATTTCACTAAGACGAAGAGCTTCTTTTGAAAAATGTTCTTCATGCAAAAAGAATACCTTATCGATCACCACTTCTTGGTTCTTAAAATAAAGCACAGAAATTTTACACTTTCGTCCCTCCACGAGGGACAAGTCCCCACAATTTGTGTGCTTTTTACCCTTGAACCTCACGAGATCCTTATCTTTTACCTCGCATTTGTTTAACTTCCTTCCAATTGAATTACCATTCTTTTTGGCTTGTAAATCAATGGCCAATTCGTTATCGTTAATACTAGGGAGGAACTTCATTCCTTCTTCATACCCTTTCTCTAATTGTAAAGCGGGTAAGCCAATCTGATGAGAGCCCGAGAAGCTACCAATTGAACCCGAAAACCCGTGATGCCAGTTTGGATGTGGTAAGTTACTCGGTGAAGATAGATAATTTTGTCCAAGAATATCATAAAACGATTTCTCGATTGTTTGAAGAGCCGCCTTCTTAGGATATACATCATCATTTCCGTTGTTGTTATCTTCGAAAAGTATCGTGCTTATGTTTTGCAATGCTTCATCTGTGGTTATCTTGCAAATGCCATGGTTGGAAGAAAATCGTTCCATTTCTTCAAAAGAAAAAAACAGATTGACCTAAAATTCAGAGTTATCATTAAAAGTTGTTCATTACAATTGAACTTCCAAACACATGTTGTTTATAGTACTGCCAGATATAATTGCACTGATATCTTTTTTTTCTGTTTACTATTGTCGAACCTGCTTTTACTGGTTTTTAGGTTTACCGGTGTCGATACAATTATTTTGTTCACTTTTAGATAAATAACTTTGGTTGTCAGAAAAATCATTGTCAAGGATTTTGGCAAGCTGAGTAAAAGAAGAGTTAATATCAGAAGAAAAAAAATCGAAGAAGAAATTTACCTTGAAGGAACTCTTAATGGTTGATTATGAAAATCGCCGTAATGATATTTAATGTAAATTGTGCAGACTGTAGAGAAATGCAGAGTCATAATAGAGAGCTTCAATTTACATTAAAAAA
Source organism: Luzula sylvatica (assembly GCA_946800325.1). Classification (NCBI taxonomy): domain Eukaryota; kingdom Viridiplantae; phylum Streptophyta; class Magnoliopsida; order Poales; family Juncaceae; genus Luzula; species Luzula sylvatica. The sequence continues at coordinate 53,170,121 of OX326961.1, forward strand.
AAATGAATGGTCCTCAATGAAGATTGAAAAGTAAACTAAGTTTCACTTTCGGGCTTGACTTGGACTCTTGACTTGGATTATTCATAAGTCTTTCTTGGACAGCTAAGATCAATCATTCAATTAGTCTTGTGTTGAGGCTCAAAACATGTAGACCCAAATCCATGTTTTGCGGATCTTTTTATCGACCATTTGATGAATATTTTAGTGTATGCATTCGTGAAAAATTAAGAAAGAAAAAACTGTTAAAAGGCTAGGCTTCTTCTATCTTTCACCACTATTCGATGTTTTGCATGTCTCAAACCGTTCATCAAGAAATCTCAATTTTATGTGATAGTCAACAGAAAATTGGTCTGTGTAAATCAAGAAATGAATGTAAATATTCTTATCATTTTGAAGATAATGGAAATAAATCAGTTCTATTTGAATAGTTGCGTTATTGTTAAATTAAACTGAGTAAGAGGTAGTATGTCAAGCTGTCTTCTCAAATGTATCGAATTTGAGCAAGTATTTAACCCCCTAAAGGAAAGTTTATTAGAAGATAGATAGGAGACAGAACTGCAGGCCATTTGTGTTCATCAAATGAATTAAATGAATGATTCTTTTTAGTAAGAGTTCCCGAGGGAGTAAAAATCAAATATGTCCTTTCAAGTTTCAAATGCTTTAAATGAAAAAAAATACAGAAGTATAAACTTCATCACATAATTTAAAGTGTGATTGCATCGACAATTTTATAAGAAAAAATAGAACACGTGATTTCTCCCTCTTTTTCTTTTCGCGTGGTTAAAAGGTTTCTAACAGTTGCACAATACTCGCGCAAATGATCTTGAATACATGAATTTTATCTTGTTTGTCTTGGATACCATGCCGAAAAAGCATTCATCACCCTTCCTTTCCATCCCACAAGTAGCCATCCCTTATCATCCTCGATAAAAAAACCCTTGTGGTAAACTTCTCTCACCCTATCCATGATTCTCTTGAATACTACTCGATCCAAAGGCAACTGGTCAAACCCCACTCTCGAGTTCCTGTTATGCCATAGCTTATACGTATCGGGACATACAAATCTTTGTGACCCCTCACATGCTACCACATTAACCGTTATACGGTCCGATACATTTTCTAACAACCGTCTATGTTTATTATCTTGCGGTATGGTAGCGTCCCAAATATCAAACATTGCAGAGCCATAAAGTAGCAACTGTTTAAATCGGTCGACAAAAAATGAACTGTTAAATGACCCATTACTAATTCCTTCGATGAAAACATGTGGCCTGATCTGTCGTATAGTATCAAGAACTCGATTTCTTGGACTGTATGTTAAACCTGCTTCGTTCCCAAGATACTCCAAGCCATGCAAAGCGCTCACAATAAGCACTTCGTCCTTCTCAATGTTGAGATCATCAAGGCGAATTTCATCCCATTTTGTATATATGCCTCTATACTCAAGAGGCACGCCAATAGTTCTAGCAAAATCTACCAACTTTTGCCTTGCCGCTTCGATTCGTTCACCAGATGGAAATCTCGATATGTGAGCTTCAATATTAGTTATTCGAAGTTTTGGTGGCCCGGCCATCCTTACAGAGAGAGCATGGATTAGACATGGCCAAGGAAAGCGAAATTCAGTTCCAAGATTAATTATATGCAATTTCGATGCCTTCCCAAGTGCATTGAGGATTGTATGGTTTACAAAGTAATGTGAAGCCATGAGAACAGGGTTAGATATTATACATATACGGAAAACATCCAAGTAATCAGTCAGAGATTCTTGTGGCACCAAAAGTTGTCGGCACGGCTTGTCAATAGTTCCGTTTAGACGAGCTTCAAGTGCATTGACAAATATGTGGGCCATCCTTTGCACCCCATCTCCATCAGGAAAAGAGTGCATTCTTATACACTTTATTAGTTGATGAGCGTTTTGGGTATCATTTATAGCTATTGCTTGTGAACAATGGATAAGAAGAGTGCTGAGATCAACTAAACTCTCGTGAATTTTTGTCTTACCCTTCGGCTTGGTTCCACTCATCATGATTTTACGTAGACAAAGGGCTTCTTTCGCATAATGTTCTTCGCGTAGAAGAAACACTTTGTCAAGTTCATCATCTCGATATTTGAAATAAAGCACGGGAATTTTCCACTTTCGTCCCTCTGCAAGGGACACATCCTCAGAATTCGCATGCTTTTTACACTTCAACCTCGTGTGATCCTCGTTATCTGTTCTCTCGGCTTCTTTTAACTTCCTTCCAACCGAATCACCATCTTCTTGATCCTCCGAATGAAATTACAATAGTACCATTTCTTGTAGAATAATTAAATAATCAATAATTTAATGCTACGTCATTAATAAAAATAAACAATATAACTATATAATCAATTATAATTATACATTTAGAAGGAGGAGCCCAAATATATTTTTGTGCTTAAAATAATTATAATTATATTATATTTATTAATTATTATAATTAATAATATTATATTTATTATAACTAATAATATTATAATTAGTATACTACAATTCAATAGGTATATTATAATTATTTAATAATTATATTATAATTAATTAATATTAGAATTAGAATTATTTAATAATTATATTACATTTAATTTATATATTAGTTTCTTAAAATAAATATAATTTATTTTAATTATAACTACAATTATCTAATTATATTTAATTTACAAATAATCAAAGAAATGTTCCAAAAAAGAAACAATATAATAAATAAAGGGTATTTTCGTAAATATCATGAGAATGTTACATTACCATCATTTTTGGTAAAAATTATTTCTCATGATTCATGAGAATGTGTCAAATCATAGGAATGTAACATTCCCGTAAGATTCTCATGATGTGCCATACAAGGCATTCACATTTCCATGACCTAATTTTCCAAAAAAAACTACAACTTTCATGATCCAAACACACTTTTAATTAATTAAATAATAGACAACTCCTTACACCTTCTTCTAGCCAAGCAAGTTGGGAATAGACCTGATGTAGAGCATTTGAAATCCCTAATGAGGTTTGCAAATTACTAATCCTCAATTCTTGCAAATCATTTTGAACTGTTCCATTTTTATGTGATGCAAAATGAATAAAGTTCTGGAAGTGGAATTTTTTCAGCTAATCTCATTCCAATCCAATCTGAATTCCAAAATATGAATATCTAGGATTGCATTTCATCTCCTCTAGGCAGTACTTGTGCATTTCATCTATTAAAATTCACCCATTTTGAGTTGTTCCCCCCCTGCCTAGAATACTTTCATAAGACAGTGGGGTGACGGCGAGATCTAGAGCTTTTGAACCTGGCACGGTCGTGACATGCTAAAAATCTGGGCGTGTCTCCTCCCAATTTGGGGGCATAAATTTGGCCCGGGATATTATTTTTTTAATAGAGTTCTTCTTTCATACACCAACTTTTTTCTATTTTTTGTGATTGATCTAACCTTAACCATTGGTTAATAAAAATGTATTTTGGGTAAGTTTTTTCTTTAATTATTTCTCTATTTCCAGTACCACAAATCATTATTCCTCCGTTATTCAAAGAAATTTACTTGGCACGAAATATTTGCTTTTGATATGGCCATTTATTAAATTTTAATTTAATATGTATTATTTGATTAACATTTACACATTAAATTTTTTTTCAAATAGTTGATTATATCCTTAAATGATATATTGACATCTAATACTATGTATTTAAGTCTCGAAATCTTAAATCTTAAAATAGTTATAATGCTCAACATTGAGCTTTTCAACGAGCCTTCCACGTGCCCCTTTGAGAGCCCTTGGATCATTTCTTCTCCCAGCCGTATGATCTCTCTCCTTTCCTAAAGCTGCACCCCTACTCTCTCCATTCATTAAATATTAAAATCATGAATTTTGTACCAAGAATCAAACAAAGGATTTTATATACATGGATTATCAAATACAACAAATCAAACGATTATCAAATACATGGATATCTGAAATACATGTATTTCACTATTCATGTATATCAAAATCCCCCAAATCAAACATGCCCAAAACCGCACCCCTACTCTCTCTCTCGCTCTTCCTTTGCCTGGCAAAGAAATCGGCATTCCCTAGCGGCGTCGCCCAACATATACCCCGCGCTGCTCTCTCTTTCACTTCTCATTCATTCACGCCGCTCACTCTAACCCTAGACGAGCGAGGGAGAGATGATTTCGTAGCCCAAACCTAGACGAATGAGAGAGAAGAAAGCGTTGCCGTCGTCCGCAAGCCCTGCAACCGAGTCGTTCAGTCTGATGGGCGGCAAACGCGAGTGCGGTACGCTGGGCGATAGAGGCAAGAGGCGGAGCAGCCGCTGGGCGGGCGATGATGACAAGGACCAGGCTCGATGCAGTTGAGTCGTTCTTCTCAGATTTTTCTGCGGTTTTCATCTTTTTTGGCCTGATTTTTTAGTGGCTTCATCTTTCATCTTTTTTTCTTAAATTTCTATTCATTATTGAATATTTTGTTCGATTTTTGTTACTGTTATTGGTAATTTCAGATCTGTAGCACATCCTGTGATTAATTTAGGTGTTAATTTTTGGGTTGGGTAACAAATATGTCACAATACAGGGACTGTGACAGTATTCTGTACAATCCAGGGACCCTGATGCAAATGTTACAATCTTCATTTTAATTGAAATAAGGCAGCAGCTCATGGATGAGAGTATAGATCACTCACGTGCTTCTCACGTGAGTGGTTAAATGAGCCAGAAACTCCCAAGTCCATGCACTTGTCCACGACAGGAGAGAAACTCCCATTCGTTGGGAGCTATAATGGTACAGGGGAATGTTGAGAGGAGGGAGTATTAATAGTTAGTTTTTTTTTGTCATTTTGTAATATTATTTTAAATCGTTTTCTTTGAGTTTGTAAACGATTAAGATCTGGCCAGGAAGCCTGCCAGATCTGAAGCTTTCTCTATCAATCTAATTCTCTCGAAGTTGAATAATTCTTGGTCCTATTTGTGAAATTAATCATCGAGGTGTGTTCCACACCTTACAATTGGTATCAGATTCAGTGTGCATCCGTACCGGGACCTCGAGCTCCATTAATGGCGACAAAGAAACAAGCTTTGGAGATGGAAGAGATCCGACGCATCGAAACCGATACACAACAAAACAAGCAAGAAATTGCGGATCTTCGGATATATTGCGAGGGGATGAAATCACGATCCGACGAGCAATTCGATAATATAAACAACACCCTCACACAAATCTTGAAGGTGCTGTCTTCGGTTGATACACCGGAGTCGTCCGAATCAATCCGTGCTCGTGAGATGGGGAAGAAGCATGTGGGTGAAGAAGGGGAGTCCAGTTGGGCTCGCGTTCCAACTGATCGTGCCCCGATCGATCGTACTCCTCATGATCGAGCGGCCAATGACGATTACTGTCATCGTGATGATCGTCGTGATGATCTTCGGGATGATCGTCGAGGTATGGGGGGTGGTCGAGGACGGCAACAAAACGATTTTCTGCTCAAGCAACGGGTCGAGTTAACATATTTTTCGGGAGAAGCCCCTCGTGTTTGGTTGAAGCAATGTGAAGGCTTGTTCTATCTATGTGGTGTGGCCGAGTGGCAAAAGGTCGAGTTCGCCGCGCTTTACTTGACCGGCGATGCCGTCCATTGGTACTACGCGTATCAATTAACCGAGCACCATCCTCCATGGAATCAATTCGCGCGTGATCTCCTTCGACGGTTTGAGAGCGAATTATTGTTGGGATTGCCGGGAGAATTCCATGTCCTACGACAACAAGGTTCGGTGACGGATTATATCAAGGAGTTTGATTTATTACGAGGGATGTTACTGCGGCGATATCATAACTTGGACGACGAATTTTTTCGTTCTTGTTTCCTTGCTGGATTGAATAACGAGATGCGCTCAAAGGTTATCATCACAAGACCCCGCAACTTGATCGAGGCTTTCGAGAATTCTCTCCATTACGAACAAGGATTTCTGGATCAAGTTAAAGGCCGGACATTTTCGACGAATTTCTTGGTAGTATTTTCGAAAGGTAATCATAAACTGAGTGGACCTGCGTGGGAGGCACTAAAAGAGGAAAAGCGAGCAAGAGGTGAGTGTTATTCGTGTGACGAGAAGTGGATGGCTGGGCATAAATGCAAGGGACGACTTCCAAATCGCAATACCAACGCGGTTTTGGCTATGGAAGGTATTGAATCGAGTACAGAGACTGAAGTGCGCGAGCAAGAAGATTTGGGTGAACAATACTACCAAGAACCGGACAATTTTGAGCTAATGGAGATTGTTACGATGCCAATTGGACCCAATTTGAATCACCAAACGCTCAAGCTCACGGGCAGAACGGAAAATAAACTCTTCTCGATCTTGATCGATAGTAGCTCATCCCACACATTCATCGATTCACGTTTCGCTAAAATTCTGAATTTGACCCCAATATTGGTCAAACCTCTTGCAATCACGGTGGCGAATGGGTCGTGATTAACCTCTGACGCGATGTGCACGGGTTTAGATTGGGAAATGCAGGGCCATTGTTTCAAAATTGACGCAAGAATTCTCTAATTAGGAATTGTGGAGGTTGTCTTGGGTGTTGATTGGATGCACAATCACGGACCAGTCGAATTTGACTATGTCCAGCGCGAGGTCAGATGCCATAACAATGGTGAGGAGTTGCGGTTGAAGGAGGAGCTCCAATTCCCGGTTCCCACTGCTCCAATTTTTTTAATTGAAGGGGTGGAGTTGAATTCTTGGCTTAGGAAAAACCAGATTTCCTATCTCGCGCGAATTGAAAACTGGAGCTGCAAATCTAGCGCAGAAATCCAGCAAACCAAAGACGAACTTTGCATAATCCAGAATGATAGTCCCAATCCCGGTTCTCGTCCTACGCGGGATTTGAGAGGCCGGCTGCAGAGTGCGGGATTTACTTTCATCCGGGGTTGCAAGTCCAGGAATCGGGTTCCCACTCCAGCCAAAACTAGAGCTTCGAACACCATCATGCCAACTCCTGAGCTCTTAAAAATCCGGGACACTCATTCTAAAAACATTTTCCCGGATTTTAAAGGGGTCACAAAATGTAAATCCGGGACTTTAGAACCAGCATGTGCTCAAAGTTTGGAATTTCATAATGGTGCCAGCACTGTTCATCAGGGCCGGCCCGGATTTTGAAATACCCGAAGCCAAATTAAAAATTGGACCCACAAATTCATTAACATACTAAAAAATATCAAATATAAAATTCCAAAAATATTACATTAATTTTGTCCTCAAAATACAAAATTCCAAAATAACATACTATTAAAAAATCTCACTTAAATATTATTCTTCTCGTATTTTTCGAAGCGAAAGTATCAATAACATGAGTGTAATTTATGTCTTCTATTAAATCACTTTCAATTGATAACAAAGCCAATCCATTTAACCTTTCTTGCGACATTGTGGATCGAAGATAAGTTTTAATCAACTTTAATTTCGAAAAACTCCTTTCTCCCGAGGAAACCGTAACCGGTATTGTCAAAAGCACCCTATAAGCAATCCAACTATTTGGAAAAGAACTAGCCATATTTTCCAAACAATTAAGAATCTTAATTGGCTTCTTAACACTACAACATTTTGAGGTATCAGCGACGGTAGACAAGTTTCACCGACCGGCCGTCGCTAAAAAATTCGACCTTTACCTACCGCCCGTCGCAGAAACACAATACCGACGGCCTTGTTAGCGACGGCCCGACGCAGAAGCCCAAAAATCACCGTCGGCCCGTCGCAAAAAGCAAAAACCGTCGCAGATACTCCGCTACCGCCCGTCGCAGAAAGCAAAAACCGTCGCAGATAATCTGCTACCGCCCGTCGCAGAAAGTATAACCGTCTCAGATATTATACTACGGCCCGTCGGAGATAACATAACCGTCGCAAAAGGCCCAGTCAGCCCGCCGTTCGGTATTCAAATTTGGTATTCAAATTTTGCGTCGGTCCGTCGCAGATACCCTCAGCCCGTCGTTGAAAGTTTACCCACGGCCCGTTGCAGAAGTTGAAGTATATTTAACCAGCGCCTCTCTCTCTCTCTCTCCCACATTTCACACACGCCCCTTCTCTCCCTCTTTCTTGCCCTAATTCCCCACCCCACCGCCACGTAAGCTCTCTTGTGCTCCCTTGTGCTCTCTCTTCGGGTTTTGAAGTTGCTCCCTTGTGTTCTCCCTTCAGGTAAGCTTAATCATTTCAATATTGTTGTTATTTTTGTTATTTTGAATTGATTTTGTGTTTCTCTTTTTAAAAATTAGGTATTTTTGCTCTTGGTTAAGAATTTTTCTCGGATTTGGACTCGGATCAAGTAAGCTCGGTGGTGGAAGCTGGGACTCCTCTCTCTCGGATCTACCTCGGTGGTGTGTCTTCTTCACGAATGGTATGTTTCTATCTTGTTTCTTGTAGGATATAGTGTGTTTGCTAGGGTTTGTTTGTTTCTATCTTGTTTGGTACTTTAATTTCTCTAATATGATTTTTGACTGATTGGTACTTTAATTTCTGTATTTTTAACTCCATTTCGAAATTTCGAAATTTCTCTAATATGATTTTTGATATTTTGTTTTGTAAAGGAGGAAGGATAGATTGGATTTGCTTTATGAATTAGGATTACAAGTGCGAGTCATTGGATTCGCTACCTCTTGGTCACTGATGCCATTCCACAGTCCGCTGTAAGGTTTCCTTTTTCTTTTGTTCTTTTTCCCAGATTTTGTTCAAACTACTTATTTCTTTTATCTATTTATTTTTACTTCAATTCTGTTTTATTCAATTCTCTTTTCTAATTTTTCTAATAGGAATATGAATATGTGGGTTTCGAGCTTCGACACAGCTTGACGATTCGAGTTTTGGCAGATCAAGAAGTTTGGAGTTATTATAATTTTCAGGATCTCACGACGAACCAGTTTTTTCCGCATGAGGATCCGACGAATTATTAGTTGTATTTGTATTTTTGTTAGGATTATGTTTGGTATTTCTTGATTAGGATTATGTTTGAAAAAACTTGTGAAAAAATTTGTATTTGTATTTTTGTGTTTAAATTTGTGTTTGAATTTGTATGGAGTTGTGAATTTTAATTTATGTGAATTTGTGTGGAGTTATGAATTTTGTTAATATTAATAAAATGTATTAATTAATATCTAATTATATGTATTTTATTACTATTTATTTAAAATATATAAGTTAATTAATTAAATTCAAATATAATTAATTATTTAAGTATATTAAATAGCCACTTTCAGCGACGGGCCGTCGGAAAAAACATCAGCGATGGGCCGTCGGAAAAGACATTTGCGACGGGCCGTCGCTGAAAGTAAACCGTCGCTGAAACCAATATTAGCGACGGGCCGTCGCTGAAAGTGACATCAGCGACGGTTGGCCGTCGGTAATACCTTATGCGACGGTTTTTGGGAATTTTAGCGACGGTTTTTACCGTCGCTGATACCCTAAAATGTTGTAGTGTAACATCTTTAGGCAATACATTTTCCAAAAAATTCAACTCCGAATACAAATCACTTCCATCCACATCGGAAATCCCATTATGTTTCAAAATATCTTCTAGATTAATACAATGACTCTTTAAACATTCGTCATTTGAACGTGATTTTTCCAAATCAAACAAGAATCCAAAATTCTTTTGATACTCCTTAAATTGCTCAAATCTTGAATTGAAGGACGAAATTGCTTGATCAATAATAGTTAAAAAATAGTCTAACCTAAACGATTCTAAGGGTGTGCGTGTTACCCCTTCACTGCCTTCACATTCATCAAATTGTCTCTTTCGCGTTCTATTCCGTTTTGCAACAATATTATATCCAATTCCCATTTCATCCGCCATTTCTTTGGCTTCACTTAACGCCTCTTCAAAACCTACTCTTCTATATCTCGTGAAATATTCAACAAACCCTTCTAATTGTTTTATTGCATCATCTACGTGTATATCTTCACTTTGAAGTTGTTTACTAACGGCGTTAACAACAAACAACAAATTGTGCCATATTACAATGCTCAATAAGAATTGAAAACTCCCCAACTCATTATTTGCAAGTGATTGAACTTCAGTTTTTGCCATGGGATCCGTTTTATTGTTTTCCGCTAAATCAAATAAAGCATCTCTTATTTTTGAAGCATAATACCTTAATGGCTTAATACTCTCGATACGGCTTTCCCAACGCGTTTGTGATAATGGCTTGAGTGTAAGACCCTCCACGTTCTCAAGCAAAATAGACCATCGTTGAGTTGAAGAAGAGAACAACACATAAATACGTTGTACCACTCCAAAAAATGTTTTTGCTTCACTTGAACAATTTGCCATATCGTAAAGAACAAGGTTAAGGCTATGACAACCGCAAGGTGTATAAAATGCTCTCGGATTTTCTTTCAACACTCTTGCTTGAACTCCCTTATTGATTCCTTTCATGTTGGACCCGTTATCATACCCTTGTCCTCTTAAATCACCGAATTCGAGTTGATTACTAACTAAAGCTTCTTTAAGATAACCAAACAAACCCTTTCCCGTCGTGTCATCAACCTTCAAAAATTCCAAAAAAAACTCCTTCACTTTTATCGGACTCGACGAATTATCAACACAACGCACAAGTGACATTTGCTCTTCATGGCTTTAATCGGGTGTACAATCAAGTATAACCGAAAAATATTTTGATTTTTTTATCGTTCCAATAATTTTATGACTCGTTTTGAATTTTATGACTAAGATAATGATGATAAATCTCTTCATTTTGAATTCGCCTTAAATGCTCTTGCATTACCAAATCAAATTTTCCAAGCATCTCAATCACGCTTAAAAAGACCCCATTATTTCTTTCATAAATTATCTCATTACTACCACGAAACGCTAAATTATTTTTTGCAAGTGTTTGTATGATAGCAACTATCCTTAATAACACCGCTCTCCAATGTTCCCCCATTATTTCTTTCATAAATTCTCTTCTTCTTTGTCCATCTCATTCACTTCTCCAATTATTTCATTTTTCTCTTCTTGGTCATTCACTTCTTCGAGTACTTCCTCTTCTTCTACTTCATCAACCGATTCAATCGGTTTTTTCAACAAAAAATTATCAAAAACCCCTCGTTGAGAATTAATAAAATCATCCACTTTTTGTTTATTTTTTCTCTATTGAGAACCGGAGATAGGCATGATATACCTAATTACAAAATAATATCAACATAATTATTAACTAATTTCAATATCAACTCGATTTTACAACATAATACAACAGTGATTCAACAAGCCCTTCTCTTTCAGTACTCGATTCAACAGTGATTTTACAACTCGATTTTACAACTCGATTTTACAGTGATTTTACAACTCGATTTTACAGTAACTCAAATTCAACAGAAATTCAGTACAATCAAATTCAGTACTTCAAATTCAAATTCAGTACTTCAAATTCAGTACTTCAAATTAAATTACAGTACACAGATTTACAGTACAATCAAATTCAGTACACAGAAACCAGTAATTCAGTACACAGATTTACAACTCGAAGAAATTCAACAGATTTACAGTTACAGAAATTCAACAGTAACACTTACAGAAATTCAACAGAATTCAACTCGAAGAAATTCAATTAGTACTCGATTACAGTTTACAGTAATTTACAACTCGAATTCAACAAAAACAATCAGTAACTCGCCAGAAATTCACAGAAACAACTCGAATTCAAAACTCAAAACCCTAGATCGAAGAAACTCACAAAGAGAAAGAGAGATAGAGAATCGTCGCCAGAGAGAGAGAATCATTGCCAGAGAGAGAGAGGGAGAGAATCATCTTCAAATCATCTTCAAACCCTAACCCTAGATCGAATCGAAATCGCCTTCAAATCGCCATGACTCGTCGCCAGAGAGAGAGAGAGAGAGCGAGAGAGAGAGAGAGAGAGAGAGAGAGAGAGAGAGAGAGAGAGAAAGAGAGGGAGAAAAGAGGGGTCGGGTCGGGTCTGGATACGGGTATCGGGGTACGAAGAAAATTTTTTTGGACCCCCTAAAAATTTGGACCCGAGCCCATGCTTCATGGGCTTTACGCTTGGGCCGGGCCTGCTGTTCATGTGGGTCTGCACCCGTTAATTCAACAATTCAGGGAGGTTTTTAGAGAGCCCCAATCCTTACCCCCTAAACGTTCATGTGATCATTCTATTCCCCTTATTGATGACTCTAAGACGGTTCATGTGCGTCCATACCGGTACTCTCATTTTCAAAAGGAGGAAATAGAAAGGGTGATTCGGGAAATGATGCAAAGTGGTGTAATTCGAAATAGTCGGAGCCCGTTCGCCTCTCCGGCCATTTTGGTGGGAAAAAAAGACGTAACACGGCGACTTTGTATAGATTATCGCCAATTAAACTCGATTACCGTCAAAGAGAAATACCCCATACCTATCATCGACGAGCTCAAATACGCAACAATCTTTTCGAAATTGGATTTAAAATCCGGTTATCACCAAATTTGGATGAATGAAAATGACGTGTACAAGACGGCGTTCAAAACTCATTCGGGCCACTACGAATTCCTCGTGATGCCGTTTGGGTTAACCAATGCCCCCTCGACATTTCAAGCTCTCATGAACTCTCTTTTTGAAAATTCTTTACGCAAATTCGTTTTAGTTTTTTTTTATGATATTTTGGTATATAATAGGAATATCGAGGAGCATGTGGGTCACATGACGGAAGTGTTGAAAATCTTGAAGGCAAACGATCTTTTCGTGAAGGAATCCAAATGCGAGTTCGGCGTGCCCTCGATCGAGTATCTCGGTCACATAATCTCGCAACATGGCGTGACGACGGATCCGATGAAAGTCGAAGCGACTCTCCAATGGCCCAAACCGAGAACGTTGAAAGAGTTGCGAGGATTCTTGGGACTCACCGGTTATTACCGAAAATTCGTGCGAGGATATGGAATCATCGCCAAACCACTCACCGAGCTATTAAAAAAAGACGGGTTTTTGTGTGTGGGGGGGGGGGGGGGGGGGGGAGAAAGCAAACGAAGCATTCAAACAACTTAAAACGGCGATGTCCACAACACCGGTGTTGGGGTTACCCAACTTCTCCAAGGAATTTGTTATCGAGGCCGATGCGAGCGGTTATGGAATCGGTGCCGTTCTCATGCAAGACGGAAGACTGCTCGCTTTTATTAGTAAAGGGTTGAGTCCTCAAAATTTGGGACGCTCAACGTATGAAAAGGAGTTGTTGGCCATACTATTGGCGGTGGAGAAATGGCGCCATTATCTTGTGGGAAACCGTTTCATCACCAAAACAGACCATGAGAGTCTAAAGTATTTACTTGAGGGTCGAGTGCAAACCCAACTCCAACATAAGGGGTTGACGAAGTTGTTGGGTCTCGACTACGTGATCCAATTCAAAAAAAGGAGTGGAAAACAATGTAGAGGATGGATTATCGCGAGTAAGGAGGGACGATGTGGCCGAAGAAGGAGAATTGAACGAGATTAGCATCATAACACCGGTGTGGTTTAATGAGGTGGAGGAATCCTATGTGCATGATGATTACTTTAAACGTGTGTTGGAGGGCATCGTGATTAATGCAATAGATTTTCCCGAGTTTGAGTTTAAGGGGGGAATTCTTCGATTCCAAAGACGTGTTTGCATAGGTAATTGTACATCATTGCGCCGAAAAATATTTCGGAGTTACACGATTCGGCCGAAGGGGGTCATTCGGGGGTTCTTGCGACATACCAAAGGGTGAAGCGAAGCTTTTATTGGGTGGGTATGAAGAAAGAGATAAATGACTATGTCTTGGAGTGTGATTGTTTCCAACGCAACAAAGGAGAACGAGTGGCAAAACCGGGCTTATTACAACCTTTACCAATTCCTAACGATGCTTGGAGTTGTATAAGCATGGATTTTATCGAGCAACTTCCTAAATCGAATGGCCGCGACGCCATCTTGGTTGTGGTGGACCGTCTCACAAAATATGCCCACTTCATCCCTCTCTCTCACCCATTTACGGCTCAACAAGTTGCTAAGGTTTTTTTTGAGAATGTTTGTAAATTACGTGGCGTTCCGAAAACGATTGTGAGCGACCGTGATAAAATTTTTACAAGCTCGTTTTGGCGCGAGTTGTTTAAGCTTCATGGAACTCAACTCCAATTGAGCACCTCGTACCATCCTCAAACGGACGGTCAAACGGAACGGGTTAATCAATGCTTCGAAACGTACCTCCGATGCATGATAGCCAATGTAACAAAAAAATTGAGCCAATGGTTGGCACAAGCCGAATGGTGGTACAATTCAACTTTTCACACGTCCCTTAAATGTAGTTCGTTTGAAGCCCTTTATGGATATGCACCTCCTCGCATGGAGCTAGGTTCAAGTCCAAGTTCTCGTGTCGCCGCTTTGGATGTGTGGATGAAAGATCGCCATCAAGCTTTACAAATTATTAAAGAGAATCTTTCAAAGGCGCAAGAATGCATGAAACTATATGCGAATAAGAAACGCACCGAGCCAAGCTTCGAAGAAGGCGATTGGGTTTATCTAAAATTGCAACCTTATCGCCAAACTTCGCTTACTCTCAACAAGGGTACTAAATTACATTCGCGTTTTTATGGATCGTACGAGGTGTTGGAAAAAATTGGGGAAGTTGCATATAAACTCAACCTTCCAAGTGGTTCTCTCATTCATCCCGTTTTTCATGTGTCACAACTCAAACGCAAACTCGGGAAAGAAAGGGTGCCGATTCCGACATTACCCTTGATGGGTACAGATGGTATGTTGCATGGGGAACCGGTAGCGATACTTGATCGTCGTTTGGTAAAACGGGGAAACGTGGCGGAGGTGCAATTGTTAGTACGTTGGTCGAATCTTCCCGATGATGACGCGACATGGGAGGATTATGACGATTTGGTGGCGTGGTTCCCGAAGTTCAAACCTTGAGTGGTACAAGGTTTTAGGAGGAGGGTATTGTCACAATACAGGGACTGTGACAGTATTCTGTACAATCCAGGGACCCTGATGCAAATGTTACAATCATCATTTTAATTCAAATAAGGCAGCAGCTCATGGATGAGAGTATAGATCACTCACGTGCTTCTCACGTGAGTGGTTAAATGAGCCAGAAACTCCCAAGTCCATGCACATGTCAACGACAGGAGAGAAACTCCCATTCGTTGGGAGCTATACTGGTACAGGGGAATGTTGAGAGGAGGGAGTATTAATAGTTAGTTCTTTTTTGTCATTTTGTAATATTATTTTAAATCGTTTTCTTTGAGTTTGTAAACGATTTAGATCTGGCCAGGAAGCCTGCCAGATCTGAAGCTTTCTCAATCAATCTAATTCTCTCGAAGTTGAATAATTCTTGGTCCTATTTGTGAAATTAATCATCGAGGTGTGTTCCACACCTTACAATATACCCCCTCTGTAAAGAATTCGCTCTCAGAATCCTTTACGCAACACCAATCAACACACAAGAACAATCAATTTCAAGTTCAATCAAAGAATTCGAATTCGACTCGTTCGATTAACTTCTCTAGATCGGGTTTCAACTACCCTCTCCAGTTCTTACACAGTCACGATATTACAAAACAGATAATATGAATGAATCAAACAAAAACGCTGAAAAACAAATAAAAGGAATGTTCCTCTTCTCCGTACGATCGTTGCTTCCTTCACAGCCTCCCAACGATCTTTCGTACAGCTCCAATTTTCTTCCTCCCTACTCTCGGTGTTAACTGAACCACATACTCCCTCCTCACGTGACAAGCACGCTTGGTCCATCATACACCGCGCGCCAACTATCCTTATTTAAACAAACATAAATAATAAGGCTACCCCATTTATACACACAAGATCATCATGATGGGAATCATGACAACCCCCCCTACTTAAAAACCTTGTCTCAAGGTTTAAAAGTAGGAAACTTCTTCGCCAATTCGTCGAAGTCCTCCCACATGGCGTCCTCGTCCGGTAAGTTCGACCAACGCACCAACAATTGCACCTCTGCTTTATTACCTCTCTTCACCAAACGCCTATTCAAAACCGCCACCATCTCTACCTTCAATATTCCCTCGGCTCCAATGAGGGGTAAATTGGGAATAACCGCCCTTTTTGATCCGATCTTCTTTTTGAGTTGCGATACATGGAAAACCGGATGTATGAGTGAACCATTTGGGAGGTTCAATTCATAAGCTACCGCTCCAATTTTCATCACCACCTCATACGGCCCATAATAACGCGAGTGCAACTTCGTTCCTTTGTTCAACGAGAGCGATGTTTGGCGATATGGTTGAAGTTTAAGATAGACCCAATCACCCTCTATAAACTTCCTTTCACTTCGTTTTCGATCCGCGTAAATCTTCATCCTTTCTTGTGCCTTGGTCAAATTCTCTTTGATTAATTGCATCGCCGAGTGTCTCTCTTTCATCCACTCATCTATAGCCGCCACCTTCGATGATGGACTTGCACCGAGCCTCACCCTCGGGGGAAGATATCCATACAACGCTTCAAACGGGCTACACTTGAGCGAAGTGTGGAAATTGGTATTATACCACCACTCCGCTTGCGACAACCATGCATTCCACTTTTTTGGGGCGTTCGCTACCATACATCTTAAATAATTCTCGAGACATTGATTCACTCTTTCGGTTTGTCCATCGGTTTGAGGGTGGTATGACGTGCTCAATTGGAGCTTCGTTCCGTGCAAGGAAAAAAGCTAACGCCAAAAGCTACTCGTAAAAATCTTATCTCGATCGCTCACGATGGCTTGTGGAACTCCGTGGAGTTTGCACACATTATCAAAAAATACGCTTGCGATTTGTTGAGCCGAGAATGGATGAGACAATGGTATAAAGTGTGAGTATTTGGTTAACCAATCCACCACAACCAATATCGTATCCGTTCCATTCGATTTCGGCAATTTCTCGATAAAGTCCATACTCACGCAACTCCACGCCTCTTGTGGAATATTCAAGGGTTGTAGCAACCCGGGGCTCGCTACATGCTCGCCCTTATTTCTTTCGCAACAATCGCATTCACGCACAAACTCGTTTATTTCTCTTTTCATCCCCTCCCAAAAGAAATTGCGTTTGATCCTTTGATATGTCCCCAACATGCCCGAATGCCCTACTTCGGACGATTTATGCAACGCTTCAATAATTTTCTTCTTGAGTTCGTGATTTTTTCCCATGCACAATCTCCCTTGGAAACGAAGTATCCCCCCTTTTAACTCGAAACCCGCGAATTCTTCCGGTTTGATAATAATCCCTTCTAATATCCTTGCGATATTTTTGTCACCCTCATAACTATCCTCCACCTCTTTAAGCCAAGTGGGTACCACCACGCTAATTTCTCCGAATTATCCCTCCTCCTGATCGCTCGCTTCCTTAATCCTCGACAACCCATCGGCTACTTTATTTTCTATACCCGGTTTGTAGTGGATCGTATAATCAAACCCGAGTAATTTTGTTAACTCCTTATGTTGAAGTTGCGTATTGACCCTCCCTTCGAGAAGAAACTTCAAGTTCTCATGATCGGTTTTGATGACGAACTTGTTGCCGATGAGATAGTGCCTCCATTTTTCGACGGCTAAAATAACCGCAAGAAGATCTTTCTCGTACGTGGAACGACCGAGATTTTTGGTACTTAGGGACATGCTAATATACGCCAATGGTTTACCCTCTTGCATTAGTACCGCGCCTATACCGTATCCACAAGCCTCCGTCTCTACAATAAAGGTTTTCATGAAATCCGGTAACCCCAATACCGGAGTTGTCGACATCGCCACCTTTTATTGCTCGAACGCTTCATCCGCTTTTTCTCCCCATTTGAACCCGTCTTTCTTCAATAACTCGGTCAAGGGTTTCACTATGACACCGTACCCTTTCACGAATTTTCGATAATAACCGGTGAGGCCTAAAATTCCCTCAACTTTGGCCACTTTTGTTGGGAATTCTTTCCGTCCCCGGGCCCGCACAGTAGATATGTAGGCCCGGTCCGGTTCCCTTAATCCAAGATCACGCCATGACTTCGAAGGGTACGATGCAAATAAGAAGATTAGGTTCATACCAATGCAAAATTGATTGCACACGAAGGGTTGATTACTAGTCTTCTTTCTCCTGTCACGTTGGTGACAATCCGCGCGTCCCACACCACGCGTCTTTCACCGCTCGTTGACCGTCCTCTCTCTCTTTCGGGTTGATCACAACCGAAGAGCCACAAGTGTCGCTCCTCTACTTGTATCCACCTTGAGTCGGAGTTCGTCGGTCGCGGGTGCAACTGCCTAGACGAAGCACCGGCGAACTTGCTTGATTGGTTGATTCTCTACACCGGGAAAACTCCTTTTCTCGGTTCTCTCTCTGCACACTCTTTCACTCTCTAGAAAGATGTCTCTCTATATTTCTGGATTATTCTGAATAATACCAATGATTGGACTGAATGAAGCATTTAGAGATGAGAGAGAATTATCCTATTTATATCATATAGGATTAGGATGGGCCAAAAGACATGTATATCCAATATACACTCTTTCACACAGAAAACTGCATGAACCTGTTCAGTATTCTGTCCATACGAAATTGGTAAATTCCTCTGACAGAAAATCAACCTACACGAAAGTTGTAGATAATCTTATTATCTACCCAACCCAATTTTTCCAGGCTCAATTTAAGTTCGTATGCAAAAGGTATGACTGTTTTACTAACTGTATGTCATACTGTTAAACCCTTTCGGTATTTCATAGAAATGACACTGATACTTCGTTCATATGAAATATATTTCTACATGAAGGGTATAGATAATCTTATTATCTATCTAACCCAATTTGAACCATTCAAATTGGATTTTCCTACTGAACGATATGACCACGAATGTACACTTACATTCATTTATCCTTGTGTACACTTTTACGGTTGATCCGAAACTGTATTTCCTTCAACTTCATCATCGCCTCCACCTTACTTGGATCCGTGTCCACCCCTTCATGAGATATCACGTGACCACGGTATTTGATCGTGTGCGTGCCGAAAACGCATTTGGACTTCTTGGCAAATAGTTGATTGCTCTTCAATATGGTGAGGACCTCACGCATGTGCTCCACGTTCTCTTCCATCGACCTACTATACACCAAAATATCATAAAAAAAAAAACGACCACAAATTTTCGCAATTGTTTTTCAAAAATACGGTTTATTAATGCTTGAAACGTTGAGGGCGCATTAGTCAAACCGAATGGCAAGACACGGAATTCATAATGGCCCGAGTGTGTGCGAAACGCCGTTTTATAAATATCGCCCTCCTCCATTCTTATTTGATGATAACCCGACTTCAAATCGAGTTTCGAGAAAACCCTAGCTTCTTTCAACTCATCCAAAAGATCATCGATAATCGGTATAGGATATTTATCCTTGACCGTCATCGAATTTAATTGTCGATAGTCAATACATAACCTCCACGTTCCGTCTTTCTTTCCCACGAGAATGGCCGGAGATGCAAACGGACTTTTACTCGGCCTAATAACTCCACTTTCAATCATCTCCTTTACAATTCATTCAATTTCTTCTTTTTGGAAATGGGAATAGGCCTTATTTGCACCGTGTGAGAGTCATTCATCAATGGTATGGCATGATCAAAATTTCGTTTTGGGGGTAAAGAGTTGGGTTCCTCAAACAATTCTTTAAACTCATGCAAGACTCCAGACAGACCCGTTAAGCCTCCTTTATTAGATCCATTATCCATTCCTGATTCTATCTCGTTTTTACAGCTCTCCCGGTTTTCAAAAACCTGGAAAAGAATTTTAGACTCCTTTTCTGGGTTCCCACACGCAATTCCAACTCCTGGTTCCTCCTTCTGTCTATTTCCATCCCGGTTTTCAGGAACCTGGAAAGTAATTTTAGAACCGAATTCTCGGTTGTTCACACACTCCGAACTCCTCTTCTCGGCTTCTCGGTAGTTGTATTCCGGATTCTGAACCTTACCTGGACTCAGAATCTGTAATTCTCCTTCTAGATTTCCTTCTCTACCTTCATTACCTTTCTCGATCACGATCTCAGACTTCATTTCCCAACTCTCCAGCCTCGCGATCCAGCCAATCTGATTCTTGGAAATCCAGGAACACAACTCTTTTCCCTCGATTAGCATTACTGGGTTAGTTGTAAACCGGAATTGTGTTTCTGTCGTCATCAACAGCTCTTCACCATTGCTAACACATTTCACCATTGAGTTTTCATAGTCAAATACCACCGGACCATGGGCTCCCATCCAGTCAACCCCCAGCACCATCTCTGCGGTGCCCAATTCTAGCACTCTCGCGTCAAATTTGAAACTTGTATCCTGCATCACCCACTCGAAATCATGAATCATCGTGTCACAAGACAACCGAGACCCATTTGCCATCGTAATCGATAATGGAGCTACAACTGACGGTATCAACCCCAAAATTTTAACGAAACGAGGATCAATGAACGTGTGAGACGATCTGCTATCCACCAGGATTTATAAGATCTTATTCTTGGATTCGCCGGTGATTTTGAGAGTATCGAATTTTGCCTTTGGACCAATTCTCTCTGTCGAGATTTCCATTAGCCCAGCCATCCTCTCTTCTTCCTCTCTAATTAATTCATCTTCTTCCTTAAATCTCAATTCATCTTCCGCATCCTGATCAATGCCCTCAAATCTCAATTGCCATAACTACGTGTTCATTTCGATTCGACACCTTATTCTTGCAATTGTGTCATGAATTGAACTTCTCTTCACACCAATAGCACTCGTTTCTAGCTCTTTTTTTCTTTCTTCAATTGTTCCCAATCCTTCCCATTAACTCGAGGGTGGGTTTGAGCTCGATTCGTTGATACTATGATCTTCTCTTTCTCCACGATTCTCCCTCTTTTCTGAGCCAACAGTCCCTTCTCTACATGCTCCGCATTTTCATATGCATCGTTGAGATTGCGAGGACGAGATAGAACCACTGGATTTTGTAATTCTTTGCTCAACCCAGCTAAGAAACAATTCTTAAAGAAATTGTCTTCCAATTGATCATATCTTCTCAACATCATCCCCCTCAAGCGATCAAATTGCTTGCGATACTCCACCACTGCTTCTGTTTGTCTCAACACATGGAACTCCCCTTCTAACCCCAAAAGAAGCTCACTTTCGAACCTCCTGAGTTACTCTGCCGCGAATTGAGGCCATGGTGGGTTTGGGTCTATCGCTTGGTATGCGTAAAACCAGTCTTCCGCATCGCCAGTGAGGTATAGAGAAGCCAGCTTGACCTTCTGCCATTCTACAAAAGAGCACACTGAGAAATAATTCTCGCACTTCTTTAACCATACCCGGGGTTCAGATCCGGTGAAGTACGTGAGCTCTGCTCTTGATTTGGGCATCACATCGAAGTTCTGCCTTTGTCGTCCTCCTCCTCTCTAAAATCCCCTCCTCGAGGCTGATAGCCTTCATCAGCCCATCGAGCATCAGATTGAATGCCGCGATAGCGATCCGTATCGTCTCCCAGAACTCCCCTTCCCGTATCTCGCGATCTCTCTCCACTCTTGCTCGATTCAGCTCCGTTGTTCTCCTTCTTCATGATCTGGATGAACATGTCTTTCAATTCCTGAAATTGAGCGTTGGAACTCGATTTCATTTCCTCCTGACTTTCTCTCAGCCCAGCAAGCTCACTAGCGAAACTCTCGATCCTGCCTCTATTGATTAAAATCTCTCCATCCAGGCGTCTCATCTCCTCCGATTCAGCTTGTTGCTTCTTCGCCATTAATGGAGTTTCAACGAAAGAACCCGTTCACGTCTCGCTCTGATACCAACTGTAAAGAATTCGCTCTCAGAATCCTTTATGCAACACCAATCAACACACAAGAACAATCAATTTCAAGTTCAATCAACGAATTCGAATTCGACTCGTTCGATTAACTTCTCTAGATCGGGTTTCAATGACCCTCTCCAGTTCTTACACAGTCACGATATTACAAAACAGATAATATGAATGAATCAAACAAAAACGCTGAAAAACAAATAAAAGGAATGTTCCTCTTCTCCGTACGATCGTTGCTTCCTTCACAGCCTCCCAACGATCTTTCGTACAACTCCTATTTTCTTCCTCCCCACTCTCGGTGTTAACTGAACCACATACTCCCTCCTCACGTGACAAGCACGCTTGGTCCATCATACACCGCGCGCCAACTATCCTTATTTAAACAAACAGAAATAATAAGGCTACCCCATTTATACACACAAGATCATCATGATGGGAATCATGACAATCCCCCTACTTAAAAACCTTGTCTCAAGGTTTTAAAGTAGGAAACTTCTTCGCCAATTCGTCGAAGTCCTCCCACGTGGCGTCCTCGTCCGGTAAGTTCGACCAACGCACCAACAATTGCACCTCTGCTTTATTACCTCTCTTCACCAAACGCCTATTCAAAACCGCCACCGGCTCTACCTTCAATATTCCCTCGGCTCAAATGAGGGGTAAATTGGGAATAACCGCCCTTTTTGATCTGATCTTCTTTTTGAGTTGCGATACATGGAAAACCGGATGTATGAGTGAACCATTTGGGAGGTTCAATTCATAAGCTACCGCTCCAATTTTCGTCACCACCTCATACGGCCCATAATAACGCGAGTGCAACTTTGTTCCTATGTTCAACGAGAGCGATGTTTGGCGATATGGTTGAAGTTTAAGATAGACCCAATCACCCTCTTCAAACTTCCTTTCGCTTCGTTCTCGATCCGCGTAAATCTTCATCCTTTCTTGTGCCTTGGTCAAATTCTCTTTGATTAATTGCATCGCCGAGTGTCTCTCTTTCATACACTCATCTATAGCCGCCACCTTCGATGATGGACTTGCACCGAGCTCCACTCTCGGGGGAAGATATCCATACAACGCTTCAAACTGGCTACACTTGAGCGAAGTATGGAAATTGGTATTATACCACCACTCCGCTTGCAACAACCTTGCATTCCACTTTTTCGGGGCATTCGCTACCATACATCTTAAATAATTCTCGAGACATTGATTCACTCTTTCGGTTTGTCCATCGGTTTGAGGGTGGTATGACGTGTTCAATTGGAGCTTCCGTGCAAGGAAAAAAGCTCACGCCAAAAGATACTCATAAAAATCTTATCTCGATCGCTCACGATGGCTTGTGGAACTCCGTGGAGTTTGCACACATTATCAAAAAATACGCTTGCGATTTGTTGAGCCGAGAATGGATGAGACAATGGTATAAAGTGTGAGTATTTGGTTAACCGATCCACCACGACCAATATCGTATCCTTTCCATTCGATTTCGGCAATTTCTCGATAAAGTCCATACTGACGCAACTCCACGCCTCTTGCGGAATATTCAAGGGTTGTAGCAACCCGGGGCTCGCTACATGCTCGCCCTTATTTCTTTGGCAACAATCGCATTCACGCACAAACTTGTTTATTTCTCTTTTCATCCCCTCCCAAAAGAAATTGCGTTTGATCCTTTGATACGTCCCCAACATGCCCAAATGCCCTACTTCGGACGATTCATGCAACGCTTCAATAATTTTTTTCTTGAGTTCGTGATTTTTTCCCATGCACAATCTCCCTTGGAAACGAAGTATCCCCCCTTTTAACTCGAAACCCGCGAATTCTTCCGGTTTGATAATAATCCCTTCTAATATACTTGCGATATTTTTGTCACCCTCATAACTATCCTCCACCTCTTTAAGCCAAGCGGGTACCACCATGCTAATTTCTCCGAATTCTCCCGCATAATCCTCGACAACCCATCGGCTACTTTATTTTCTATACCCGGTTTGTAGTGGATCGTATAATCAAACCCGAGTAATTTTGTTAACCCCTTATGTTGAAGTTGCGTATTGACCCGCCCTTCGAGAAGAAACTTCAAGCTCTCATGATCGGTTTTGATGACGAACTTGTTGCCGATGAGATAGTGCCTCCCTTTTTTGACGGCTAAAATAACCGCAAGGAGCTCTTTCTCGTACGTGGAACGACCGAGATTTTTGGTACTTAGGGCCTTGCTAATATACACCAATGGTTTACCCTCTTGCATTAGTACCGCGCCTATACCGTATCCACAAGCATCCGTCTCTACATAATATTATTTTAGGTACCACTTTTGTATTCATTTTTTTATTTAAGTTCATAATATTATTTCATATAATAATTTGATTATGATCATATTTTTGTATATTTTCGGCATATAGATATATTTAGACAAATTGTTTAAGGAACAAATTGATTTGCAGGATCTTTTACGAATGCTTATCTGCCAGCCCTAATTTCTATCAGGTAAATTTTATTTTATTAAAATAAAAATCCATTTTTTATTTTTGATAATATCAATATTTTTTGAAATTTATTTTTACACGGGAGGAAGAAAGCATAGTGGGAAGTTTATCCGTGCATTTCATGGTATTTTTTAAGCCATAGTGTGAATTGTAAAAAAATTCCAAAGTATTAATTTATATATCGTCGGATTGATTGTTGATAAAATTTCTCAAAATTTGATTTAATGATTTTTATTTCGTGTGCCAGAGGGACGAAAATGCATAAAATGCATTCAACACCCAATTTCAGAATCCAACAGGGACAAAATTGGAAAAAAATAGGGTTTTCAATAAATTACTCAGTTCACTCGAGAAAGGATGGAACGGAAAGCCAGAGATCTCTCACGCGCCAACGGTAATTTCCATGAACCCTAAACCTAATTCGGTATACATGATATTAAGAGATTTTGCAGGGTATACATGATATTAATTGGGTTTTTTCAAAATTTATGCAATTTAAAACGTAATACTTTATTTTTCAAAAATTCCAAGGTATTAATATATCGTCTTATTGATTGTTGTTCAAATTTCTCAAAATTTGATTTAATGATTTTTATTTCGTGTCCAGAGGGACGAAAATGCATTCGACACCTAATTTCAGTATCCAGCAGGGACAAAATTGGAAAAAGTTAGGGTTTTGAAGAAATCCGTACTCTTTTAGTGTTTGTAGGGGCATCCAAGATATTTCCAATTTGGCAGGGTTTATACATGATATTAAGTATTAAGAGGTTTTGATATTAAATTGTTGATTTTTCACATATTTGCAATTGTAAGGGTATTTTTTTTACTTTTTAGCATTTCGAAGTTGTTTTTGGAATATTCAGCATTTTTCCAGAAGTTTTAAATTCCCTTTAGCTTAAATTTTCTTAAAACTTATTTTTATTTTAAAGCCTCCTTCGTTTCAATACGTTAATTTTTTTTTACTTCATAAAAGAAAAAAAAATCTTTTGACTTTAAAAACTGTTTTTTCAACTATAAATCTTTTTAGTTTTTAACTTTTGTGTTTTTGAGACAATTTTTTAATTTTTTTTCTCTTTTTTTTGAAGTATTTTTGTTTTTAGAATTGCATCATTACATTTTTTATTGCGATTTTTTTACAAGGGTATTTTTTACAAAAATTTGGGTTTTCGATTTTTTAATGAAAGATATTTTTAAAATTTTAAAGGGTAAATAAAACATTTCATATTTTTACAAGGGTATATATGATATTTTAAAATATGAAAGGATACATATGATATTTATAATTTTTACAAGGTAAACATGATGTTTTGGACTTTTTAATAGTAAAATTATATAATTATATATGTAAGCATGAATACAAACGTACAATATTATAAAATTTTTTAATACAATACACATAAAAATAAGAGAAGAAGAAATATATAATTTCAAAAAAATTTGGGTTTTCGATTTTTGAATGAAAGATATTTTTAAAATTTTAAAGGGTAAATAAAACATTTTATATTTTTACAAGGGTATATATGATATTTTAAAATATGAAAGGATACATATGATATTTATAATTTTTACAAGGTAAACATGATGTTTTGGACTTTTGAATAGTAAAATTATATTCGATACTTCGAGAAGGGTAAATATGATATTTCAGATTTTTGAAAGGGTAAATAAAATATTAGATTTTGAGAAAGGCGGATTTGATATTTTTGATTTTAAGTATCATATAAAGAAAAGTATATGAAAAGTTCTTAACCTGGTTGGATTTTAAGTCCAAATAAGGACGCGCGGAATTTTCCGCCCGGGTCTTGCTAGTTATTATATACTAATACAAAACATAAGTAGACAAAATACATTTACATCAAAAATAATTTGTTTACATTCAAAAAATTATGGGAATAATTAAAGGGATGTTGCATACAATCGAACACCCAAATTAAATATTTTTTTTAAATTTATAGGAAACTTTCTGGCTTCGTTTTGTAAGAATTTGTTTTATTATAATAGAAGCAACAAGATAAATTGTCTAAATTCTAAATAGAAATCGTTATGTATTATTGTTTAGTTCTAGTATTGCACTGGAACGAATTTTATTCATTCCGTGAGTTATGTGTACTACAAATTATCAAATTTTAATATTGTTAATTTTTTTAGAACACCAACGTTGATTTATTCCATGAAAATGAAGTTTCTATTAAATATTTGGCAAATACAAATTATGATTTGCACTATATTCTTTAAAAATATGTATTTGCGAAAATGTTCACAAATAATTTAAAATTTTAATATAATCTCTCTAAATAATTATTTAATCCCAAACTTTTATTTATTTTTGAACAATGTCATATTTCCATGACAATAGAAGTCATTTCAAATTAGGAGTGAGCAAACCGTGTGTAATAAGTTCAGTTCAAGATACAACGAAATTAAAAGAACTATCCGAGCTTTCTTTTGGAAAGGCTCCAAGGGATACAACGCAACTAACGCACTAATAAGTTGGGACAGAGTGTGCCTCCCTAAGAATATGAGGGGTCTGGAACTCAAAAATCTAAAAACACAAGATGAATCTCTCATTCTTAAATGACTATGGAAAATAGACACCCAACGTGACTCATTATGGACGCAGTGGATCAAAAAGCTATATGGAATAAGTTCAGTTCAAGATTTGGAGATCTTCAATCGAACAAAACTATCTTTTTTCTTAAAGGATTTGATTAAACTCATTCCTTTCTATAAAATTTCCACCTCAAATCATGATGGATCGAATGTTAATATCAAATGGAACCGGAAGAGAGACCTCTCCTTCTCTACTTCAAGTTCATATATAGCCTTAATCGATCCGGGAGAGCGCGTTTCTTGGAACAATATGTTATAGAAATCCAAGGCACCGATAAAAACAAAAATATTCATGTGGCTAACCATAAATTGCCGAATCCTAACGGGAGACATCCTAAACCGCAAGGGATGGATAGGACC
The DNA here is from genome assembly GCA_946800325.1 of Luzula sylvatica. NCBI lineage: Eukaryota > Viridiplantae > Streptophyta > Magnoliopsida > Poales > Juncaceae > Luzula > Luzula sylvatica. The sequence continues at coordinate 53,197,333 of OX326961.1, forward strand.
ATTCTGGTGCCCCCTGTGTAAAAACGAATTGGAATGTGTTGTACACATATTCACGCAATGCGTATATGCAAAGAAAATATGGATAATTAACTATGATCGTACTAACAACTTGATGACCCCAAACCAAAATCAAAACCTATTAAAATTTTGGAGCAATAATAGGAACAATCTCCACAAGAACCAAAGAAAAACGTGGGACACTATTTTCATTACAACCACATGGACAATCTGGCTAGAGCGAAATGGACGAATTTTCCAAGGCAAATCAAAGACGTCGGCGCAAAATGCAATGCAAGCAATGGAAACGGCGCTGCTATGGTCAAGGCATTGTTAGCATTGTAAAGATCTCAAATATTATTTTTTATTTGTAGTAGTCGAATGTATTTTTCTATTTTCTATTTTTGTAAGAACACTTGTGTACCATAGACGACAAGTGACCGCTTGTTGGGTACCATTAAAAAAAAAACCATGTGATTTATTTGAAAACCGAACAGAACCGAACCGGTCAAATTCGGTTTAATCGGTTCGGATTTTCCATTTATTTGGTTCGGTTCAATTCGGTTCGGTTCGATTTTCATTCAGTGCTCAAATATTATTTTAATGTCAAATTTGCTGTTTTTAGTGCTCAAATATCATTTACTGTCAATATACTTTTTAATATTTTGTATCATTTTCAATTTCAATATATCAATTTTGGTATCAATATATCATTTGCAACAATAACATGTTAATTTTTTGGGTAAGGGTATAATTTGTGGTATAAATATACATTTTTGTATTATTATAATTTTTTGGGGTTAATATATAATTTTAATTGTCAATACATATTAATCATATATCATTTCTAGTGTTAATATATAATTTTTAGTTCCGACACGATATTTACAATCGTAATATTTAACTTTCATTGAAATTATAGTGTTTGCGACATTAATATACATTTTTGTGTCAATACACTAATCAGTTCCATAAAATATTCTAAAAAGTATTGTATTACATGTTTATATAGGGTTTTCATTGTTATATACTCGTATGCTGTTATACGAGTATTTTAAAAATGCAATGCATGTATGAAAAAACTAAAATCAACACATATAAAAATATATAAAATATACAAAAATAAAATATATATATAAAACATATAAAATTGGCATAATGAGCCATTAACTTTTACGTGAAGATTTCAAATATTTTACGTTATCTTGTGTTAATGGACCCGATAATGATACTAAAGCAAACGTGGCACTAAAAGTATACACATACGTGTATATTGACGCAATAAAATGATATATGAACATTGAAAATAATAGTTTGACACAATGTTTTAAATTGCGATATAGCGGTTCATAGCGATTGGACTGTAATTTACATATGATCACCGTTATTGCACGATATAGCGGCGATATTGTGACGCTATTTAGCAGATTGCGGTATTGTGTTTTAAAAATATTTATTGTGATTTGCGTTATAACAGCGCTATTGTGCCGCTATTTGAATCAATGATTTGACATTAAAATAATTTATTTGCAATGAAAAATAGTATACCGACAAAAAAAAAATCATATTATGACCCAAAACATTATATTGAAAATAATGTATTGAGACATTAAATAGTGCAATAATTGAAAAAACCTGGGGTATAAAAACCAATTGAAAGCTCAAAAAATATTTGGATAAAAAAATAAAACCTATATTGAATGATATGTCTTAATCACTGTTTTTAAAACCGGGCCGGGTCGGCTGGTTCACCCGAAAAAAACAGACCCTGTGAAAAAACCGGTTTAGTCGATGTACTGGACCGAAAATGCATAGGAACCAGCTAAACCGGCTTGAACCGGCCGGTTTTATATAAAAAACCGGACCGCATGGACCAGAAAATGGGCCGGTTTATTTCTTTTTATTTTGCTCGTAGCTGCATGCATCACGATTTCTCTCTTTGTTGGTTATGCCCAATGTTACAGAAATCGCTAGGCGCTAGTCGGGCGGACGGACACCGTCTAGCGCCAAGAGGAATTAATCGGGGATTAATCGGATCTAGGCGGATTTGTAATTTTACATAGTTTTTGTCATTTTTTTAATTTTTATATATTATAATTTGTGCTATAATTTTTTATACTAAAAATAATGTATATTGATTTATTTAAAACAACGTCCAAACAAATCATAACATTAAATCTACATATTAATTTATTTAAAACAACGTCCAAACAAATTATAACATGAAATCTACAAAATAACATTAATACAAATTCAAATAAATCACAAAATAAAATTACTAAAAATAGAAATAAGAAAGGAAATGAAAAAAAATAAAATAATTAATTAAGTGGTCTGGGCGGGCCTAGGCGGAATTCCGCCTAGACAGAAACGACTAGGCTAAACCTGGACGTTTTCCCGGCGCCTAGGCCCATTTTTAGAACAATGGTTATGCCCCCAACAAAATCTCTACGATGCCCCCCTACAAAATATCACTAAATATTTTGTATACCCCTACAAAATATTATTTGTATCCCTATCAATATCTTTTATACCCCTGCAAAATATCATTTATAGCCCTGTACTTTATAAATATCATTAATGTCCTTATAATTATTTTGTATGCCTTCGTTATTTTTTAGATCCTTGTAATTATTTTTGAGGCCCCTGTAAATATTTTTATACCCCTATATTTATCTTTTTTGCCCTTTTAATTTTTTTATACCCCTGTAATTATATTTTAGGTCCTTGTAATTATCTTGTAGGCACTAATATCGTTTATATTCCCGTAATTATCTTTTAGGCCCTTGTAAATATCGTTTATATTCCCGTAATTAAGTTAAATGAAATTTACAATTTTATGTTTGGTATTTGTATGATAATTGAATATCAAACTTTGTTTTTTTTTATGGTTGAATAATTAGATTGAAATATCTAAATTTTTTACACATTATATTTAAAATTTACTTTATTACATATGGATATTCTCAAACCAGGGAGTGAACCGGTTGAACCACCGGTTCGACCAGTGAACCGATGACTCGAGAGTCAGCCAGGTCGATGCCCGGTCCGGTTTTAAAAACATTGGATAAAAGGGTATATATACTTCCTGGTTATTGCCCTGCAGTATTAAAAGATAAATGAGAATTATATTAATATGATTCGGTGGTGATTCCGAGGAATGTAAAGAAGAGATGGTTGCACATAATGTGAGGTACATATCAATTCTTGCTCCATTTTGAGTTATTTTAGATGTAACGTTGTAAATACTTAACCATTCCGGTCTTAAAAACAGTGATTTTATCCTTTTCTTTGATATATCTTGACCAGCTCAAAACAAATTTCACGAAATTTTAACTATTCCGTTTATACGGTTTCCTTAATTAATCTAGACAGTAGGATTTGATCAAATGAACAATGGAAAAAACTTTGGTGTATCGAAGAAAAACGCTTTTTAATAAAAGGCCATATATGATGCCCCTCAAATCCCCCCCCCCCCCCCCCCACCCCAACATCCTCTATATCACCAATTAACAATTAATTAACAAAAGACACTTTATTTGTCTTGCGGCATAGACTAGGTAGGGTTAGTTAAATCGCTTACTAATCCTACGACAAACTATGTGCATATTTTTCTTGTTATCAATATATTAAAGACTTGCATTTTTTTTTAAAAAAAAAAATCATAAATACAATTTCACTATATAACTTCAAATTTATGGTAGGAAAATTATCAAACAAAACGAGAAAAAAAAAAAACAGAAATGATTGCAAAGCTTACAATGCTTACAAAGCTTCCAGCACTTGCACAATACTAATGCAGATTAATAGTTCAATACTATTATCTTAGATATACTTATATGTAGAAATTTAACAATTTGTTTGTCTTCGATGCCATGTCGAAAAAGCAGTCATCACCCGCCCCTTCCATCCAATAAGCAGACATTCATTATCATTCTCGATAAAAAAATCCTTATTGTAAATTTCTCTCATCTTATTCTTGATTTTCTTGAATATTGTTTGATCCAGACGAAATTGCTCAAATCCCGCTCTCGAGTTCCTGCAATGCCATTGTTTATACGTTTCTGGCCTTACAAACCTTTCCGAACCCTCACATCCTATGACATTAATCGCCATAGGGCCCCATACATTATTTTCTAAGAACCATCTTTGTTTATTGTCTTGCGGCATGGTAGCCTCGTAAGTATCAATTATTGCAGAGATAAAAAGTAGCATTTGTTTAAAACGATCGGCAAAAAACAAACCATTAAATGACGCATTGATAATTGTTTGATTGAAAACATGTGGGTTCATTTGCCTTATAATATCAAGAACTTGATTTTTTGGATTGTACGTTAAATCTGTTTCGTCCCCAATATTTTTTAAACCATGCAGACATTTGACAATAAGCACCTCGTCTTTCTCAATGTTGAGATCTTCGACTTGAATTTCATCCCATTTTGTACATATCCCTCTATACTCAAGAGGCACACCAAAGGTTCTTGAAAAACCCGCAAACTGCCGCTCTGTCACATCAATTCGTGGTGCAGGTGAGGAACTTGATTCCAAATCTTCGATATTTGTTATTCGAAGTTTTGGAGGCCCCCCTTCCCTTTTAGAGAGTGCATGAATTAGACATGGCCAAAAAAAGCCAAATTCAAGAGAAGAGCTCATTACTAGTTCCATTTAAACGAGCTTCGAGTCCTTTGACCAAAATGTGGGCCATTCTCTGCACTCCGTCGCCGTCAAGAGAAGAGTGCTTCCTTATCTGCTTTATTAATCGATTAGCACGTTGATTATCGTTAATAGATATTGCTTGTGAACAATGGATTAGAAGAGTTCTGAGATCAATTAAACTCTCATTGGTTTCTATCTTACTTTGTGAATTCTTTCGACTCTTCATGATTTCACGAAGACGAAGCGCTTCTTTTGAAAAATGTTCTTCATGCAAAAAGAATACCTTATCAATCACCACTTCTTGGTTCTTATAATAAAGCACAGAAATTTTACACATGGACAAGTCCCCACAATTTGTGTGCTTTTTACCCTTGAACCTCACGAGATCCTTATCTTTTACCTCGCATTTGTTTAACTTCCTTCCAATTGAATTACCATTCTTTTTGGCTTGTAAATCAATGGCCAATTCGTTATCATTAATACTAGGGAGGAACTTCAGTCCTTCTTCGTACCCTTTCTCGAATTGTAAAGCGGGTAAGCCAATCTGATGAGAGCCCGAGAAGCTACCAATTGAACCCGAAAACCCATGATGGCAGTTTGGATGTGGTAAGTTACTCGGTGAAGATTGATAATTTTGTCCAAGAATATCATAAAACGATTTCTCGATTGTTTGAAGAGCCGCCTCCATAGGATATACATCATCATTTCCGTTGTTATTATCTTCGAAAAGTATCGTGCTTATGTTTTGCAATGCTTCATCTGTGGTTATCTTGCAAATGCCATGGTTGGAAGAAAATCGTTCCATTTCTTCAAAAGAAAAAAACAGATTGACCTAAAATTCAGAGTTATCATTAAAAGTTGTTCATTACAATTGAACTTCCAAACACAAGTTGTTTCTAGTACTGCCAGATATAATTGCACTGATATCTTTTTTTCTGTTTACTATTATTGAACCTGGTTTTACTGGTTTTTAGGTTTACCGGCGTCGATACAATTATTTTGTTCACTTTTAGTTAAATAACTTTGGTTGTCAGAAAAATCATTGTCAAGGATTTTGGCAAGCTGAGTAAAAGAATAGTTAATATCAGAAGAAATCGAAGAAGAAATGTACCTTGAAGGAACTCTTAATGGTTGATTATGGAAATCGCCGTAATGATATTTAATGTAAATTGTGCAGACTGTAGAGAAATGCAGAGTCATAATAGAGAGCTTCAATTTACATTAAAAAAAATGAGTGGTCCTCAAAGACGATTGAAACGTAAACTAAGTTTCACTTTCGGTCTTGACTTGGACTCTTGACTTGGATTATTCACAAGTCTTTCCTGGACAGCTAAGATCAATCATTCAATTAGTCTTATGTTGAGGCTCAAAACATGTAGACCCAAATCCATGTATTGCGGATCTTTTTATCGACCATTTGATGAATATTTTAGTGTATGCATTCGTGAAAAATTAAGAAAGAAAAAACTGTTAAAACGCTAGGCTTCTTCTATCTTTCACCACGATTCGATGTTTTGCATATCTCAACCGTTCATCAAGAAATCTCAATTTTATGTGATAGTCAACAGAAAATTCCTCTGTGTAAATCAAGAAATGAATGCAAATATTCTTATCATTTTGAAGATAATGGAAATAAATCAGTTCTATATGAATAGTTGCGTTATTGTTAAATTAAACTGAGTAAGATGTAGTATGTCAAGTTGTCTTCTCAAATGTATCGAATTTGAGCAAGCATTTAACCCCGTAAAGGAAAGTTTATTAGAAGATAGAATATAGGAGACAGGAACTGCAGGTCATTTGTGTTCATCAATTGAATTAAATGAAATGATTCTTTTTAGTAAGAGTTCCCGAGGGAGTAAAAATCAAATGTGTCCTTTCAAGTTTCAAATGCTTTAAATGAAAAAAAAAATACAGAAGTATAACTTCATCAAATAATTTAAAGTGTGATTGCATCGAGAATTTTATACGAAAGAAATGAAAATAGAACACGTGATTTCTCCCTCTTTTTCTTTTCGCGTGGTTAAAAGGTTTCTAACAGTTGCACAATACTCGCGCAAATGATCTTGAATACATGAATTTTATCTTGTTTGTCTTGGATACCATGGCGAAAAAGCATTCATCACCCTTCCTTTCCATCCCACAAGTAGCCATCCCTTATCATCCTCGATAAAAAAATCCTTGTGGTAAACTTCTCTCACCCTATCCATGATTCTCTTGAATACTACTCGATCCAAAGGCAACTGCTCAAACCCCACTCTCGAGTTCCTGTTATGCCATAGCTTATACGTATCGGGACATACAAATCTTTGTGACCCCTCACGGGCTACCACATTAACTGTTATATGGTTCGATACATTTTCTAACAACCGTCTATGTTTATTATCTTGCGGTACGGTAGCGTCCCAAATATCAAACATTGCAGAGCCAAAAAGTAGCAACTGTTTAAATCGGTCGACAAAAAACGAACTGTTAAACGACCCATTACTAATTCCTTGGATGAAAACATGTGGCTTGATCTGTCGTATAGTATCAAGAACTCGATTTCTTGGACTGTATGTTAAACCTGCTTCATTCCCAAGATACTCCAAGCCATGCAAAGCGCTCACAATAAGCACTTCGTCCTTCTCAATGTTGAGATCATCAAGGCGAATTTCATCCCATTTTGTATATATGCCTCTATACTCAAGAGGCACGCCAATAGTTCTAGCGAAATCTACCAACTTTTGCCTTGCCGCTTCGATTCGTTCACCAGATGGAAATCTCGATATGTGGGCTTCAATATTAGTTATTCGAAGTTTTGGTGGCCCGGCCATTCTTACAGAGAGAGCATGAATTAGATGAAGGAAATACAGTTTCGGATCTACCGTAAAAGTGTACACAAGGATAAACGAATGTAAGTGTACATTCGTGGTCATATCTTTCAGTAGGAAAATTCAATTTGAATGGTTCAAATTGGGTTAGATAGATAATAAGATTATCTACAACCTTCATGTAGAAATATATTTCGTATGAACTAAGTATCAGTGTCGTTTCTATAAAATACCGAAAGGGTGCAACAGTATGACATACAGTAAGTAAAACAGTCATAACTTTTGTATACGAACTCAAATTGGGCCAGAAAAAATTGGGTTGGGTAGATAATAAGATTATCTACAACTTTCGTGTAGGTTTATTTTCTGTCAGAGGAATTTACCAATTTCGTATGGACAGAATACTGAACAGGTTCATGCAGTTTTCTGTGTGAAAGAGTGTATATTCAGAATCATTGGTAATATTCAGAATATTCCAGAAAAAATAGGATAATTCTATCTGATCTCTCTATGCTTCATTCAGTTGAATCATTGGTAATATTCAGAATATTCCAGAAATATAGAAAGACATCTTTCTAGAGAGTGAAAGAGTATGAAAAGAGAGAACCGAGAAAAGGAGTTTTCCCGGTGTAGAGAATCAACCAATCAAGCAAGTTCGCCGGTGCTTCGTCTAGGCAGTTGCACCTGCGACCGACGAACTCCGACTCAAGGTGGATACAAGTAGAGGAGCGACACTTGTGGCTCTTCGGTTGTGATCACCCCGAAGGGGAGAGAGGACGGTCAACGAGCGGTGAAAGACGCGTGATGTGGGACGCGCGGATTGTCACCAACATGACAGGAGAAAAAAGACTAGTAATCAACCCTTTGTGTGCAATCAATTTTGCACTGGTATGAACCTAATCTTCTTATTTGCATCGTATCCTTCGAAGTCATGGCGTGATCTTGGATTAAGGGAACCGGACCGGGCCTACATATCCCCTGCGCGGGCCCGGGGAAGGAAAGAATATCCGACAGTGGTATCAGAGCGATCGCCATCGATTCGAGGGTCGAATCATAGTCGTATATTTGATATACGCACGGGTTATCAAAGTTCGTACCCGTTTGCATGATGTTACATATAGAGAAAGTCAAATTCCGTTAAAATCACAAGTGGAATTCGCTTGAGATCGATCAAAAGTTGATTGAGAGTATCTAGGAATGATCGTGAAAAGGTTTCATGATTAATCGTTTTGGAAACGAGCGAAAATAGAAAAAAACTGCAGAAAAATCGCATAGTCCGTTACAACGGACTGGTTGATCCGTTGTAACGAACACTACATAAGATACAGGAAATTGGGGATTATCTGCAAAAATTACATAGTCCGTTGCAACGGACTTGGAGTTCCGTTGTAACGGACCCTGTATATGATACAGGGATGTGAGGAGGACTGCGAAATTTACATAGTCCGTTATAACGGACTGGTTGATCCATTGTAACAGACCCTGTATATGATACAGGAATGTGAGGAGGACTGTGAATAAACGCATAGTCCGTTATAACGGACATAGTTCTGTTGTAACGGACCTTGTATATGATACGAGGATGCGGGGATGCCTTTGGCTTCCTTTGGAGTCCGTTGTAACGGATATGATCTGTTGTAACGGAGTTGTTCACAAGTTAGTCCGTTGTAACGGACCTTGGTTGCGTTATAACGGACATGTTTCTGGCAATTTTGGCCAAAGTCCAGAATAAATAGCGTTGTAACGGACAATGGTTCCGTTGTAACGGAATAAAGGAAACTGGAGTTCCGTTGTAACGGACCATGGTGCGTTACAACGGACTAGTTGCTGATTTTGTTTTCGTGATAACTTTGGCTACACAACTCGGAATTTTGAGTTCTTTATATCGATATGATCGGCATCAATCATTGTAGCATATAAGATAATTAATTATTTAAAATAATTAGTCTCCCTGAATAAATCATATGCATTTTGAAAATCTTGTGATAGTGATATAATATGATTATGTCATGAATTAATAAACATGCATAGGCATGATCCCTCATAATATTTAAGTTCTGGAAATGCCTTCCATGTCCACAACCACCGAGTTTGGTGTTACGTTTCACGTGGGTTCAGGCTAAAGTCGGGCACGTGATATTGTAACTATCAAAAGGGTGGCAAGCGTTAAATCAGGACTTGTGAGGCCCAGGCTAAAGTCGACTCACTAGTAGCTTATTTGAATGATACGTTGGATATGGTTGTAACTTAACCATCCAGGCCAATCGGATTGGAGTTCGGGGCATAGATAGGATGCACACACGGAAATGGGATTGTATATGATACGATCCATCACCGAAATCCTATAAAGGTTCAAGAGTCGCATATGATGCGATTGGATATAATCCTACCTAAATAACGGGATCCCACCCGATAGGCTAAAGTCACTTGTGGGAGGAACGGAAATATGGGTTTTGAGTGTTATGGACTTGGAGTCCCGTATCGGCTTTGTAGAATATGTCTTCTAGTAACACCAACACCATGTCGATTAGATCGACGTTAGAAAAGGATAAGCTAGTGGGTCGGAACAACTTGGACTGGCACCGAAATATGAGAATAGTTCTCAGGCAAGAGGGAAAAAGTCACGTATTGGATACGGAGCTAGTGTAACCGGGCCCCGATGCTACGGCCGATGAAAAGGCCGCGTTTGAGAAACTTAAGAAGGACTCAAATGATGTTACGTGCCTCATGTTGGCATGTATGGACGCTAGTCTTCAAAATCAGTTTGAGGACTCGGATGCGCACATAATGGACGTTGTGCTCAAGGAAATGTTCCAAGAGCAGGAGCGTATTGAACGGTTCAGTACACTCAAAGAGTTGGTAAACTGTAAGATGCCTTATGGGTCTTCGGTGAGCACTCACGTTTTAAAAGTGCAAGCTCTCATAGACCGTCTAGAGAAGCTAGGAGAGAAATTGTTGAAGATTATGCAACAAGATTTGATCTTGTGTGCACTTCCTCCAATGTTTTCTCCGTTTGTGACTAACTATCACATGCATTCGATGAACAAAACGATCCCTGAGCTTCACGGAATGCTCAAGAATTATGAGTCGGAGATGTTGAAGACATCCGGGGAGAACAAGGCAAAGGTTGCCGGGAATGTTCTCACGATTCAGAAAATGGATCGTAAGAGATCGATGTCCAAGGGCAGTTCGGCTAAGAAACGTTCGAAGTCGAATAAAAAGGGAAAAGAGAAATCCAAGGATGCGACGTGTTACCATTGTCACAAGACTGGACATTGGAAGCGCAATTGCAAGGCTTACCTCGACGAGGTGAAGAAGGGCAATACGGCTTCGGAAGCCGGTCCATCAGGTATTAACGTTATCGAAGTTAATCTTTCAACTATGAATAATGGGGTATTAGATACCGGATGTGGAACTCATATTTGTCGCAATATGCAGTGTCTAAGTAATAGTAGAAGATTGGCGCGAGGCGAGGTGGATTTACGTGTCGGAAATGGAGCAAAGGTTGCTGCTTTGGCCGTTGGCGTTTATAATCTTACTTTGCCAAGTGGACTTATATTAGTACTAAATAATTGTTATTTTGTACCATCATTATGTAAGAACATAATAAGTGTGTCGAAATTAGCCAAGGATGGCTATGAATTTGTTATTAGGAATAATGAATTTACAATATATAAGAATGCTATTATCTATGGAAATGTTCTATTAGAAAATGGTCTTTATGTGTTGGATTTTGATCACGGAAATAATGAGTCTATCTATAATGTTAATGCGAAAAGGATTAAACCTAAAGTTGATAATCGGACTTTCTTTTGGCATTGTCGTCTACGTCATGTGAATGAGAAACGCATTGCTAGACTCCATAAAGATGAAATGCTAGACTCTTTTGAATTTGATTCATTTGAGAATTGTGAATCTTGTTTGCTTGGCAAGATGACAAAGGCGCCAATCTCCAAGGTCGGAGAGCGGTTCAACGACTTGTGGGAACTCATACATTCAGATGTGTGTGGACCGATGAGCATCGAGGCAAGAGGAGGATATCGATACTTTGTTACGTTTACGGACGATCATAGTAGATATGGTTGAAGGAAATATAGTTTCGGATCAACCGTAAAAGTGTACACAAGGATGAACGAATGTAATCGTACATTTATGGTCATAACTTTCAGTAGGAAAATCCAATTTGAATGGTTCAAATTGGGTTAGATAGATAATAAGATTATCTATAAGCTTCATGTAGAAATAGTGTTCAATTGAACGAAGTATCAGTGTCGTTTTAATGGAATACCGAAAAGGTACGACAGTTTGACATAAAGTTAGTAAAACGTCCGTAATTTTCATATCCGAACTCCAATTGGGTCAGGCCAAATTGGGTTGGAAAGATAATAAGATTATCTAGAACTTTCGTGAAGATTTAAAGTCGGTTGGAACGATTTAATATTTTCGTTTCGACAGAATACTGAACAGGTTCATGCAGTTTTCTGTATGAAAGGGTGTATATTGGATATACATGTCTCTTGGCCCATCCTTATCCTATGTGATATAAATAGGATGTTTCTCTCTCTCTCTCTGGTCAGATCATTCAGTCCAACCTGTTGAATTAATTATATTAATCCAGAATATTGAGAGTCATCTTTCAGAGAGTGAAAGCGTGCGAAGAGAGAAAACCGAGAAAAAAAGTTTTTCTCAGAATAGAGAATCGATCTAATCAAGCAAGTTCGCCGGTGCTTCGTCTAGGCAGTTACATCCGCGACCGACGTATTCCGACTCAAGGTGGATACATGTAGAGGGGCGACACTTGTGGCTCTTCGATTGTGATCAAACCGAAGGAGCAAAACTGTCGGCTGTGGAAGAGTGTGGACGTGGGATGCACGAAAGACAACCGGAGGCGTGTCAAGACGGTGTGAGACGTATGGTATGGGACGCACGGGCTAGTCACCAACGTGATGTTGGTTAATTCTAACCTAGAGGGGGGTAAATTTGGCAATCTAACTTACACTTAGTTTAGATTTAAACATAATTTACGGTGCGGAATAAATAATAATTTAGATGATAAAGATGATACCGTACAAACACTTTGACACAAGATGTTTGTTTACGAAGTTCGGTAGGTGGTTGCTTTGTAGCTTTAACTCACCCTTTACTCGCTTAATTGACCGACTCAATTATTTGCGAGTACCTACGTCTCCGGGAATGCCTTGTGCCTCTTTTTGGCTTTCGATTGAATTCCAACTCAACTCGATTACAAGGATTTGCCTAGATCGATTTACACGCTTCTATCGATCTATAGCTTAGGCTCTTTACAATTTGTTGCACTAGCCTATTACACTTTTTCACTAATCGAGCTACAACGTGATCGGTCACGTGAGTGGGATACGATTAGTGGAGAATATCGAAAGTAGATCAATGATCTAAAGAGGTTTCTCAAGCTATCAATGGATATAGATAATCACAGCTTAGGGTTTCTCTCTTTTTAGGTTTGAATGTTTGAAAGTGAAGGGTTTTGAGAGAGAGACCCATGAAGGATTCTATTTATACTCTCTATAGAAATCCTTCAGAAAACTTGTAGTGCGTTCGAACGCATACAGTCCGTTCAGAACGCACTTGAAGTTTGCACTAGCCGTTTCAAAATAACGTGCAAGTACATCTTGGGTCCGTTCGAACGGACAATGTCCGTTCGTAACGGACTCAATTATACATAGCATTTTGCGTTCACAGGAACAAGAGTCCGTTCAACGCACTGAAAAGTGGGTGAACGGATTCCAGGTTGTCCGTTCGAACGCACATGTGTGTTCGTTCGAACGCACACATTTCTGTGACATTTTCCGTTCACAGGAAGGATTGTCCGTTCAACGCACTCAGAAGGTGGGTGAACGGATTCTAATTATCCGTTCGAACGGACATGATTGTTCGTTCGAACGCACACATCCCTGTGACACGTTTGGTTCTAATCAAGCTTTAAAGTTTTGATATTTAGCAAGTCCGTTCTGAACGGACTTTGAGTTCGTTCAGAACGCACTTCCTGCTTGACTGAACTCTTTGTTATTTTGAACATGATTTTACTTGAGTTCTACTAGGTTTGTACCTATGGTTTATTTGTGGCGTATCCCACTCACGGAAGGCTTCAACATCTTGAGTCTTGATGTATTCCAATGGCCTTCCTTGTGTTCTTCTTTTCTTGTTTATCTTGAGACTTCATGTCCTGATTCTTGATGTAATCCAATGAAGTCCTTCTTCACAAGTCCTCCTTCATCTTCGTATCGTACCTATGTTATCCTGCACTTTTCTAGATGTATACATTAGTAATGACAGTGTTTTGAAATAATCAAACTATCAGGAAATTTGAACCAACAAACTCCCCCTTTTGATTAATTTCAAAACACTGTCGGTTTGGAGAGTTTCACCATTTAGTTGAGAACTTTCCGTACGATCGTTTCTCCCCCATTTTGAAAGAGATCAAAAGGGCCAAGGAGACTTCATCAACGGAAGGCTCCCCCTAAATGTGAGCTCCCCCTCAAAGAATGAATATAGAATATATGAGCTCGTAAATATGATCAAATTCTTTTGTTTTGAATGATGACAATCTTTTCAAAATTTAGCAGATTTTTAAGAAAATATAACAGTTTTTGTGTGCGTTCTGAACGGAAAAAGTAATGCGTTCGAACGCACTTGCTTCTGGACTGATAGGTTATAAAAATAAAAACAATCCAAAATAGATGCAACAGTTTAAACTTAAAATATGACCATAAAACAAAATAGGATAATAAAATAAATGCGCAAGTTTATGCTACTGACATAATACCATAATTATTCATCAAACATAATTATTCAATAGACCTAATTGTTCAATCATACCAACACACATCAAAGTTTTGCTAAGTTCTCACATACTCTCATGTATACTCAAGACTTAGACATAACATATCATAAAACGACACAACACACACAACAACCAAGGTTGATCACAATTCATTTGGCTCGGGTTAGGAATTTAAGACGGACGGTGAGGAGAAGGTGGAGCTTGCTCCGGAGATTCATGGTGCGTTCCGAACCGGTTCTCAAGATGAACATAAAGATCGGCAAATTGACGATCCACGTTCTCAAGCATCCGTGCTTCAGATACACGAAACGCATCATGCATTGCTCTTCCGTGTTGCTCCATGCGCTCATCCATTTCGTCGAGCATCTCCTTCACATATGCAAACTTCTTATCATCCCGTTCAGTTTGGGCATTTGAGGATTCCCCCCTCCCCACATTCCTCTTTCGTTTGGGAGCCGGTTCTTCACCGCTTTCATAGGTATTGGCTGGGTCTACGTTGTCCTCTTCCTCGTCCAAGGTGTTACCCTTTGTCCACCGGGTAGGATCGCGGGGAAGGTGATACGCCACCGCATCCTTTGCGGAGTCAATAATCCATCCGAGGATGCTTGGCGAATACCGATATCCAAAACGTCGGAGGTTTGCATCGGATGCGAGGTTGATTGGTGATTTCGGTCGAAAATCCCAATCGCTCAGTGGTATTTCAATCCCTTGGAGTTCCAACATACGGGCAATCAATGTTCCGTATGGTAAGGACGCGTTCTTATGACTCATCACACTTTCCATGTGGCTTGTGATGAGAAAGGGCACGTGGATGGGTAGTTGATCCTTGTACCACATGCGATGCAAAAGTATAATATCCCTATGTTCGAGATTTATCTTAAATTTTTCTGAGGGAATGAGAATGTTATTACCGATGGCCCAGATAAACTGTTCATGAGCGGCCAAGAGAGATGCCCCTTGCCCAGGTTTGATACCCGTGATGGCAGCTTCGATTCTCGCCTTGCGAGTGTCGTAGATTTTCTCTCCGTCGTCCCTGAGTCCGAGCAGAACTCTCAAGTTTTTGATAGAGATTTCGACATCTTCACCGAGGATGTATGACGTTACCTTTTCTTTGTCATGGTGGAATTCAGCGTTTGCGTAAAATAGTCGCGTGATTACATCATAAGATTTGTCGTTTAGGCATGCTAGATTCGCGAATCCCCATTGACGTTCGATTTCCTCGACTTTGTCGAGGAGGTGATGTATGTTTGGCGGAAAATCGTAGTAGTAGCATGGAGCAATTGGTCTCTTGGATACCCACTCATGGAAGAGGATACCAGCCTCCGGAGTTCGAAACAGATGCTCGTTGTTTGGGTCAGAGAAATCATAGTCACTTTGAATGCGTTCTTCAAGAGTAGGCTTCTTGGCCGCTTGCTTCATTCTTCTTTGAGCGTTCGAACTCTCGCCTACTATCTTCTTCCCCTTTGCCTTGGCTTTCGATCTCGAGTTTGAGGCGTCCATGGCTGTTGTTGAAGGTTTTAGTTTTTCTGAGAGAGAGAGAGTTTTGGAAGAGAAACAAGGAGAGAGAATGAAGGGGGGGCTAAGTAACTGAAGAGATCTTGTCCCTTCAAGTCGCGCCGTAAGGGAAAAGGGGCCATCACATCCATTGAATGCAGTCGGTTGCATGTGGACGAAGAGTTATTACGACGAGTCCGTTCGAACGCACTTCTCAAGTTCGTTGGAACGCATTCATGTCTGAGAAAAGGCGCTATTTTGGGTTTTTAAGTGGTATCTAGGAAGTTGTTGAGTCCGTTCGAACGGACTTCTATGTGCGTCAGAACGCACACACAACTTGGAAGAGGCGCCAGAATATGAAAAGGCGCGAGTGTAAGGGTTTGAAGTAGGTTAGCTGAATGAGGCATGTGCGTTCGAACGCATTAGTTGTTCGTTCGAACGCACTGAACACTGTTGACACTAAGAGTCGGCGCCAAAGTATGATCCGGCGCCATAATCCTATAATTCACTTTTCCGTTCGGAACGCATTCAGTTGTACGTTCGAACGCACTTGATCCTGGTAGGAAAATTAGATGGCGCCATAATTTAACTGTGACTTTGGATCTTATAGTTCAGTTGTCCGTTTCGAACGCATTTTAGTCCGTTCGACCGGACTTAAGGCTGTTAAGAGGGTATTTGGTGACTTCATTTGTCCGTTCCAAACGCACATGTTTTTCGTTCGAACGGACTGGTTCCTGAGATGTGATCACTGGACTGAAATCGTGATTTATTTACTGAGACAAGTGTTCTAATGTATTCCTCTATTAACACTTGTGACGTAGCTACATGAGACTCGACCAATTTGGCTGGAATTTAATTTAGCCCATTTCCTATACTCCCCTTACATATTTGGCTTAAGGTGTGGGATACTAAGGAGTATAGTGTTTCAAGTTAGGGCTTAAGCCCTAGGAGGTCCTATACCGAAAGACGTAGAGGGACCCATCGAGTGACGATCTTTACGCATCCATATTGAGTTTGACGTTAATTTTGGATTGCGAAGATCACAACTTGTTGAGACATGACCAGTTTTGCAACAATAGTTACAAAATGCTACGGTGGGCTTATTTGTGGGTGTGGTACTCTTCACAAAATAGTCCGAGAGTTGATTCGGATTACTTCTCTTAGGAGTTATCGATTTTGGCATTTGATAAAGGTTATTTGATTTAAATTTATTTTGCTTAAAATTATTTTGTTTAAATAGTTTATGTGTGTTGGTGAAATGTTTGGGAGGCCCTTGTTGATATGAAGCTTCGGTGTGGTTTGTCACTTCATAGAAATACCCATTTGGTCCCCTTTTGAACAAACAATCGGTTCTTCCCAAATTAGTATATCTAGGTTGTGAATTTTGTGTATAATGATTTTTCTTATAATTATTATTGACACGTTTAGGTTGTTCATTTTTAGCATGTTTACCTTTGTTGTAGTCATGGTACATGAAAGCATTTCCATGACTACTTAATTTATTGTTTTCCCATTTAGATTTTTGATTTTGAGATATTGAAAAATCGGGTTTATTACCGTTATTTTTCTTATATCCTAAACCGGATTTGTCATTTGGCTTTTGTCCTATCAACGACAATCTTAAAACATCATCCAATGAAGGAGGACTCAATGCAACATTAGCACATGCCTTCTTCAGGGATTCATTTTCAACTTTAAGAATTTGAATTTCGACTTTTAGATGAGAAGTCTCACCTTTAAGGCTTTGACACTCACACTTTGAAAAACCTTTAAATTCATTTATTTGAGTTTTATATGCCAAAATGGATAGCTCAAGAGAGGCTACCTTATCCTTGAGAGCTTGTGTTTGGCTCTCAAGTTTACCCTCATTTAGTTGAGAGTTTCCTTCATCTCTAAGAAACTCGTCACAAGAGTCGAGTTCTAGTTTGAATGCGGGAGAAAATTTAGATTTATTTATTGATTCTATGTCAAGCAAAGAGTATGTACGTACCTCATGACATTGGTCAGGTGTTGAGCGGGTATTGGGAGTGGATGGTTCCGAGTCCACAACCATGGGCGTGTGATGTGTGGTAGTTAGACCTCGTTCAATACGAAGAGATTTGATGGCCGCTTCCACTGCGCTCATTAGTGGAGGATCGATCCTTACCATGAGTGCACGGTTTGCGGTGTGTCGACTTGACGGACCATCAGGGTCGGATGATGAGCTTGATCCGTCCGTTTCTCCCCATCTACAATCGACGTTAGCTTTATATGCCTTTTTCTTATTGATTTCTTTACCTTTGTAGTTTTGACGATTTTCTCGCCCCTTGTCCTCGTATCTTCTTTCGTATCGGGGCTCTCGCCTTTCCCGATCCTTGTGGTCCTCATCCTTTTTGATCCACCTTGAATTTTCCGGATGGAGAGTCCAACATGACTCCATCATGTGTCCAATTTTCTTGCACCAAAAGCAATGGAGCTTTAGCCCCTTTTGTTTCCGATTCTCGTTGAATCGCTTCTCGTCCCTTTGCCACTCTAAGAGTCGCAACGTGAGATCATCCATTTCATTGTCGTCATTGCTTGCATTCACAGCGGGCAAAGCTACGGTTTTGGAGTGAGGAGAGGGTATGTAGATTCCTTGTTCTTCATCGAGTTGCTTGAGTCGAATCTCGAAATTTCGGAATTGACTTACCAATTCTTCAGGCGTGAGGTCTTGTGAAGCTACCGCTGTACCTAGAGCTACACGTAAAGATTCCCAACTACGGGGCATAGATTGAAGTAATCTAGCAATAATTCTATCATCAGTAAGAGGTGCATTTTGGGTGGCATATCGGGTTTTTAGTACATTGATTTTTGCCCAAATTTTATCAACGGACTCTCCCTCAATCATTCGGAGATTGTTGAATTCTTGTTCAAGTCCGATGATATTAGTTCTTCTCATTTGAGATGTGCCCTCGTATCTCTCATTGAGCATACGCCACATTTCATATGAGTTTTCACAATGATCAACTAGCGATCCGATAGAACTAATTACGTTGTTCAATATTAAGTTTTGAGCGTAAATGTCATTAGTTCTATCTTCCCTAGTTTGAGCAGGGTAGGTTACATTTCCGTCCTTGTCAACCTCTTGGGCCAAAACAAAGCCTCGTAACACTACCTTGTCAAGTCCTTGGAGAGCGAATGCATTTAGCATGCATTTCTTCCAAGAACTCCAATTGGTTCCATCTAATTCACGTGAGTTTGATATATTTGATTTGGGTACGGTATTTATCGGATTTATCGATGAGTTTTGTACAATAGGATTAATTTCGGTCATTTGATCGTTAAGTACAAGTTATCCCTAATACTCAAAGAGATGGTTAGTACCTTGCTCTGATACCAAATGTTGGTTAATTCTAACCTAGAGGGGGGTAAATTTGGCAATCTAACTTACACTTAGTTTAGATTTAAACATAATTTACGGTGCGGAATAAATAATAATTTAGATGATAAAGATGATACCGTACAAACACTTTGACACAAGATGTTTGTTTACGAAGTTCGGTAGGTGGTTGCTTTGTAGCTTTAACTCACCCTTTACTCGCTTAATTGACCGACTCAATTATTTGCGAGTACCTACGTCTCCGGGAATGCCTTGTGCCTCTTTTTGGCTTTCGATTGAATTCCAACTCAACTCGATTACAAGGATTTGCCTAGATCGATTTACACGCTTCTATCGATCTATAGCTTAGGCTCTTTACAATTTGTTGCACTAGCCTATTACACTTTTTCACTAATCGAGCTACAACGTGATCGGTCACGTGAGTGGGATACGATTAGTGGAGAATATCGAAAGTAGATCAATGATCTAAAGAGGTTTCTCAAGCTATCAATGGATATAGATAATCTCAGCTTAGAGTTTCTCTCTTTTTAGGTTTGAATGTTTGAAAGTGAAGGGTTTTGAGAGAGAGACCCATGAAGGATTCTATTTATACTCTCTATAGAAATCCTTCAGAAAACTTGTAGTGCGTTCGAACGCATACAGTCCGTTCAGAACGCACTTGAAGTTTGCACTAGCCGTTTCAAAATAACGTGCAAGTACATCTTGGGTCCGTTCGAACGGACAATGTCCGTTCGTAACGGACTCAATTATACATAGCATTTTGCGTTCACAGGAACAAGAGTCCGTTCAACGCACTGAAAAGTGGGTGAACGGATTCCAGGTTGTCCGTTCGAACGCACATGTGTGTTCGTTCGAACGCACACATTTCTGTGACATTTTCCGTTCACAGGAAGGATTGTCCGTTCAACGCACTCAGAAGGTGGGTGAACGGATTCTAATTATCCGTTCGAACGGACATGATTGTTCGTTCGAACGCACACATCCCTGTGACACGTTTGGTTCTAATCAAGCTTTAAAGTTTTGATATTTAGCAAGTCCGTTCTGAACGGACTTTGAGTTCGTTCAGAACGCACTTCCTGCTTGACTGAACTCTTTGTTATTTTGAACATGATTTTACTTGAGTTCTACTAGGTTTGTACCTATGGTTTATTTGTGGCGTATCCCACTCACGGAAGGCTTCAACATCTTGAGTCTTGATGTATTCCAATGGCCTTCCTTGTGTTCTTCTTTTCTTGTTTATCTTGAGACTTCATGTCCTGATTCTTGATGTAATCCAATGAAGTCCTTCTTCACAAGTCCTCCTTCATCTTCGTATCGTACCTATGTTATCCTGCACTTTTCTAGATGTATACATTAGTAATGACAGTGTTTTGAAATAATCAAACTATCAGGAAATTTGAACCAACACGTGACACCGGAGAAGAAAAGGATGCGAGCAATCAACCCGTCGTGCGTGATCAATTTCACGCTGGTAATCGTCTATCCTTCTATTGCATCGTACCCTCGAAGTCATGGCGTGATCTTGGATTTTGGGAACTGGACCGGGCCTTCATATCCGCTGCGCGGGCCCGGGGTCGGGTGAATTCCCTACAATGGTTATATCTATTTGATGCGTACTAAATCGGAGACCTTTGAAAAGTTCAAAGAGTTTCAAAACGAAGTTGAAAATCAGCTTGGCAAGAAAATTAAAGCCATTCGATCGGATCAAGGAGGCGAATATTTGAGCTATGAGTTTGAAGATCATCTAAAAGATTGTGGAATAGTTCCAAAATGGACTCCGGCAGGAACGCCACAATGGAATGCCGTGTCTGAGAGGAGGAATCGGACCTTGTTGGACATGGTTTGATCAATGATGAGTCAAACTTCCCTTCCAAAATATATTTGGGGATTTGCCCTAGAGACTGCGGCTTTCTTATTAAACCGCATACATTCTAAATCGGTATCAAAGACGCCGTATGAGATATGGACCGGAAAAGTTCCGAAGTTGTCTTTTATTCGGATTTGGGGATGTGATGTTTTCGTTCGAAAATTATTATCGGACAAACTCGATCCCAAATCTGAAAAATGTTTATTTGTAGGGTATCCTAAAGAAACAATGGGATATTATTTCTATAATCCTATCGAAAACAAGGTTTTCGTAGCTCAAAGAGGAGTCTTCCTTGAGGAGGATTTTATCTCTAGGCGAGTTATTGGGAATGAAATAGATCTCGAAGAAATTCGAGACCCGCAAACGAATGTTGAACAGATGAATGTTGATCCGGTTTCGTCAAATGTTGATGATCCGGAGTCAAGTGCACAAGGCGCAATTCGTAGATCGGGTAGGATTCGTCAAGAGCCTATACGATATGGTTTTATCGTGGCAAATGATGATGAAGTTGAATTCATAGATGATGAACCGACATCTTATCTCGAGGCTATGGAAAGCGAGGATTCCAAAAAGTGGCAAACTGCCATGAAATCCGAGATTCAATCCATGTATGATAATCAAGTTTGGAACTTGATTGATCCACCTCCCGGGGTTAAACCAGTGGGATGTAAGTGGGTCTTCAAGAAGAAGATCGACATGGATGGGAATGTAAACACTTATAAAGCACGGCTTGTGGCGAAAGGTTTCAAACAAATTCATGGTGTAGACTATGAAGAAACGTTTTCTCCCGTAGCAATTCTTAAATCCATACGGATCTTACTTGCTATCTCTGCGTATTATGACTACGAGATTTGGCAAATGGATGTCAAAACCGCATTCCTTAACGGGAACTTGGAAGAGGATGTGTATATGACACAACCCGAGGGTTTTGTCGATTCAAAGAGTCCGGATAAAGTGTGCAAGTTGCAACGATCCATTTATAGATTGAAGCAAGCTTCTCGGAGTTGGAACATGTTGGTTCAAATTTCCTGGTAGTTTGATTATTTCAAAACACTGTCAGTACTAATGTATACATCAAGAAAAGTGCAGGATAACATAGGTACGATACGAAGATTAAGGAGGACTTGTGAAGAAGGACTTCATTGGATTACATCAAGAATCAGGACATGAAGTCTCAAGATAAACAAGAAAAGAAGAACACAAGGAAGGCCATTGGAATACATCAAGACTCAAGATGTTGAAGCCTTCCGTGAGTGGGATACGCCACAAATAAACCATAGGTACAAACCTAGTAGAACTCAAGTAAAATCATGTTCAAAATAACAAAGAGTTCAGTCAAGCAGGAAGTGCGTTCTGAACGAACTCAAAGTCCGTTCAGAACGGACTTGCTAAATATCAAAACTGTAAAGCTTGATTAGAACCAAACGTGTCACAGGGATGTGTGCGTTCGAACGAACAATCATGTCCGTTCGAACGGACAATTAGAATCCGTTCACTCACCTTCTGAGTGCGTTGAACGGACAATCTTTCCTGTGAACGGAAATATGTCACAGGGATATGTGCGTTCGAACGAACACACATGTGCGTTCGAACGGACAACCTGGAATCCGTTCACCCACTTTTCAGTGCGTTGAACGGACTCGTGTTCCTGTGAACGCAAAATGCTATGTATAATTGAGTCCGTTACGAACGGACATTGTCCGTTTGAACGGACCCAAGATGTACTTGCACGTTATTTTGAAACGGCTAGTGCAAACTTCAAGTGCGTTCTGAACGGACTGTATGCGTTGGAACGCACTGCAAGTTTTCTGAAGGATTTCTATAGAGAGTATAAATAGAATCCTTCATGGGTCACTCTCTCTCACTTCCTCATTTTCAAACTTTCAAACCTAAAAAGAGAGAAACCCTAAGCTGTGATTATCTATATCCATTGATAGCTTGAGAAACCTCTTTAGATCGTTGATCTACTTTCGATATTCTCCACTAATCGTATCCCACTCACGTGACCGATCACGTTGTAGCTCGATTAGTGAAAAAGTGTAATAGGCTAGTGCAACAAATTGTAAAGAGCCTAAGCTATAGATCGATAGAAGCGTGTAAATCGATCTAGGCAAATCCTTGTAATCGAGTTGAGTTGGAATTCAATCGAAGGCCAAAAAGAGGCTCAAGGCATTCCCGGAGACGTAGGTACTCGCGAATAATTGAGTCGGTCAATTAAGCGAGTAAATGGTGAGTTAAAGCTACAAAGCAACCACCTACCGAACTTCGTAAACAAACATCTTGTGTCAAAGTGTTTGTACGGTATCATCTTTATCATCCAAATTATTATTTATTCCGCACCGTAAATTAGGTTTAAATCTAAACTAAGTATAAGTTAGATTGCCGAATTTACCCCCCCTCTAGGTTAGAATTAACCAACAATTGGTATCAGAGCAGGGTACTAACCATCTCTTAAATTTATTAAGGATAAACTTGTACTTTACGATCTAATGGCTGAAATTAATCCCATGAGCGCGGTGGAAGCAGCCATTCACTCTCTCCGTATTGAACGAGGTCTAACTTCGACACACCACCAGCCCATAATTGCAGACGCAGAACCTTCCTCTCCCACTCTAAGCTCGACACATGACAAAAGTTATGAGGTACGTACGAACTCTCTATATGGTATCAAATCGTTACCCAGACCTGAATTTTCTCCCGCATCCAAACTAGAAATCGAATCTTGTGACGAGTTTCTTAGGGATGAAGGTAACTCTCAACTAAATGAGGGTAAACTTGAAAGTCCCACCCAAGCTCTCAAGGATAAGGTAGCTTCTCTTGAGCTATCCATTTTGGCATACAAAACTCAAATAAATGAATTTAAAGGATTTTCAAAATGTGAATGTAAAACCCTAAAATGTGAGATTTCTCATTTAAAAGTCGAAATTCAAACTATGAAAGTTGAAAATGAGTCCTTGAAGAGGGCATGTACAATGATTGCATTGATTCCCCCTTCATTGGATGATGTCTTAAAATCGTCATTAACGGGACAAAAGCCCAATGATAAATCTAGTTTAGGACATAAGAAAATTAGCAATAATAATCCCAACCTTTCGATATATCAAAATCAAAAATCTAAATGGGAAAACCATAAAGTAAGTAGTCATGGAAATGCTTTTATGTACCATGATTACAACAAAGGTAAATATGCTAAAAATGAACAACCTAAACGTGTAAATAATAATTATAGGAACAATCATTTTACACAAAAATCACAACCCAGACATACTAATGTGGGACAAACCGAGTGTTTGTTCAAAAGGGGACCAAACGGGTATTTCTATGAAGTGACAAACTACACCGAAGCTTCATATCAACAATAGTTCCCCAAACATTTCACCAACATGCATAAACAATTTAAACAAAATAATGTTAAGCAAAATAAATTCAAATCAAATAACCTATATCAAATGCCAAAATCGATAACCTCTAAGAGAAGTAATCCGAATAAACTCTCGGACTATTTTGTGAAGAGTACCACACCCACAAATAAGCCCACCGTAGCATTTTGTAAATATTGTTGCAAAATCGGTCATGTCTCAACCGGGTGTAATCTTCGCAATCCAAAAGTGGCACAAAACGTCATGTGGATGCGTAAAGATCGTCACTCAATGGGTTCCTCTACCTCCCTTGGTATAGGACCCCCTAGGGTGTAAAAACCTAACCTGAGACACTATACTCCCTAGTATACCATACCATAAGCCAAACATTTAGGGGGAGTATAGTCAGTAAGAATTCATATTAGTCAATTTCAATTTCTTTTTGGTTTAACTAATATGAATTTCTTATAGATGGGCCTAACTTCCAGAACAAAGTCATAAAAATGGTGTCTAGATAGTGGTTGTTCTAGACATATGACTTGGGATCGAGAGATGTTCAAATCTCTCGAACCGTTCAAGGGAGGAGACGTTACCTTCGGAGGAAATCAAAAAGGTAAAATTATTGGTATCGGTTCAATAGGTACCTCAAATTGGACTTTAGAGAATGTCTATCTTGTAACTGGACTTAAACATAATTTGATTAGCATAAGCCAATTATGTGATGCCGGATATTGTGTGAAATTCGATCAACTCTCATGCTTAATTGATCGAATGAAAGACAATACCACAGTATGCAAAGGAACCCGACACGAAAATCTATACTACTTTGATTTCGAATCATTCGTGCCGGGAATCCATTGTCTCACTGTATCAGAATCAGTATCTCGATTATGGCATAGACGGTTAGGTCACATTTGCATGAAAACTATACATAGGTTGTCCAAAAAAGCAATTAGTTAGAGGACTTCCCTCACATAAACTTGAACTAGAAGGATTATGCGATGCGTGTGAAAAAGGTAAGCACACTAGATCATCCGGGTTCAAATCAAAGAACATGATCACCACGAATCGACCTCTTCAACTCATCCATCTTGATCTTTGCGGACCAATGAGCGTTACAAGCATAGGTAATAAAAGGTATATGTTTGTTATTGTGGATGATTATTCACGTTTCACATGGATACATTATTTACTTCATAAGAGTGAAACGTGTGACAACTTCATCAAATTTTGCACTCTCGTTGAAAATGAAAAAGGCACCTCAATTGTCACCATTCGAAGTGACAATGGAGGTGAATTTCGAAATGCAAAATTTGATGAATTTTGTCATAAAAAGGGATATATACGCGAATTTTCGGCTCCTCGCACACCTCAACAAAATGGAGTGGTTGAACGTAAAAATCGAACGTTAATTGAACTTGCCCGTACCATGCTAAGTGAGCATCCGTCTCCAAAATATCTTTGGGCTGAAGCCACTAACACCGCATGTCATGTGGTGAATAGGGTTAGCTTAAGGCCTATTTTGAAGACGACGCCATATGAGCTATGGTATGGGGGAAATCCAAATGTCTCTTACATGAGAGTATTTGGATGCAAATGCTATATCTTGGATGAATTGAGTAATCGAGACAAACTCGATCCAAAATCCATTGAAGGAATATTTGTCGGTTACTCAAGCACAAGTAAAGCATACCGAGTTTACATACGATCAACACGAGTCGTATGTGAATCCGTTCACGTACATTTTGATGAAACTAACAAGGAAGCCGAGAAAGGTAGCTTAAATGTAGGTGAAGTCACGGAAATAATTGCTAAATCACCGAGAAAACAAGCCGAGCTAGAATATCAACACTTCGACATAACTCTTGATGAACCTCCGAGAGAAAACAATGATCCTCCAGAAGAGGAAGAACGGGAGGAAGAGGAAGAAGAGAGTGAAACCCCTTACCAAATCCCCGAGGTTCTCCGAGAAGTACCCCACCATCCTCTCACAAACGTTGTTGGAGATCCCCGAGAAGGTGTACGAACTCGGTCTCGTGTCCACAACTACGTAGCTCATTGCGCATATCTTTCTCACACCGAGCCAAAATCCTTCAAGGAAGCAAATCTAGATGAAGATTGGATTATCGCAATGCAAGAAGAATTGGAACAATTTGAAAGAAATCAAGTTTGGATGTTGGTTCCAAAACCCATGAATCGTTCGATCATTGGGACTCGATGGATCTTTCGAAATAAACTTGATGAACACGGAAACGTAGTACGAAACAAGGCGAGACTCGTCGCTCAAGGATTCAAACAACGAGAAGGGATCGATTTCGAAGAAACCTTTGCTCCAGTGGCTCGTCTAGAAGCAATACGACTCCTCCTAGCTTACGCCGCTATTGAGGGGTTTACACTATTTCAAATGGACGTCAAGAGTGCATTTCTAAATGGTGAAATCGAAGAAGAAGTCTACGTTGAGCAACCACCGGGATTTAAGGATCCTAAATTCCCCGATCACGTGTGCAAACTCTCAAAAGCCCTATACGGATTGAAACAAGCCCCACGAGCATGGTACGATCGACTATCCTCATTTCTCACCTCAAATGGTTTCGTGAGAGGGATAATCGACACCACCCTCTTCACACGTAAGAAGGGAGTATCCATTTTACTTGTTCAAATTTACGTAGATGATATTATTTTTGGATCAAGTGATGCGGCTCTTGCCGAAGAATTCTCTATTCTTATGCACAGTGAATTTGCCATGAGTATGATGGGAGAGTTGAAATTCTTCTTGGGTCTTCAAGTCACACAATCAAGTGAAGGAATTTTCGTCAACCAATCAAAGTACACTCGCGAATTATTAAAGAGATTCGAGTTGGACCAAACTAAAACGAGTGACACTCCAATGGCAAAGGAATCAAAATTGGATGCGGATGAAGAGGGCGAATCGTTCGACATTACGTCCTATAGAGGAATGATCGGAAGCCTTCTTTATCTAACGGCAAGTCGTCCCGACATCATGTTCGCCGTATGCTTGTGCGCTAGATTTCAAGCTAACCCCAAGGTATCACATTACACGGCCGTAAAACGCATATTTCGTTATTTAAAAGGTACAATTGAACTTGGGATATGGTACGGGCATAGTGGGAACCTAAACCTAGTAGGATACACTGATGCGGATTTTGCCGGATCCCGAGTTGATCGAAAAAGCACTAGCGGTACATGCCAATTTTTGGGAGGTTTACTTGTATCATGGTCAAGTCGGAAACAACACTCGGTAGCCTTATCGACGGCCGAAGCCGAGTATGTCGCAGCAGGAAGCTGCTGTGCTCAATTACTATGGTTGAACCAAACCCTCGGAGACTACGGTTTGAACTTCCGTAAAATCCCCATATTGTGCGACAACAATAGCGCAATATGCATCTCGAAAAACCCTGTCCACCATTCACGAACCAAGCATATCGACATACGTCACCACTTCATTCGGGATCACGTGGAAAAAGGCGATGTAAAACTCGAATGGATAGAGACTCAAAATCAAATTGCCGACATCTTCACAAAACCTTTACCATTTGCTTCTTTCTCCGATCTACGACTAAAGCTAGGTATGTTATCTCTCAAGAATTAAAATTCAGCATATCGGGTCTAGTCTCATGTAGTTGCATAATCATTGTATAATCATAAGTACAAATAGAGTTGTCAAACTAGGGTCAGTGCTTTGGGTCAATACATCCGGGTCTCAGCTCAGTATCTAGTCCGTTCGAACGAACAAAAGAATGCGTTATGAACGAACAAATGAACTAAACAAATACCATCTTGCCAGACTCAAGTCCGTTCGAACGAACGAACAGTGCGTTCTGAACGGACAGATATATATGATTATGACTGCTTTTCATACTTTGGCGCCTTTTACCCAGAAGCGTGTACGTTCGAACGCACACAAATGTCCGTTCGAACGGACTCGTCGTATTTCCTCTCCATCTGCATGCAACCGACCCTCATCAATGGACGCTTTGTTTCATCTTCTCGTACGAAGAGACTTAAGAGGACACGATTTACATTCTTGAAATCCTTAACCTTATCTTCACTTTCCAAAACTCCCTCTCTTCTCTCTCTCAAAAGCTTGATTTCATGGATGCCAATCGAAGCCTCTTATCAAAAGGGAAATCCAAGGAACAGAAGAGAACAGGAGAAAGCTCGAAAGCTCAAGAAATACCACCGCCTCCATCGATTGTTCACATGAAGAGAGGCACGCCAGCCAACAGGCCTAATCACAGCGCACGAATGCAAGCAGATTACGATTTCACTGATCCGAATAACGATTATCTCTTTCGAAACCAGGAAGCCGGACTCCTTTTCAATAGCGTTGTGGTAAGGAGACCCCTCTCAAAATCTTACTATTACGAGTTTCCACGAAATTGTCCTATTCTTTCCAACAAGATCGAGGAAATCGAGCGAAAATGAGGATTTGCAAACCTTGCGCGTCTCAACGAAAGGTCGTATGAGATCATCACTCGGCTATTCTATGCAAACGCCACTTTCGATCATGCCCAAGATAAGATAACCTCGTTTATTCTCGGTGAGGAAGTCGTAATCTCGGTGCAGAATTTGTGCGACTTGTTCGGGCTCAAAGATGATGGAGAGCGGGTGTACAACGACCGCTGGGGGAAAATTGAAACCGAAGGGTTCGAAACCATGAAGAAAGTGGTCACGAATAGATACGCATCACTATCAGCAGTGTCACACTTGGCCGCTCCTGAAAAATTCGTCTGGATAATTGGTAATAACATTCTCGCTCCTGTTGAAAAATTGAGCGTACACCTCGAAGATCGAAATATCTTGTTGTTATATCGCATGTGGTACGAGGACCAACTACCTGTCCATGTGCCTCATATCATATTAAGCCACATGGAAAGCGCCATGAACATAAGGAATGCATCGTTACCCTATGGAACATTGATCGCTCGAATGGTGAATCTCCAAGGAGTCTCGATACCGGTGGAAGATTGGGATTTCCGACCTGAACCATCGATCAACCTCGCGTCAAAATTAAACCTTCTTCGTCAAAGGTTTCGGTATTCGGCCCAAGCTCATGAATGGATTATCGATCACCCAGATGAAGAGGGAGCGTTCCACCTTCCTCCAAATCCTACCCGTTGGTTGGAGAGAGACGATCCATCCGACCAGGGCAGTGCAAACCAGGCTCGACCACGTGAGAGGAGTGAGAGTGTAAGAAGCTCGAACGTCCCGATGGAAAGGGATGAAAGGCGATTCGCTCACATAACGTCGTTATTAGAGGCAATGAATAAGCGTATGGAGAGACATGAACGAGGGATTCGAAATGAAATTCGAGAGGGCATGCAAGTTTCCGAAACAAGGATGCTCGAGAGAGTAGAACGTCAATTTTCCGACCTTTACGGTCATCTTGAAAACCGTTTCGGGTCCTACCCTGAACCTCGAGAACAAGCCAATCCTCCTCCTCCATCTAATCCCACCGCGAATCCGTCGAGGTCCCATTCGGGAACTTTCAACGTCGACAACTTCTTTGCGTCCGGTCCAAGCTATCATCCCGACCCGAACCCTTACCCCGGTCCCAACGAGATGTAATCACCGGCGGCGCTATAAGTGTCTTGTGTTGTTCTGTTTATTTTTATCTGACGTGCATATGTGTGAGACCTTGTGTTGGTTGTGTTTGTTATGTTTGTAGAATATGTGTCATGCCATGTTATGAACAAACTGTTTTATGGTCATATTGTCAGTTTAAACTGTTGCATCTATTTTGGTTTTTATTATTTATTTTTATAACCTATCAGTCCAGATGCAAGTGCATTCGAACGCACCACTTTTTCCGTTCAGAACGCACACACAAAAACTGTTATATTTTCTTAAAAATCTGCTAAATTTTGAAAAGATTGTCATCATTCCAAAACAAAAGAATTTGATCATATTTACGAGCTCATACATTCATCAATTCATTCTTTGAGGGGGAGCTCGCATTTAGGGGGAGCCTTCCGTTGTTGAAGTCTCCTTGGCCCTTTTGATCTCTTTCAAAATGGGGGAGAAACGATCGTACGGAAAGTTCTCAACTAAATGATGAAACTCTCCGAACCGACAGTGTTTTGAAATTAATCAAAAGGGGGAGTTTGTTGGTTCAAATTTCCTGGTAGTTTGATTATTTCAAAACACTGTCAGTACTAATGTATACATCCAGAAAAGTGCAGGATAACATAGGTACGATACGAAGATTAAGGAGGACTTGTGAAGGAGGAGTTCATTGGATTACATCAAGAATCAGGACATGAAGTCTCAAGATAAACATGAAAAGAAGAACACAAGGAAGGCCATTGGAATACATCAAGACTCAAGATGTTGAAGCCTTCCGTGAGTGGGATACGCCACAAATAAACCATAGGTACAAACCTAGTAGAACTCAAGTAAAATCATGTTCAAAATAACAAAGAGTTCAGTCAAGCAGGAAGTGCGTTCTGAACGAACTCAAAGTCCGTTCAGAACGGACTTGCTAAATATCAAAACTGTAAAGCTTGATTAGAACCAAACGTGTCACAGGGATGTGTGCGTTCGAACGAACAATCATGTCCGTTCGAACGGACAATTAGAATCCGTTCACTCACCTTCTGAGTGCGTTGAACGGACAATCTTTCCTGTGAACGGAAATATGTCACAGGGATATGTGCGTTCGAACGAACACACATGTGCGTTCGAACGGACAACCTGGAATCCGTTCACCCACTTTTCAGTGCGTTGAACGGACTCGTGTTCCTGTGAACGCAAAATGCTATGTATAATTGAGTCCGTTACGAACGGACATTGTCCGTTTGAACGGACCCAAGATGTACTTGCACGTTATTTTGAAACGGCTAGTGCAAACTTCAAGTGCGTTCTGAACGGACTGTATGCGTTGGAACGCACTGCAAGTTTTCTGAAGGATTTCTATAGAGAGTATAAATAGAATCCTTCATGGGTCTCTCTCTCTCACTTCCTCATTTTCAAACTTTCAAACCTAAAAAGAGAGAAACCCTAAGCTGTGATTATCTATATCCATTGATAGCTTGAGAAACCTCTTTAGATCGTTGATCTACTTTCGATATTCTCCACTAATCGTATCCCACTCACGTGACCGATCACGTTGTAGCTCGATTAGTGAAAAAGTGTAATAGGCTAGTGCAACAAATTGTAAAGAGCCTAAGCTATAGATCGATAGAAGCGTGTAAATCGATCTAGGCAAATCCTTGTAATCGAGTTGAGTTGGAATTCAATCGAAGGCCAAAAAGAGGCTCAAGGCATTCCCGGAGACGTAGGTACTCGCGAATAATTGAGTCGGTCAATTAAGCGAGTAAAGGGTGAGTTAAAGCTACAAAGCAACCACCTACCGAACTTCGTAAACAAACATCTTGTGTCAAAGTGTTTGTACGGTATCATCTTTATCATCCAAATTATTATTTATTCCGCACCGTAAATTAGGTTTAAATCTAAACTAAGTATAAGTTAGATTGCCGAATTTACCCCCCCTCTAGGTTAGAATTAACCAACAGAACATACGTTTCGATGAAGTTATAAGTGAATATAACTTCGTGAAAAACGTAGAGGAACCTTGTGTATACAAGAAGGTTAGTGGGAGCCGCGTAGTATTTCTTGTACTATATGTAGACGACATCTTAATCATAGGAAACGACATTCCGATGCTTACGGATTTTAAGAAGTATTTAAATACTCGTTTCGCTATGAAAGATTTGGGCGAAGCCGCTTATATATTAGGCGTGAGGATTTATAGAGATATATCCAAGAAGTTACTCGGCTTGAGTCAAAGCACGTACATCGACAAAGTGTAGAAACGGTTTTCAATGCAAGATTCGAAGAAAGGACTTCTTCCAATGCCGACTGGCATATCATATTCTAAAGCTCAATGTCCGACATCGAGTAAGGATTAGAATGCGATGAGTATTGTTCCATACGCTTCGGCGGTTGGATCAATTATGTATGCCATGATTTGTACGCGCCCCGATGTGTCGTATGCATTCAGCGTCGTTTCGCGTTACCAATCTAATCCAGGGGATATGCATTCGATCGCGGTTAAGAACATCCTTAAGTACTTACGAAGAACTAAGGATTAATTTCTAATTTATGGTGGAAAGACATCAGGGTTGGTTATTAATGGATATACCGACGCCAGTTTCCAAACATGTATCGATGACTTTCGATCACAAAGTGGATACGTGTTTTGTCTAAATGGTGGAGCGGTAGTATGGAAGAGTTCCAAACAACCCACGATAGCAGACTCGACAACTGAATCGGAGTATATTGCGGCTTCGGAAGCAGCAAAGGAGGAGGTATGGATCAAGAAATTTGTGTCAGAACTTGGAGTAGTCCCAAGTATTTCGGAACCTGTGATTGTGTATTGCGATAATACTGGAGCGATAGCACAGTCCAAGGAACCAAGGGCTCATCATCGCTCCAAACACATACTCAGAAAATTTCACTTGATCCGTGAGATTTTAAAACGAAAGGATGTGATCATAGAAAAGATTGATACTGACGGGAATGTTGCGGACCCGTTTACTAAACCACTCTCGCAAGCTAAGCACGATTACCATGCGAAAGCTATAGGTTTGAGATACCTAGAGGAGGAATAGAGTAGTTAGTTATCTAAAACGATAGTTTCGTAGGACGAGATTAGTCTAATAGATTAGTAAACGTTGTATCACCCCAAACTTATCTTATATTAATGCAATTTCGAGATTTTAAATTTTTTTCATTTGCATTTATCTTATATGAAAACTGTGTGCGGGTTGTGTAATTTGATTACATGAACCCTGATTTGAACTTGTGTGGACGTCGACATAATTGATGATTATGTGCTAGGTGACATATATTGGATATGGCCGAAGCCGCGAGTCCATGACATGGTTTAGTCATTATGGATGGACTCGCGACGAGTAGGGTATTAGGTTCTTCATACTTGAGGGGACCATCGATTGCGTTACGTGCGTAACACAATACTTTGATATGACCTTACCCTCACCGTAACAGGGAGCTAAAACGGTCATCATTGGGTATTGTCCGAAACACGGAATTCAATATGAGTCTCCAAGATAGGAATTGTTTATTCTGAAAGGAAGAGATATCTCTTAGGCCACTCGATGAATTGATTAACGAAAATCATGGCCATGGTCAATGATATTAACGGTTAATATCGATTGAAATTGTTAAATCAGTTCGGAATCGAGGAATAAGTATAGTTAATCAAAATAAAAGGATGACTACCACCATGTCTTTTGATTAACGGATATCGCTAACAAGAGAACTAATAACCGCTATTCGAGATAGGCACAATGATCACAATCATTCTTTGTGTTAACATGGGTAGCCATGATGGAGTGACTAGATCCCGCTCATGGGCTTGTAGTGCTTTGGAAACAGCCTACTGCCATCGTTAACCGAACCTACATGGTCACACAACGAGTCGTACTAAGTCGGGCTTGATTATAAAGTTGGCACGTAAGATGTGCGTAGCTTGGTATTTGATACGCAAGCTATATTTTCTAAAATCGTGCATATTGGATATGCATGAGTATCTTTTAGGTAGATCTGAAATTGAGTGGGAGACTGAAGGAAATACAGTTTCGGATCAACCGTAAAAGTGTACACAAGGATAAACGAATGTAAGTGTACATTCGTGGTCATATCTTTCAGTAGAAAAATCCAATATGAATGGTTCAAATTGGGTTAGATAGATAATAAGATTATCTACAACCTTCATGTAGAAATATATTTCGTATGAACTAAGTATCAGTGTCGTTTCTATGAAATACCGAAAGGGTGCAACAGTATGACATACAGTTAGTAAAACAGTCATAACTTTTGCATACGACCTCCAATTGGGCCAGGCCAAATTGGGTTGGGTAGATAATAAGATTTTCTACAACTTTCGTGTAGGTTTATTTTCTGTCAGAGGAATTTACCAATTTCGTATTGGATATACATGTCTTTTGACCCATCCTAATCATATATGATATAAATAGGATAATTCTATCTGATCTCTCTATGCTTCATTCACTTGAATCATTGGTAATATTCAGAATATTCCAGAAATATAGAAAGACATCTTTCTAGAGAGTGAAAGAGTGTGAAGAGAGAGAACCGAGAAAAGGAGTTTTCCCGGTGTAGAGAATCAACCAATCAAGCAAGTTCGCCGGTGCTTCGTCTAGGCAGTTGCATCCGCAACCGACGAACTCCGACTCAAGGTGGATACATGTAGAGGAGAGACACTTGTGGCTCTTCGGTTGTGATCAACCCGAAGGAGAGAGAGGACGGTCAACGAGGGGTGAAAGACGCGTGGTGTGGGACGCGCGGATTGTCACCAACGTGACAGGAGAAAGAAGACTAGTAATCAACCCTTCGTGCGCAATCAATTTTGCACTGGTATGAACATAATCTTCTTATTTGCATCGTACCCTTCGAAGTCATGGCGTGATCTTGGATTAAGGGAACCGGACCGGGCCTACATATCCGCTGCGCGGGCCCGGGGAAGGAAAGAATACCCAACATTAGACACTGCTAAGGAAAGCAAAATTCAGTTCCAAGATTAATTATATGCAATTTCAATGCCTTCCCAAGTGCATTGAGGATTGTATGGTTTACAAAGTAATGTGAAGCCATGAGAACAGGGTTAGATATTATACATATACGGAAAACATCCAAGTAATCAGTCAAAGATTCTTGTGGTACCGAAAGTTGTCGGTACGGCTTGTCAGTAGTTCGGTTTAGACGAGCTTCAAGTGCATTGACAAATATGTGGGCCATCCTTTGCACCCCATCTCCATCAGGAAAAGAGCGCGTTCTTATACACTTTATTAGTTGATGAGCGTTTTGGGTATCGTTTATAGCTATTGCTTGTGAACAATCACTACAACATATCAGTTCATTAGGGACGGGCCGTCCCAAAATATCTGTCAGAATAGGGACGGGCCGTCCCAAAGTTCGTCCAGAATTAAGTACGGGCCGTCCCAAAAGGAATATAATTTTTTATTTCGTTGTTTATTTTTAAACAATAAAACCATATTTATCAATTTGCAAATCTTATGCTCTTGTTCTTTAAATAACACTTATTTAAACATTGGTCAATGTATGGCAAGAAAAAACTTAATAATAATATGACTTATCAAACGTATTAGATTAAACTAATCTGGTCAGTAAGATTTCTCATATTTTATAAATGGAAATCAAAATAAACTTTGTCAAAATATAAGGCAATTTAATGCTAAAGAAAATACTTTTTCTAAAACAAATTAAGTAATATATGGCCAACATGAGGCATCCAATCACTTGCGCCATTAGACTCATAGATTAGTTTAACTGACTAAAAACAATATATATAGTTGATCGTGTCAACTTCATAATATTTCACATATATTAAATATATGCAATATAATTATCATGGTCAAAGTAAAATTATAACCAAAATTTATTTTACAATTAGCCTTACCTTTTATTTGGAACAAAATTTGACTTGAGTTCCATTATTAAACCACAAAGTAAATACGTAAGCAAACAAAACAAAATTTTTTATTTTTTATTTTATTTATTTATTGTGGTCTCATTCGAAACTTTACTATCAAGATTAACCATATTTGATTTAATGCCTTTTTGTCCAATGACAGGTGTATATGGTAACCACTAGAACAAAATTGAACCCAATTTAAGAAATTACATTTATATCCTTCTTTTCTTGGAAATAAATTTGGAAAACAATAATTGTTAGCCAATAGTTGAGGCAACATCAAAACTGAATATTTAGTGTTTTCATTTGTACAGGTTACCAATCTATTAAGTGATTAGTACCTGTTAATATATATTTATCTATCAAAATTAAAATAAAATAAAATGCATGCACATGATGCACAACACTCATTTTGATGTCCATACTGAAGACATCACTACAACAATACATACATTCAGTGACACTTGTTATTTGGCATTTGACTATATGCTGTCATTACTTGTATAAAAGACGGCATTAACTGAATAATGCTGCTATTGTATTATAAAAGACAGCATTTTGCGTTAAATGTCAGGAATACCATTATATAACTGCATTTTGGGTTTAATGCTGTTGCTTATATAAAATGATGACAAAAACAAATGCTATCAAAACATATTTATATATATGTTTTAATTAAATTGTATGTATACATAATATTATACAACCAAGAAATTGCCATACAAAACCCAATATGGAGACTGTAGAGTCCATTTATTTGAAAACAAAAAACCCTCAGGCTGGCAATCATTCTCCTAACCCAGGCCCAAACCTATCACGCTGGCAATCATTCTAGTAACCCCAGGCCCAAACCTATCACGCCTCACCTATGTTGCTCGGATACGCCGATACGGCGATACGGTTACGCGTATCGGATACGGCGATACGGCAATTTAACATATGATTTAGGATACGATACGCGTATCGGATACGGGTTGGTTTTGGTTTTTCGAAGTATCCGCGCAACATAGCGCCTCACCAATGTCCCCAACCCAACCCCAGGTCCAAACCCCACCACGCCTGAATGCTCAGGCCTAGCGCCTCTCACGTCCCACTCCTCTCGGGCTGAGTCTCATGCCTCACGTCTCAACCTCATGCCGTATCCTACGGCAGAAAACAAATGCCGCCATCGAGCCTTCACACAAATGCTTTTTCGTCAAAAGTTGGCGCCATTTCATTCCCGCCTCGCCAAAATTAGCCCAATGTTTGGCTTGCCGCCATATCTCAGGTATATACAACCCCTCAATCCGGGCATTAGTTCACCTCTCATAAAATTGACAATTTTTAATGAGTAATTTCTATCTTTTCTAGTTGGATTTTTTGGGATATTTGACTTTTATGTTGGTCTATTGAAAGATTTATTATACATGTGTTTGAGTTCTTGAATTGGCTTAATGGTTTGGTGATCGATGGTTTGCTTTTGTTAATCTTGGCATAGATGTGAACTCCGTTCTCGATCAGACGTTGTTGCGTAGGAAATTCAGATATCATATTCCTGGCATTGTTTTAGCTTTGACTGTTGTAAAATTTCGATGGCCTTGTTACACTTCAGTATTTTATTCATTTAATATCTAAGTTTATTTTATTTCTAAATTTTTTTGGAATTGCAATTTTTTATTGCTGCTGCAAAATTACAATTCTGGGGGCTATCTTAGCTTGTATTAAATAATATGCAGGCTTTCATGCAAGGGAGACGAAAGCACCGGTATGTGCCTTTTGTGCCTGGTACACTTACAAGATGCATTGGCATGCTATTTTGGGTGATGCGTTTTGCATGAAGGTACATTTAATTCTATTATATATTTATTTTTCCCAATTATGCATATGGCAGGGTGTTCTTTGCATTTTCAATTAATCGAATATACCGAATAATTCTCAATTTCAGGGAATTGGTCATTTTGTGCCTATTTTCGCTAATTTGTATTTTCCCGGGTGTTCTTTGCATTTTTTACAATGCATATGGAAGGAAAAGCAGGCAGCCAGAATTTCGCTAATTTCTATTGTTATTGTGCTGATTTCGATGCAAAATCAGGTTTTTTACTATTCTGAATTTTTTATTTATGTTTCAGTTTTTTTTGTTATGAAAACTTCTTTCTCAAATGATGTGTTTGTTATGACTTATGTTATTGACTTGTATGTGAAATGCTCGCTGATGGAGAATGCACGTAATGTGTTCGACTTTATGCCCGAGAGAAACATTGTTTTGTGGTCACTCTAGTTTTCTATTAGGTACAATAAAGAGTAAATAATCAAGTGCTAACTAAGCCGGATATTTTGAGGGTAAATTAAATAAATAAATTCTAATTTTTACACATATAACCCTGTAAACTTGATGGGCTGATATGCAATTATGTTTTCAGGTTGTGCATATGAGGAATTATCTGAAATGATCCAGATCATTATTTGATTGGTACGTTTTAAGTTTGTGCGTAAACAAAACAATTGTTTCGAATTACTGGTACGAGATTTTATGACTGGATCATTGAAATTACCCGAAAATACCCGAAACTGAAATTACAAATTTGTCATTTTTTAATGATGAAATCTGGATCATTCAAATTTACCCTGCATATTGAAACCTAACTAGCTGCAACCCTGTGATAGGCGGATATTTATTTCTCTCATCAAACCCTACGCCTAACCAGAGCCGCACCTCTCTTTCTCTGTGCAAATACTTAGTAATCAGGGGTTCACTTGAAAATACCAGTAAAGCAGGGGCTTTTTTGCATTTAAGGCAATTTTGTTGAGATGAACATGCCTAAGGTTTGGAGGTTTTACAAATATTTAGTATTAATGGACTTATTTGTAAAGATTTACAAATTAATGATTGTTTTGCTAACACTCAATAATGCAGGTCCTCTTGTGTTTCAATGAAAAGGGTTTTTTGTTTCAATGAACGAGTTTGTTTTTTCAGTAACACTAGTGTTTGCAGTTAGAATGAGAGGGGTTATTTTTTGTAAGTATACAATAATTGATATCTGATTTGAACTTTGGTCATTAATTTTTGTATTCTTTTTAACTATGTGTGATTTGTAAGAGATTATTTTATCGATGTCGATATATTGTGTTTCTTGTGATTGATAATGTTTTCTGGTTTTATTTAATATTCTATTTTAAATTATCATACTTTAATAACCGGGGTTAGTATCTAATTAATATTTTCGATCACACATGAATAGTGATATGAATATGAATATGAATAACGAGTACATCTAATATATACGTTTTGTTCAAATATATATATATAGTAAAGTTTTATATTAATAATTATAAAAGTATATACAAATTTCTGTACTATTTGAATTCTATATTTGTATTGAAGAAAAACCTCTAAAATTATAATCAATAAATGGAAGTAAATTATACAATTAATATTTTACTTATCAGACAATATAATATATCTTATAAAATATAGTTATATTTTTCATATAAATTTTCATATGAGATTGCAATATTTTACTTATCAGACAATACTTTGACACTAAAATGTATTATTCTTAAAAAAAATGTGATTACAAAGAAAATGATAACTGTATAGGGGGGTTTGTATATTTATTATTTCCCTTTTTTTAATTTAATATAACTGTATTTATCCTTCTAAAAATTAAAATATCCAGTTTAACCTCTCATAAAAAAACTTTATGTTTATAATATCACATAATAGATAATATCAATTGATTTTTCATGCATATGTCGCAATCCAATTGATTTTTCAGATAATATCACATAATAGATAATATCACATAATGTTAACAAACTTTATGTTTATAAAACAAATGAATGATTCATTTTGTCATTGTATATATATTTATGTGTCATTTATAACACTTAAATGTGATAAATATACTTGCTTCAAGAAATTATATCAAGTTTAAGAAGCTTGTTGTATCTTCGAATATGAATATTTAGAACAACCGTTAACACATTTCTTAATCGAATCATAGATCTAAAGAGGTATAAAATTAACCAAACTTTAGAATTAATTTAGATCTTATAGCTGTGTTTCGTGATCACGTTACAAATCTAAAGAGGTATAAAATTTACCAAACTTTAGAATTAATTTAAATCTTACATCCATGTCATTTTTCCCAAAGACATTTGCATGTTGACCAAAAAGTTATGTCTCAAATAATTTTATTTACATGAGACTATAAATAATTTTATTTATATGGGACTATAATATAAATTCTTGAATCAGAATTGATTAATTAATTAATTGTCTCTGCAATTTCAAATGAGCTTTAATCTGATCAAGTAATTTTTCTTAATCAACGATCTGGATAATTTATTTATAGATCAACTTTATTATTATCATATTTTCGAATAACAAAAATACAATTGAATTGTATGATCTATATATTTAATGAAACAATTTTATTGTTGCTATGTCAACAAAATAATAATAATACACTCCAAATCAAATCAAACAAATATAGAGTCATCCGATATAAATTGGGCATCGTTTATAGCTATTGCTTGTGAACAATCACTACAACATATCAGTTCATTAGGGACGGGCCGTCCCAAAATATCTGTCAGAATAGGGACGGGCCGTCCCAAAGTTCGTCCAGAATTAGGTACGGGCCGTCCCAAAAGGAATATACCGTCCCAAACCTTAGGGACGGGCCGACCCAAAATGTATATACCGTCCCAAAAATTACTAACGGGCCGTCCCAAAATGAAAAGACCGTCCCAAGTATTACCGACGGGCCGTCCCAATAATGGATAAGAAGAGTGTTGAGATCAACTAAACTTTTGTGGATTTTCGTCTTACCCTTCGGCTTGGTTCCACTCATCATGATTTTACGTAGACAAAGGGCTTCTTTCGCATAATGTTCTTCGCGTAGAAGAAACACTTTGTCAAGTTCATCATCTCGATATTTGAAATAAAGCACGGGAATTTTCCACTTTCGTCCCTCTGCAAGGGACAAATCCTCAGAATTCGCATGCTTTTTACACTTCAACCTCGTGTGATCCTCGTTATCTCTTCTCTCGGCTTCTTTTAACTTCCTTCCAACCAAATCACCTTCTTGATCCTCCGAATTAACTGCCAATTTATTGCTGCCAAAACTCGGAAGGGATTTCATCCCTTCTTCAAACCCTTTCTTGAATTCTACAATTGGTAAGCTCTCATTTGGATTGCGATAGCTCAAACTAGCATACGGTTTTGGCCAATTATTAGACTGTGGTAAATGTGGATACCTTTGTCCAATAATGTCGTAATATGATCTCTTGATGGCTTGAAGAGCGACCTTATCTGGATATACATTAATATCTTCACTGATGTTTTCATCTAGAAGTATATTACTTATGTTCTTCAATGATTCATTTGTTGATATTTCGTAATTTTGATGGTCCGTTGCAAGATTACTATTAGAGGAGATGTTATTTGATATCTTTGGGTGGCTATTGAGAAAAACCTCGCTTGTGATCCTTCTCTCCATTTCTTCAAGAGTAGAAATTAATGGACCTAAAATTCAATTTAGAATTAGAAGTTATCCCCAATAACAAAAAGAAATTGATTCGTATTATTATGCAAGTGCCCACTCTGTTATTGTCTGATCGGTGTGACTATAATTATTCAGACCTAAACAATTACTTGTGTTTCATTGAAACTGAAATTAGGACCATATCAAAAAAATAAAAAAAAAGGCAAAACAAGAAATCGGAACCTAGATACAAATAATAAAGAAAAAATTAAGCTATGATAAAAAAAAAAAAAAAAAGAGTATCTAACCGTACCTTGATGGAAGCTTTGGCTCTGATAATGGAGAATGCCCTAATAGTTGGTGTGGAAAACT
The DNA here is from genome assembly GCA_946800325.1 of Luzula sylvatica. Taxonomy (NCBI): domain Eukaryota; kingdom Viridiplantae; phylum Streptophyta; class Magnoliopsida; order Poales; family Juncaceae; genus Luzula; species Luzula sylvatica. The sequence continues at coordinate 53,239,034 of OX326961.1, forward strand.
GTTAATCTACAAAAGAGAAAAGAAGATTGGGAAAGTAAGCCAAGTTTCACTTTCGGTCTTGACTTGACTTGTTTTTTGGATGTCCACAGATGGTTGGGCGAATTCTTTCTGGTTCTTCATGACATGTGATTAAATGAGACTAAATAGACCTTAATTATTCACTGAATTTTCTGTTTACTGGTCCTTTATATGCAGTTTTAGTAGGTCTTAGGATTTACATAGGTATTACATGCCAGAATCTTATTCTGAATTTTGAGCATAAGAGTCGTATTAAGGAATTTATATTCCTAGTTTTAGCAGAGGTGTTCAGTTATATTATAGAAATATCTGTTAGTGTCAAAGTAAAGTTAATCTCTAATAGAGGATGCAATCATGTTATGGATTGTGATAACGTGAGATTATCACGATAATTACATTTTTTGGAATGTGATTATCGGGAATGACATTCGCATTGACTAGTAATATTTGTGTTTGGTTAATTTTTTGGGTTTCAAGGAAAATAACATGCCCATGTTTGTTTTGACACTATGAATATTTGGTAAAGTGAATGAAATTACAATAGTACCATTTCTTGTAGAATAATTAAATAATCAATAATTTTATGATACATCAATAATAAAAATAAACAATATAATTATTTAATCAATTATAATTATATATTTAGGAGGAGGATATCAAGCCCAAATATATTTTTGTGTTTAAAATAATGAATGGTCCTCATAGTTTAGTGTATGGTTTTGTGAAAATTAAGAAAGAAAAAAATGTTAAAGACTAGGCTTCTTCTAAGTTTTATTTTGTACCATAATTCGATGTTTTGCATATCTCAACCGTTCATCAAGAAAAACTCGATTTTATGTGATAGTCAGCAGAAAATTCGTCCATGTAAATCGAGAAAATCAATGCGAATATTCTTATCATTTTAAAGATATGGAAATAAATCAGTTTTATTTGATAGCATCGGCTAAGGTGACTTGCTTGCAAATGATTAGCTGCGTTATTGTTAAATTAAGCTAATTAAGAGGTAGTATGTCAAGGTGTCATCTAAAATGTATCGAATTTGAGTAAGTATTAAGCCTTGTAAAAAAAATATTAGAAGATAGATAGGAAACAGGAACTGCTGGTAATTTGTATTCATCAACTGAATTAATTAAGAGAAAGAGATAGAAACAAATGAAATGATTCTTTCTAGTAAGTGCTCCCGAGGGAGTAAAATCAAATGTGCTCTTTCAAATGCTTCAAATGAAAAAGTACGAAAGTATAAGTTCATTACATAATTTAAAATTTGATTGGTTCTATAATATAAGAAATTAATGTAAAGAAAATACATGATTTCTCCCCTTTTTTGTTCTTTGCGTGCTTAAAAGGTTTCTACCGGTTGCACAATCCTCGCGCAAAGATCCTGAATTCATGAATTTTGTCTTGTTTGTCTTGGATACCATGCCGAAAAAGCATTCATCACTCTTCCTTTCCATCCCACAAGTAGCCAGTCCTTATCATCCTCGATAAAAAAGCTCTCATGGTAAACTTCTCTCACCGTATCCTTGATTCTCTTGAATATTACCTGATCCAAAGGCAACTCCTCAAACCCCGCTCTCGAGTTCCTGTTATGCCATAGCTTATATGTATCGGGCCGTACAAACCTTTCTGACCCCTCACATGCTATCACATTAGCCGCTACAAGGCCCCATGCATTTTCAAAGAACCGTCTTTGTTTACTGCCTCACGGTATGGTAGCGTCAAAAAGATCAAACATTGCAGAGCCATAAAGCAGCATTTGTTTAAAGCGGTCGAAAAACAATGGGCTGTCATATGACCCATTAACAATTCCTTGTATGAAAACATGTGGCTTGATGGGTCTAATAATATCAAGAACTCGATTTTTTGGGCTGTACGTTGAATTTGCTTCGTCTCCGAAATATTCAAAACCATGAAAAGAGTTCACAATAAGCACTTCGTCTTTCTCAATGTTGAGATCATCAACATTAATATTATCCCATTTTGTATATATGCCTCTATACTCGAGAGGAACACCAAAAATTGTGCAGACACTTGCAAGCTTCCGCCTTATGGGTTCAATTCGATCATTAGGCGAATACCTCGATACTTGAGCTTCAATATTAGTTATCCGAAGTTTTGGAGGCCCGCCTTTTCTTATAGAGAGCCCATGAATTAAACATGGCCAATGAAAGCGAAATGCAGCCCCCAGATTAATGATGTGCAATTTCGTTGCCTTCCCGATTATATTGAGGGTTGTATGGTTTGCAAAGTACTGAGAAGCGATGAGAACGGGGCTTGATACTAGACACGTAGAATAAGCATCTAAGTAATCGGTTTCAGTTTCTTGTGAAACCAAAACTTTTCGGTACGGCTCGTCACTAATTATATTTAAACGAGCTTCGAGTGCCTTGAGAAAGATATGGGTCATCCTTTGCACCCCATCCCCGTCGGGAAAAGAATGCATTCTTATTTCCTTTATTAGTTGATTAGCGTTTTGGGTATCATTTATAGCTATTGCTTGCGAACAATGAACAAGAAGAGCTCTGAGATCAACTAAACTCTCGTGGATTTTTTTTTTAATGTTTCGTTTGTTTTCACTCTGCATGGTTTCGCGCAGACGATGAGCTTCTTTTGCAAATTGTTCATGTCCAAGAAACAGTTTATCAATTTGGTCATCAAAATTTTTGAGATTAAGCACACAAATTTTACTCTTTCGTCCCTCCACGAGGGACAAATCCTCAGAATGCGCGTTCTTCTTACCCTTCAACATCACGTGATCCTTATCTTTCCCCTCACGTTCTTTTAACTTCCTTCCAACGGAATCGTCATCTCTTTTGGCATGTAAATTAACTGCCAGTTTATTGCAAGCAAAACTAGGAAGGAACTTCAGCCCTTCTTCCATCCCTCTCTTGAATTCTATAACCGGTAAGCTCTCATTTTGAATGTTATTGGCCAAATTAGCGTATGCTTCTGGCCAATTTGATTGTGGTAAATTATTAATCGAACAAGGTGGATACGTTTGTCCAATAATATCATAATATGATCTCTCCACAGCTTGAAGAGCGGCCTTATCTGGATATACATTAATATCTTCATCGATGTTTTCATCTAGAAGGGTGTTACTTATGTTCTTCAATGCTTCACTTGTCGATATTTCGTAATTTTGATGGTTCAATGCAAGATTGCTGTTATAGGGGGTGTTTTTTGATATCTTTGGGTGGATATTGAGAAGAACCTCGCCTGTGCCTGTGGTGGTTATCTCCATTTCTTCAAGAGTAGAAATTAATTGACCTAAAATTCAATTTAGATTTAGAAGCTATTCCAAAAAAGATTAATTTGATTCGTATTATTATGCCAGTGCCCTCTCTGTTATTATCAGATTGGTGTTAGTATAATTATTCAGACCAAAAAAGCAATTGTGTTTCAAACTGAAACTTGGACCATATCATAAAAAAGGAAAATAAATAAATTTGGAATCAAGATAGAAATAATAAAAAAGATCAAGCTATGATAAAAAAAACAAAATCTAACCGTACCTTGAAGGAAGCTTAAGCTCTGATAATAGAGGAAACCCTAATCGTTGTTGTGGAAGACTCAAAATTGTTAATCTACAAAAGAGAAGAGAAGATTGGAAAAGTAAGTCAAGTTTCACTTTTGGTCTTGATTTGCTTTTTGGATGTCCACAGATGGTTGGTTCTACATGAAACAAAAGGGACGAATTCTTTCTGGCTATTCATGACATGTGATTAAATGAGACTAAATAGACCTTAATTATTTACTGAATTTTCTGTTTACTTGTCCTTTATATGCCTGACAGGATTGGGTATTTCGATTCCAGGGTTTTAGTGGGTCTTAGGGTTTACATAGGTATTACATGCAAGAATCTTATTCTGGATTTTAAGCATAAGAGTCGTATTAAGGAATTTATATTCCTAGTTTTAGCAGAGGTGTTTAGTTATATTATATTATTATAGAAATATTGGTTAGTGTCAAAGTAGGGTTAATCTCTAATAGAGGATGTAAACACTTTTAATTAATTAAATAATAGGACAACTCCTCACAGCTTCTTCTAGCCAACCAAGTTGGGAATAAGCCTGATGTAGAGCATTTGAAATTCCTAATGAGGTTTGCAAATTACTAATCCTCAATTCTTGCAAATCATTTTGAACTGTTCCATTTTTATGTGATGCAAAATGAATGAAGTTCTTGAAATTTTTCAGCTAATCTCATTCCAATCCAATCTGAATTCCAAAAATTTATTAAACTTCCACTTTTAATTTCAATTTCACACTTGAAGTGAAGAATTCATACAATTTGGTATCATTCCAAAATATGAATATCTAAGATTGTATTTCATCTCCTCTAGGTAGTACTTGTGCATTTCATCTATTAAAATTCACCCATTTTGAGTAGTTCCCCCCTGCCTAGAATAATTTCCTACGACGAGTGGGGTGACGGTGAGTTCGAGAGCTTTTGAACATGGCGCGACATGGTAAAAATCTGGACGTGTCTCCTCTCAATTTGGGGGCGTAATTTGGCCCACGATAATAATTTGGATTTTTTTTAATAATATGTACATACATAACAAAAATGGAGGTACGTAAAGGCCAACTGAGTTCTTATAGTGGGTCAAGCCTGACCATAGACTAGGTAGGGTTAGTTAAATCACTCACTAATCCTACAACAAACTATGTGCATATTTTTTTTGTGATCAATATATTAAAATACTTGCATCTTTTTCAAAAAAAAATTAATAAATACAATTTCACTATATATATTCAAATTTATGGCAGGAAAATTATCAAACAAAACGGAAAAAAAAAAACAGAAATGATTGAGCCCTTCATTTTCGTTTTCACATGCTTACAATGCTTACAAAGCTTCCACCAGCTGCACAATAGTTATACAGATTAATAGTTCAATACTATTATCTTAGATATACTTATATGTAAAATTTAACAATTTGTTTGTCTTAGATGCCATGTCGAAAAGGCACTCATCACCCGTCCCTTCCATCCGAGAAGCAGACATTCGTTATCATTCTCGACAAAAAAATCCTTATTGTAAACTTCTCTCATATTATTCTTGATTTTCTTGAATATTGCTCGATTCAGACGAAACTGCTCAAATCCTGCTCTCGAGTTCCTGCAATGACATTGCTTATACGTTTCTGGCCTTACAAACCTTTCCGAACCCTCACATGCTATCACATTAATCGCCACAGGGCCCCATACATTATTTTCTAAGAACCATCTTTGTTTATTGTCTTGCGGTAAGGTAGCCTCATAACTAACAAATACTGCTGAGATAAAAAGTAGCATTTGCTTAAAACGATCGGCAAAAAACAAACCATTGAATGACGCATTGATAATTGTTTGATTGAAAACATGTGGGTTCATCTGCCTTATAATATCAAGAACTCGATTTTTAGGATCGTACGTTAAATCTGTTTCGTCCCCAATATTTTCGAAACCATACAGACAATTCACAATAAGCACCTCGTCTTTCTCAATGTTGAGATCTTCGACATGAATTTCATCCCATTTTGTACATATCCCTCTATACTCAAGAGGCACACCAAAAGTTCTTGAGAAACCCGCAAACTTCCGGCCCATCACTTCAAATCGTTGCGCTGTGGAACTTGATTCAAAATACTCGATATTTGTTATTCGAAGTTTTAGAGGCTCCCCTTCCCTTTTAGAGAGAGCATGAATTAGACATGGCCAAGCAAATCCAAATTCAGGGCCAAGGTTTATGATATGTAATTTTGATGCCTTTCTGGTTGTGTTAAGAATTGTATCCTTGGTGAAGTATTGGGAAGCCATTAAAATTGGAGACGATAATAAATCGATGCGTACACCATCTAAGAATTCTGTCATAGTAACTTGTGGAGCCACACGTGGTTTGATGAGGTCATTATTAGTTCCATTTAAACGAGCTTCGAGTCCTTTGACCAAAATGTGGGTCATTCTCTGCACTCCGTCGCCGTCGGGAGAAGAGTGCTTCCTTATATGCTTTATTAATTGATTAGCATGTTGATTCTCGTTAATAGATATTGCTTGCGAACAATGGATGAGAAGAGTTCTGAGATCAATTAAACTCTCACGGGTTTCTGTCTTACTTTGTGAATTCTTTCGACTCTGCATGATTTCACGAAGACCAAGAGCTTCTTTTGCAAAATGTTCTTCATGCAAAAAGAATACCTTATCAATCACCACTTCTTGGTTCTTAAAATAAAGCACAGAAATTTTACACTTTCGTCCCTCCACGAGGGACAAGTCCCCACAATTTGTGTGCTTTTTACCCTTGAACCTCACGAGATCCTTATCTTTTACCTCGCATTTGTTTAACTTCCTTCCAATTGAATTACCATTCTTTTTGTCTTGTAAATCAATGGCCAATTCGTTATCATTAATACTAGGGAGGAACTTCAGTCCTTCTTCGTACCCTTTCTCGAATTGTAAAGCGGGTAAGCCAATCTGATGAAAGCCCGAGAAGCCTCCAATTGAACCCGAAAACCCGTGATGGCAGTTTGGATGTGGTAAGTTACTCGGTGAAGATAGATAATTTTGTCCAAGAATATCATAAAACGATTTCTCGATTGTTTGAAGAGCCGCCTCCTTAGGATATACATCATCATATTCGTTGTTGTTATCTTAGAAAAGTATCGTGCTTATGTTTTGCAATGCTTCGTCTGTGGTTATCTTGCAAATGCCATGGTTGGAAGAAAATCGTTCCATTTCTTCAAAAGAAAAAAAACAGATCGACCTAAAATTCAGAGTTATCATTAAAAGTTGTTCATTACAATTGAACCTCCAAACACATGTTGTTTATAGTACTGCCAGATATAATTGCACTGTATCTTTTTTTTCTGTTTACTATTGTCGAACCTGCTTTTACTGGTTTTTAGGTTTACCGGTGTCGATACAATTATTTTGTTCACTTTTAGATAAATAACTTTGGTTGTCAGAAAAATCATTGTCAAGGATTTTGGCAAGCCGAGTAAAAGAAGAGTTAATATCATAAGAAAAAAAATCGAAGAAGAAATTTACCTTGAAGGAACTCTTAATGGTTGATTATGGAAATCGCCGTAATGATATTTAATGTAAATTGTGCAGACTGTAGAGAAATGCAGAGTCATAATAGAGAGCTTCAATTTACATTAAAAAAAATGAATGGTCCTCAATGAAGATTGAAAAGTAAACTAAGTTTCACTTTCGTTCTTGACTTGGACTCTTGACTTGGATTATTCACAAGTCTTTCTTGGACAGCTAAGATCAATCAATCAATTAGTCTTATGTTGAGGCTCAAAACATGTAGACCCAAATCCATGTTTTGCAGATCTTTTTATCGACCATTTTGATGAATATTTTAGTGTATGCATTCGTGAAAAATTAAGAAAGAAAAAACTGTTAAAAGGCTAGGCTACTTCTATCTTTCACCACGATTCGATGTTTTGCATATCTCAACCGTTCATCAAGAAATCTCAATTTTATGTGATAGCAGAAAATTCGTTTGTGTAAATCAAGAAATGAATGCAAATATTCTTATCATTTTGAAGATAATGGAAATAAATCAGTTCTATTTGAATAGTTGCGTTATTGTTAAATTAAACTGAGTAAGAGGTAGTATGTCAAGCTGTCTTCTCAAATGTATCGAATTTGAGCAAGTATTTAACCACGTAAAGGAAAGTTTATTAGAAGATAGATAGGAGACAGAACTGCAGGTCATTTGTGTTCATCGATTGAATTAAATGAAATGATTCTTTTTAGTAAGAGTTCCCGAGGGAGTAAAAATCAAATGTGTCCTTTCAAGTTTCAAATGCTTTAAATGGAAAAAAAAATACAGAAGTATAACTTCATCACATAATTTAACGTGTGATTGCATCGAGAATTTTATAAGAAAGAAATGAAAATAGAACACGTGATTTCTCCCTCTTTTTCTTTTCGCGTGGTTAAAAGGTTTCTAAGCGTTGCACAATACTCGCGCAAATGATCTTGAATACATGAATTTTGTCTTGTTTGTCTTGGATACCATGGCGAAAAAGCATTCATCACCCTTCCTTTCAATCCCACAAGTAGCCATCCCTTATCATCCTCGATAAAAAAATCCTTGTGGTAAACTTCTCTCACCCTATCCATGATTCTCTTGAATACTACTCGATCCAAAGGCAACTGCTCAAACCCCACTCTCGAGTTCCTGTTATGCCATAGCTTATACGTATCGGGACATACAAATCTTTGTGACCCCTCACATGCTACCACATTAACCGTTATACGGTTCGATACAATTTCTAACAACCGTCTATGTTTATTATCTTGCGGTATGGTAGCGTCCCAAATATCAAACATTGCAGAGCCAAAAAGTAGCAACTGTTTAAATCGGTCGACAAAAAACGAACTGTTAAATGACCCATTACTAATTCCTTGGATGAAAACATGTGGCTTGATTTGTCGTATAGTATCAAGAACTCGATTTCTTGGACTGTATGTTAAACCTGCTTCATTCCCAAGATACTCCAAGCCATGCAAAGCGCTCACAATAAGCACTTCGTCCTTCTCAATGTTGAGATCATCAAGGCGAATTTCATCCCATTTTGTATATATGCCTCTATACTCAAGAGGCACGCCAATAGTTCTAGCGAAATCTACCAACTTTTGCCTTGCAGCTTCGATTCGTTCACCAGATGGAAATCTCGATATGTGAGCTTCAATATTAGTTATTCGAAGTTTTGGTGGCCCGGCCATTCTTGCAGTGAGAGCATGAATTAGACACGGCCAAGGAAAGCGAAATTCAGTTCCAAGATTAATTATATGCAATTTCGATGCCTTCCCAAGTGCATTGAGGATTGTATGGTTTACAAAGTAATGTGAAGCCATTAGAACAGGGTTAGATATTATAGATATACGGAAAACATCCAAGTAATCAGTCAAAGATTCTTGTGGCACCAAAAGTTGTCGGCACGGCTTGTCACTAGTTCCGTTTAGACGAGCTTCAAGTGCATTGACAAATATGTGGGCCATCCTTTGGACCCCATCTCCATCAGGAAAAGAGTGCGTTCTTATACATTTTATTAGTTCATGAGCGTTTTTGGTATCGTTTATAGCTATTGCTTGTGAACAATGGATAAGAAGAGTGCTGAGATCAACTAAACTCTCGTGGATTTTCGTCTTACCCTTCAGCTTGGTTCCACTCATCATGATTTTACGTAGACAAAGGGCTTCTTTCGCATAATGTTCTTCGCGTAGAAGAAACACTTTGTCAAGTTCATCATCTCGATATTTGAAATAAAGCACTGGAATTTTCCACTTTCGTCCCTCTGCAAGGGACAAATCCTCAGAATTCGCATGCTTTTTACACTTCAACCTCGTGTGATCCTCGTTATCTCTTCTCTCGGCTTCTTTTAACTTCCTTCCAACCGAATCATCTTCTTGATCCTCCGAATTAACTGCCAATTTATTGCTGCCAAAACTCGGAAGGAATTTCATCCCTTCTTCAAACCCTTTCTTGAATTCTACAGTTGGTAAGCTCTCATTTGGATTGTGATCGCTCAAATAGCATACGGTTTTGGCCAATTATTAGACTGTGGTAAATGTGGATACCTTTGTCCAATAATGTCGTAATATGATCTCTCGATGGCTTGAAGAGCGACCTTATCTGGATATACATTAATGGGGGCTTCTATCATACACCCTCTTTTATAAAGGGTATTTTGGATATTGAAAGTACTGAGATATATTGTTATATATTGTTTGATTTAACTCTCCATTTCGCTTGATTAATACTCTTTCCATTTTCAACTTTTTCCTTCTCTTCTACGTCCTTTGAAGTTTTTGTTTTTCTGAAAACACTTTTAGTTCTCAATCTCACTCACGAAATTACAATTTTACACTGGATTTTTTTTAACAGAATATTTTTAGTTCTCACAAAATTACACTTTTAAATTAACGTCCCTCGATTTTTTTGTGAAGTCAATTTTAATTCTCACGAAAATTCACATTGGTTGTTAGTTTTGTCTGTATCCACAATAAATTTTAACTATGATAATCAATAACATGAATTTAAATATTTCTTATTATCAAATGCAAATTTTATGTAAATAAAATTCGTACAAAATGTTGGGAGATTTAAAATCTAAACCCTGCCATTTAATGGTGTTCAAAATATTTATTTCTACTAATACAAAATTATTCACATTTTCTTATCGCGCTTCCCTGATAGAATTATTACTACGAGTGCAACTTTGCATATATTCTACAAATTAGCAAAATCGTCCTCCAAATTTCCCGATTTCACAACCATTCATCCCTCAAATTCTTCTTCTTCTCGATCCTACGGACATCCTCGGCCTCCGTATCCGTAAATAAGTTCATCCCTCAAATTTGTTTTCTTGATTTGGTGTTGTATCTGTAAATAAATTATTTTTTGTCAGACAAAATAGTTAAATAGTTGCAATGACTTGCTCGTGAATTAAGTGTGTAACTTACCGGGTGGATAAACATGATGAAAAGTGAATCTTCTCTCCTTTGTTCAATAATTTCATTTCCCCTTCAAACTCGTGGCGTGATTGCATCTTTCTTATGCCCACGAACGCGTACGTTCTAACTAACCCAATTTGAACCATTCCAATCGGAGTTTCCAATTTAACTAATCTCATTATCTAACTAACCCAATTTGAACCATTCCAATCGGAGTTTCCTACTGAAAGTTATACCAGTTTTACTAATCTATTTCGTATGCCCACGAACGCGTACGTTCGTTTGTCCTACGTACCATTTTAGCGATGATCCAAAACTGTATTTCCTTCAGGCCCCCCCCCCCCCCCCCCCCATGAAATCGAAAATGAAAAATTTAGTGAAGAATGAAGGTGATTTCGTTGGTTTCGAAGTAATAATTATAATAAATTTGACTATATTTCACAAAGATTAATGTAGTGTAATGGTAAAACATGTGTTTAGGAAGTGTGAGGTCTTGAGTTCGAAACTCTCAGGCTACGTATTATGAATTGTTTTTTAATCCGGCCCCCCTGTAAAATTTGGTCCACCCCTATATATTCGTTCTGGATCCGCCCCTGCGTGTCTCCTCCCAATTTGGGGGCGTAAATTTGGCCCAGGATATTATTTTTTTAATAGAGTTCTTCATTCATACACCAACTTTTTTCTATTTTTTGTGATTGATCTAACCTTAGCCATTGGTTAATAAAAATGTATTTTGGGTAAGTTTTTTCTTTAATTATTTCTCTATTTCCAGTACCACAAATCATTATTCCTCCGCCATTCCAAGAAATTTACTTGGCACGAAATATTTGCTTCTGATATGGCCATTTATTAAATTTTAATTTAATATGTATTATTTGATTAACATTTACACATTAAATTTTTTTTCAAATAGTTGATTATATCCTTAAATGATATATTGACATCTAATACTATGTATTTAAGTCTCGAAATCTTAAATCTTAAAATAGTTATAATGCTCAACATTGAGCTTTTCAGCGAGCCTTCCACGTGCCCCTTTGAGAGCCCTTGGATCATTTCTTCTCCCAGCCGTATGATCTCTCTCCTTTCCTAAAGCTGCACCCCTACTCTCTCCTGTCATTAAATATTAAAATCATGAATTTTGTACCAATAATCAAACAAAAGATTTTATATACATGTATTACCAAATACAACAAATCAAACGGATTATCAAATACATGGATATCTGAAATACATGTATTTCACTATTCATGCATATCAAAATCCCCCAAATGAAACATGCCCAAAACCGCACCCCTACTCTCTCTCTCTCGCTCTTCCTTTGCCTGGTGAAGAAATCGGCATTCCCTAGCGGCGTCGCCCAACATATACCCCGCGCATATACCCCGCCCCGCGCTTCTCTCTCTTTCACTTCTCATTCATTCACGCCGCTCACTCTAACCCTAGACGAGCGAAGGAGAGATGATTTCGTAGCCCAAACCTAGACGAATGAGAGAGAAGAAAGCGTTGCCGTCGTCCGCAAGCCATGCAACCGAGTCGTTCAGTCTGATGGACGGCAAACGCGAGTGTGGTACGCTGGGCGATAGAGGCGAGAGGCGGAGCAGCCGCTGGGCGGGCGATGATGACGCGGACCAGGCTCGATGCAGTTGAGTTGTTCTTGTCAGATTTTTCTGCGGTTTTCATCTTTTTTGGCCTGATTTTTTAGTGGTTTTCATCTTTCATCTTTCTTTCTTAAATTTCTATTCATTATTGAATATTTTGTTCGATTTTTGTTACTGTTATTGGAATTTAAGATCTGTAGCACATCATGTGATTAATTTAGGTGTTAATTTTTGGGTTGGGTAACATATATGTCACAATACAGGGACTGTGACAGTATTCTGTACAATCCAGGGACCCTGATGCAAATGTTACAATCTTCATTTTAATTCAAATAAGGCAGCAGCTCATGGATGAGAGTATAGATCACTCACGTGCTTCTCACGTGAGTGGTTAAATGAGCCAGAAACTCCCAAGTCCATGCACATGTCCACGACAGGAGAGAAACTCCCATTCGTTGGGAGCTATACTGGTACAGGGGAATGTTGAGAGGAGGGAGTATTAATAGTTAGTTCTTCTTTTTTGTCATTTTGTAATATTATTTTAAATCGTTTTCTTTGAGATTGTAAACGATTTAGATCTGGCCAGGAAGCCTGCCAGATCTGAAGCTTTCTCTATCAATCTAATTCTCTCGAAGTTGAATAATTCTTGGTCCTATTTGTGAAATTAATCATCGAGGTGTGTTCCACACCTTACAATATACCCCCTATGTAAAGAATTCGCTCTCAGAATCCTTTACGCAACACCAATCAACACACAAGAACAATCAATTTCAAGTTCAATCAACGAATTCGAATGCGACTCGTTCGATTAACTTCTCTAGATCGGGTTTCAACGACCCTCTCCAGTTCTTACACAGTCACGATATTACAAAACAGATAATATGAATGAATCAAACAAAAACGCTGAAAAACAAATAAAAGGAATGTTCCTCTTCTCCGTACGATCGTTGCTTCCTTCACAGCCTCCCAACGATCTTTCGTACAGCTCCTATTTTCTTCCTCCCTACTCTCGGTGTTAACTGAACCACGTACTCCCTCCTCACGTGACAAGCACGCTTGGTCCATCATACACCGCGCGCCAACTATCCTTATTTAAACAAACATAAATAATAAGGCTACCCCATTTATACACACAAGATCATCATGATGGGAATCATGACAATCCCCCTACTTAAAAACCTTGTCTCAAGGTTTAAAAGTAGGAAACTTCTTCGCCAATTCGTCGAAGTCCTCCCACGTGGCGTCCTCGTCCAGTAAGTTCGAACAACGCACCAACAATTGCACCTCTGCTTTATTACCTCTCTTCACCAAACGCCTATTCAAAACCGCCCCCGGCTCTACCTTCAATATTCCCTCGGCTCCAATGAGGGGTAAATTGGAAATAACGGCCCTTTTTGATCCGATCTTCTTTTTGAGTTGCGATACATGGAAAACCGGATGTATGAGTGAACCATTTGGGAGGTTCAATTCATAAGCTACCGCTCCAATTTTCGTCACCACCTCATACGGCCCATAATAACGCAAGTGCAACTTCGTTCCTTTGTTCAACGAGAGCGATGTTTGGCGATATGGTTGAAGTTTAAGATAGACCCAATCACCCTCTTCAAACTTCCTTTTGCTTCGTTTTCGATCCGCGTAAATCTTTATCCTTTCTTGTGCCTTGGTCAAATTCTCTTTGATTAATTGCATCGCCGAGTGTCCCTCTTTCATCCACTCATCTATAGCCGCCACCTTCGATGATGGACTTGCACCGAGCTCCACCCTCGGGGGAAGATATCCATACAACGCTTCAAACGGGCTACACTTGAGCGAAGTGTGGAAATTGGTATTATACCACCACTCCGCTTGCGACAACCATGCATTCCATTTTTTCGGGGCATTCACTACCATACATCTTAAATAATTCTCGAGACATTGATTCACTCTTTCGGTTTGTCCATCGGTTTGAGGGTGGTATGACGTGCTCAATTGGAGCTTCGTTCCGTGCAAGGAAAAAAGCTCACGCCAAAAGATACTCGTAAAAATCTTATCTCGATCGCTCACGATGGCTTGTGGAACTCCGTGGAGTTTGCACACATTATCAAAAAATACGCTTGCGATTTGTTGAGCCGAGAATGGATGCGAGAATGGATGAGACAATGGTATAAAGTGTGAGTATTTGGATAACCGATCCACCACGACCAATATCGTATCCTTTCCATTCGATTTCGGCAATTTCTCGATAAAGTCCATACTCACGCAACTCCACGTCTCTTGCGGAATATTCAAGGGTTGTAGCAACCCGGGGCTCGCTACATGCTCGCCCTTATTTCTTTGGCAACAATCGCATTCACGCACAAACTTGTTTATTTCTCTTTTCATCCCCTCCCAAAAGAAATTGCGTTTGATCCTTTGATACGTCCCCAACATGCCCGAATGCCCTCCTTCGGACGATTCTTACAACGCTTCAATAATTTTCTTCTTGAGTTCGTGATTTTTTGCCACACACAATCTCCCTTGGAAACGAAGTATCCCCCCTTTTAACTCGAAACCCGCGAATTCTTCCGGTTTGATAATAATCCCTTCTAATATCCTTGCGATATTTTTGTCACCCTCATAACTATCCTCCACCTCTTTAAGCCAAGCGGGTACCACCACGCTAATTTCTCCGAATTCTCCCTCCTCATGATCGCTCGCTTCCTTAATCCTCGACAACCCATCGGCTACTTTATTTTCTATACCCGGTTTGTAGTGGATCGTATAATCAAACCCGAGTAATTTTGTTAACCCCTTATGTTGAAGTTGTGTATTGACCCGCCCTTCGAGAAGAAACTTCAAGCTCTCATGATCGGTTTTGATGACGAACTTGTTGCCGATGAGATAGTGCCTCCATTTTTTGACGGCTAAAATAACCGCAAGGAGCTCTTTCTCGTACGTGGAACGACCGAGATTTTTGGTACTTAGGGCCTTGCTAATATACGCCAATGGTTTACCCTCTTGCATTAGTACCGCGCCTATACCATATCCACAAGCATCCGTCTCTACATAATATTATTTTAGGTACCACTTTTGTATTCATTTTTTTTATTTAAGTTCATAATATTATTTTATATAATAATTTGATTATGATCATATTTTTGTATATTTTCGGCATATAGATATATTTAGACAAATTGTTGAAGGAACAAATTGATTTGCTGGATCTTTTACGAATGCTCATGATATTAAGTGTTTGTAGGGGCATCCATGATATTTCCAATTTGGCAGGGTTTATACATGATATTAAGTATTAAGAGGTTTTGATATTAAATTGTTGATTTTTCACATATTTGCAATTGTAAGGGTATTTTTTTACTTTTTAGCATTTCGAAGTTGATTTTGGAATATTCAGCATTTTTCCAGAAGTTTTAAATTCCCTTTAGCTTAAATTTTCTTAAAAACTTATTTTTATTTTAAAGCCTCCTTCGTTTCAATACGTTAATTTTTTTTTACTTCATAAAAGAAAAAAAATTCTTTTGACTTTAAAACTGTTTTTTCAACTATAAATCTTTTTAGTTTTAAACTTTTGTGTTTTTGAGACAATTTTTTAATTTTTTTTCTCTTTTTTTTGAAGAATTTTTGTTTTTCGAATTGCATCATTACATTTTTTATTGCGAACTTTTTACAAGGGTATTTTTTTTAAAAAAATTGGGTTTTCGATTTTTTAATGAAAGATATTTTTAAAATTTTAAAGGGTAAATAAAATATTTCATATTTTTACAAGGGTATATATGATATTTTAAAATATGAAAGGATACATATGATATTTATAATTTTTACAAGGTAAACATGATGTTTTGGACTTTTGAATAGTAAAATTATATAATTATATATGTAAGCATGAATACAAACGTACAATATTATAATTTTTTTTAATACAATACACATAAAAATAAGAGAAGAAGAATATATAATTTCAAAAAAATTTGGGTTTTCGATTTTTGAATGAAAGATATTTTTAAAATTTTAAAGGGTAAATAAAATATTTCATATTTTTACAAGGGTATATATGATATTTTAAATTATGAAAGGATACATATGATATTTATAATTTTTACAAGGTAAACATGATGTTTTGGACTTTTGAATAGTAAAATTATATTCGATACTTCGAGAACGGTAAATATGATATTTCAGATTTTTGAAAGGGTAAATAAAATATTAGATTTTGAGAAAGGCGGATTTGATATTTTGGATTTTAAGTATCATATAAAGAAAAGTATATGAAAAGTTCTTAACCCGGTTGGATTTTAAGTCCAAATAAGGACGCGCGGAATTTTCCGCGCGGATCTTGCTAGTTAGATACTACTACAAAACATAAGTAGACCAAATACATTTACATCAAAAATAATTTATTTACATTCAAAAAAATATAGGAATAATTAAAGCGATGTTGCATACAATCGAACACCCAAATTAAATATTTTTTTAAAATTTATAGGAAACTTTCTGGCTTCGTTTTGTAAGATTTTTTTTTATTATAATAGAAGCAACAAGATAAATTGTCTAAATTCTAAATAGAAATCGTTATGTATTATTGTTTAGTTCTAGTATTGCAATGGAACGAATTTTATTCATTCCATGAGTTATGTGTACTACAAATTATCAAATTTTAATATTGTTAAATTTTTTAGAACACCAATGTTGATTTATTCCATGAAAATGAAGTTTCTATTAAATATTTGGCAAATACAAATTATGATTTGCACTATATTCTTTAAAAATATGTATTTGCGAAAATGTTCACAAATAATTTAAAATTTTAATATAATCTCTCTAAATAATTATTTAATCCCAAACTTTTATTTATTTTTGAACAATGTCATATTTCCATGACAATAGAAGTCATTTCAAATTAGGAGTGAGCAAACCGTGTGTAATAAGTTCAGTTCAAGATACAACGAAATTGAAAGAACTATCCGAGCTTTCTTTTGGAAAGGCTCCAAGTGATACAACGCAACTAACGCACTAATAAGTTGGGACAGAGTGTGCCTCCTAAGAATATGAGGGGTCTGGAACTCAAAAATCTAAAAACACAAGATGAATCTCTCATTCTTAAATGGCTATGAAAAATAGACACCCAACGTGACTCATTATGGACGCAGTGGATCAAAAAGCTATATGGAATAAGTTCAGTTCAAGATTTGGAGATCTTCAATCCAACAAAACTAACTTTTTTCTTAAAGTATTTGATTAAACTCATTCCTTTCTATAAAATTTCCACCTCAAATCGTGATGGATCGAATGTTAATATCAAATGGAACCGGAAGAGAGACCTCTTCTTCTCTACTTCAAGTTCATATATAGCCTTAATCGATCCGGGAGAGTGCGTTTCTTGGAACAATATGTTATGGAAATCCAAGGCACCGATAAAAACAAAAATATTCATGTGGCTAACCATAAATGGCCGAATCCTAACGGGAGACATCCTAAACCGCAAGGGATGGATAGGACCAATCTAGTGCCCCCTGTGTAAAAACGAATTGGAATGTGTTGTACACATATTCACGCAATGCGTATATGCAAAGAAAATATGGAAAATTATCTATGATCGTACTAACAACTTGATGACCCCAAACCAAAATCAAAACCTATTAAAATTTTGGAGCAATAATAGGAACAATCTCGACAAGAACCAAAGAAAAACGTGGGACACTATTTTCATTACAACCACATGGACAATCTGGCTAGAGCGAAATTGACGAATTTTCCAAGGCAAATCAAAGACGTCGGCGCAAAATGCAATGCAAGTAATGGAAACGGCGCTGCTATGGTCAAGGCATTGTTAGCATTGTAAAGATCTCAAATATTATTTTTTATTTGTAGTTGTCGAATGTATTTTTCTATTTTCTATTTTTGTAAGAACACTTGTGTACCATAGACGACATGCGACCGCTTGTTGAGTATCATTAAAAAAAAAACCGTGTGGTTTATTTGAAAACCGAACAGAACCAAACCGGACAAATTCGGTTTAATCGGTTCGGATTTTCCATTTATTTGGTTCGGTTCAATTCGGTTTTGTTCGATTTTCATTCAGTGCTCAAATATTATTTTAATGTCAAATTTGCTGTTTTTAGCGCTCAAATATCATTTACTATCAATATACTTTTTTAATATTTTGTATCATTTTCAATTTCAATATATCAATTTTGTTATCAATATATCATTTGCAACAATAACATGTTAATTTTTTGGGTAAGGGTATAATTTGTGGTATAAATATACATTTTTGTATTATTATAATTTTTTGGGGTTAATATATAATTTTAATTGTCAATACATATTAATCATATATCATTTCTAGTGTTAATATATAATTTTTAGTTCCGACACGATATTTACAATCGTAATATATAACTTTCATTGAAATTATAGTGTTTACGACATTAATATACATTTTTGTGTCAATACACTAATCAGTTCCATAAAATATTCTAAAAAGTATTGTATTACATGTTTATATAGGGTTTTCATTGGTATATACTCGCATGTATGAAAAAACTAAAATTAACACATATAAAAATATATAAAATATACGAAAATGAAATAAATATATAAAACATATAAAATTGGCATAATGAGCCATTAACTTTAACGTGAAGATTTCAAATATTCTACGTTTTCTTGTGTTAATGGACCCGATAATGATACTAAAGCAAACGTGGCTCTAAAAGTATACACATACGTGTATATAGACGCAATAAAATGATATATGAACATTGAAAATAATAGTTTGACACAATGTTTTAAATTGCGATATAGCGGTTCATAGCGATTGGACTGTAATTTACATATGATCACCGTTATTCCACGATATAGCGTCGATATTGTGACGCTATTTAGCAGATTGCGGTATTGCGTTTTAAAAATATTTATTGTGATTTGCGTTATAACGGCGCTATTGCGCCGCTATTTGAATCAATGATTTGACATTAAAATAATTTATTTGCAATGAAAAATAGTATACCGACAAAAAAAAAATCATATTATGACCCAAAACATTATATTGAAAATAATGTATTGAGACATTAAATAGTGCAATAATTGAAAAAATGTGGGGTATAAAAACTAATTGAAAGCTCAAAAAATATTTGGATAAAAAAATAAAACCTATATTGAATGATATGTCTTAAAAAAGGGTAAATATACTTCCTGGTTATTACCCTGCAGTATTAAAAGATAAATGAGAATTATATTAATATGATTCGGTGGTGATTCCGAGGAATGTAAAGAAGAGATGGTTGCACATAATGTGAGATAATGTGAGGTACATATCAATTCTTGCTCCATTTTGTGTTATTTTAGATGTAACGTTGTAAATACTTAACCATTCCGGTTTTAAAAACAGTCATTTTAACCTTTTCTTTTTATATATCTTGACCAGCTCAAAACAAATTTCACGAAATTTTAACTATTCCGTTTATCCGGTTTCCTTAATTAATCTAGACAATAGGATTTGATCAAATAAACAGTGGAAAAAACTTTGGTGTTTCGAAGAAAAACTCTTTTTAATAAAAGGCCATATATGATGCCCCTCAAATTTCCCCCAACATCCTCTATATCACCAATTAACAATTAATTAACAAAACACACTTTATTAATAATTAATTGAATCTATCTAAAGTACATATGAATTAATAATTCTTAATCAATATTAATTAATCGTTAATGGAATGTATTTTTGTTAATTACTATGTTAATTAATTATTAATCGGTAATATAGAGGGTGTTGGGAAGAATTTGAGGGGCATGGTATAACTTCCCTTTTAATAATATATACAACGAAAATGGAGGTACGTAAATGCCAACTGAGTTCTTATACTGGTGGAGCCTGCCATAGACTAGGTAGGGTTAGTTAAATCGCTTACTAATCCTTCGACAAACTATGTGCATATTTTTCTTGTTATCAATATATTAAAGACTTGCATTTTTTTTTAAAAAAAAAATCATAAATACAATTTCACTATATAAATTCAAATTTATGGCAGGAAAATTATCAAACAAAACGAGAAAAAAAACAGAAATGATTGCAAAGCTTACAATGCTTACAAAGCTTCCAGCACTTGCACAATACTAATGCAGATTAATAGTTTAATACTATTATCTTAGATATACTTATATGTAGAAATTTAACAATTTGTTTGTCTTCGATGCCATGTCGAAAAAGCAGTCATCACCCGCCCCTTCCATCCAATAAGCAGACATTCATTATCATTCTCGATAAAAAAATCCTTACTGTAAACTTCTCTCATCTTATTCTTGATTTTCTTGAATATTGTTTGATCCAGACGAAACTGCTCAAATCCCGCTCTCGAGTTCCTGCAATGCCATTGCTTATACGTTTCTGGCCTTACAAACCTTTCCGAACCCTCACATGGTATCACATTAATCGCCATAGGGCCCCATACATTATTTTCTAAGAACCATCTTTGTTTATTGTCTTGCGGCATGGTAGCCTCGTAAGTATCAAATGTTGCAGAGATAAAAAGTAGCATTTGCTTAAAACGATCGGCAAAAAACAAACTATTAAATGACGCATTGATAATTGTTTGATTGAAAACATGTGGGTTCATTTGCCTTATAATATCTAGAACTCGAATTTTAGGATTGTACGTTAAATCTGTTTCGTCCCCAATATTTTCTAAACCATGCATACAGTTGACAATAATCACCTCGTCTTTTTCAATGTTGAGATCTTCGACATGAATTTCATCCCATTTTGTACATATCCCTCTATACTCAAGAGGCACACCAGAGGTTCTTGAAAAACCCGCAAACTGCCGCTCTGTCACTTCAATTCGTGGTCCAGGTGAGGGACTCGATTCCAAATCTTCGATATTTGTTATTCGAAGTTTTGGAGGCCCCCCTTCCCTTTTAGAGAGTGCATAAATTAGACATGGCCAAAAAAAGCCAAATTCAGGGCCAAGATTTATGATATGTAATTTTGATGCTTTTCTAGTTGCGTTAAGAATTGTATCGTTGGTGAAGTATTGGGAAGCCATAAAAATCGGAGACGATAATACAAAGATGCGTACACCATCTAAGTATTCTGTCATAGTAACTTGTGGAGCCACACGTGGTTTGAAGAGGTCATTACTAGTTCCATTTAAACGAGCTTCGAGTCCTTTGACCAAAATGTGGGCCATTCTCTGCACTCCGTAGCCGTCAGGAGAAGAGTGCTTCCTTATCTGCTTTATTAATTGATTAGCATGTTGATTATCGTTAATAGATATTGCTTGTGAACAATGGATGAGAAGAGTTCTGAGATCAACTAAACTCTCACGGGTTTCTGTCTTACTTCGTGAATTCTTTCGACTCTGCATGATTTCACGAAGACGAAGGGCTTCTTTTGCAAAATGTTCTTCATGCAAAAAGAATACCTTATCAATCACCACTTCTTGGTTGTGAAAATAAAGCACAGAAATTTTACACATGGACAAGTCCCCACAATTTGTGTACTTTTTACCCTTGAACCTCACGAGATCCTTATCTTTTACCTCGCATTTGTTTAACTTCCTTCCAATTGAATTACCATTCTTTTTGGCTTGTAAATCAATGGCCAATTCGTTATCATTAATACTAGGGAGGAACTTCAGTCCTTCTTCGTACCCTTTCTCGAATTGTAAAGCAGGTAAGCCAATCTGATGAGATCCCGAGAAGCTACCAATTGAACCCGAAAACCCATGATGGCAGTTTGGATGTGGTAAGTTACTCGGTGAAGATTGATAATTTTGTCCAAGAATATCATAAAACGATTTCTCGATTGTTTGAAGAGCCGCCTCCATAGGATATACATCATCATTTCCGTTGTTATTATCTTCGAAAAGTATCGTGCTTATGTTTTGCAATGCTTCATCTGTGGTTATCTTGCAAATGCCATGGTTGGAAGAAAATCGTTCCATTTCTTCAAAAGAAAAAAACAGATTGACCTAAAATTCAGAGTTATCATTAAAAGTTGTTCATTACAATTGAACTTCCAAACACAAGTTGTTTCTAGTACTGCCAGATATAATTGCACTGATATCTTTTTTTCTGTTTACTATTATTGAACCTGGTTTTACTGGTTTTTAGGTTTACCGGCGTCGATACAATTATTTTGTTCACTTTTAGTTAAATAACTTTGGTTGTCAGAAAAATCATTGTCAAGAATTTTGGCAAGCTGAGTAAAAGAATAGTTAATATCAGAAGAAATCGAAGAAGAAATGTACCTTGAAGGAACTCTTAATGGTTGATTATGGAAATCGCCGTAATGATATTTAATGTAAATTGTGCAGACTGTAGAGAAATGCAGAGTCATAATAGAGAGCTTCAATTTACATTAAAAAAAATGAGTGGTCCTCAAAGACGATTGAAAAGTAAACTAAGTTTCACTTTCGGTCTTGACTTGGACTCTTGACTTGGATTATTCAGAAGTCTTTCTTGGACAGCTAAGATCAATCATTCAATTAGTCTTATGTTGAGGCTCAAAACATGTAGACCCAAATCCATGTTTTGCGGATCTTTTTATCGACCATTTGATGAATATTTTAGTGTATGCATTCGTGAAAAATTAAGAAAGAAAAAACTGTTAAAAGGCTAGGCTTCTTCTATCTTTCACCACGATTCGATGTTTTGCATATCTCAACCGTTCATCAAGAAATCTCAATTTTATGTGATAGTCAACAGAAAATTCCTCTGTGTAAATCAAGAAATGGATGCAAATATTCTTATCATTTTGAAGATAATGGAAATAAATCAGTTCTATTTGAATAGTTGCGTTATTGTTAAATTAAACTGAGTAAGATGTAGTATGTCAAGCTGTCTTCTCAAATGTATCGAATTTGAGCAAGCATTTAACCCCGTAAAGGATGGTTTATTAGAAGATAGAATAAAGGAGACAAGAACTGCAGGTCATTTGTGTTCATCAATTGAATTAAATGAAATGATTCTTTTTAGTAAGAGTTCCCGAGGGAGTAAAAATCAAATGTGTCCTTTCAAGTTTCAAATGCTTTAAATGAAAAAATAAATAGAGAAGTATAACTTCATCACATAATTTAAAGTGTGATTGCATCGAGAATTTTATAAGAAAGAAATGAAAATAGAACACGTGATTTCTCCCTTTTTTTCTTTTCGCGTGGTTAAAAGATTTCTAACAGTTGCACAATACTCGCGCAAATGATCTTGAATACATGAATTTTATCTTGTTTGTCTTTGGATACCATGGCGAAAAAGCATTCATCACCCTTCCTTTCCATCCCACAAGTAGCCATCCCTTATCATCCTCGATAAAAAAATCCTTGTGGTAAACTTCTCTCACCCTATCTATGATTCTCTTGAATACTACTCGATCCAAAGGCAACTGCTCAAACCCCACTCGCGAGTTCCTGTTATGCCATAGCTTATACGTATCGGGACATACAAATCTTTGTGACCCCTCACATGCTACCACATTAACCGTTATACCGTTCGATACATTTTCTAACAACCGTCTATGTTTATTATCTTGCGGTATTGTAGCGTCCCAAATATCAAACATTGCAGAGCCAAAAAGTAGCAACTGTTTAAATCGGTCGACAAAAAACGAACTGTTAAATGACTCATTACTAATTCCTTGGATGAAAACATGTGGCTTGATCTGTCGTATAGTATATAGAATTCGATTTCTTGGACTGTATGTTAAACCTGCT
Organism: Luzula sylvatica; assembly: GCA_946800325.1. NCBI lineage: Eukaryota > Viridiplantae > Streptophyta > Magnoliopsida > Poales > Juncaceae > Luzula > Luzula sylvatica. The sequence continues at coordinate 53,262,794 of OX326961.1, forward strand.
TCATTCCCAAGATACTCCAAGCCATGCAAAACGCTCACAATAAGCACTTCGTCCTTCTCAATGTTGAGATCATCAAGGCGAATTTCATCCAATTTTGTATATATGCCGCTATACTCAAGAGGCACGCCAATAGTTCCAGCGAAATCTACCAACTTTTGCCTTGCCGCTTCAATTCGTTCACCAGATGGAAATCTCGATATGTGAGTTTCAATATTAGTTATTCGAAGTTTTGGTGGCCCGGCCATTCTTACAGAGAGAGCATGAATTAGATGAAGGAAATACAGTTTCGGATCAACCGTAAAAGTGTACACAAGGATAAACGAATGTAAGTGTACATTCGTGGTCATATCTTTCAGTAGGAAAATCCAATTTGAATGGTTCAAATTGGGTTAGATAGATAATCAGATTATCTACAACCTTCATTTATAAATATATTTCATATGAACTAAGTATCAGTGTCGTTTCTATGAAATACCGAAAGAGTGCAACACTTGTGGATACAACCAATCAAGCAATCAAGCAAGTTCGCCGGTGCTTCGTCTAGGCAGTTGCATCTGCGACCGACGAACTCCGACTCAAGGTGGATACAAGTAGAGGAGCAACACTTGTGGCTCTTCGGTTGTGATCAACCCGAAGGAGAGAGAGGACGGTCAACGAGCGGTGAAAGACGCGTGGTGTGGGACGCGCGGATTGTCATCAACATGACAGGAGAAAGAAGACTAGTAATCAACCCTTCGTGTGCAATCAATTTTGCACTGGTATGAACCTAATCTTCTTATTTGCATCGTACCCTTCGAAGTCATGGCATGATCTTGGATTAAGCGAACCGGACCGGGCCTACATATCCGCTGCGCGGGCCCGGGGAAGGAAAGAATATCCAACAGTGGTATCAGAGCGATCGCCATCGATTCGAGGGTCGAATCATAGTCGTATATTTGATATACGCACGGGTTATCAAAGTTCGTACCCGTTTGCATGATGTTATATATAGAGAACGTCAAATTCCGTTAAAATCACAAGTGAAATTCGCTTGAGATCGATCAAAAGTTGATTGAGAGTATCTAGGAATGATCGTGAAAATATTTCATGATTAATCGTTTTGGAAATGAGCGAAAACAGAAAAAACTGCAGAAAAATCGTATAGTCCGTTACAACAGACTGGTTGATCCGTTGTAACGGACACTGTATAAGATACAGGAAATTGGGGATTATCTGCAAAAATTATATAGTCCGTTGCAACGGACTTGGAGTTCCATTGTAACGGACCCTGTATATGATACATGGATGTGAGGAGGACTGCGAAATTTACATAGTCCGTTATAACGGACTGGTTGATCCGTTGTAACGGACCCTGTATACGATACAGGAATGTGAGGAGGACTGTGAATAAACGCATAGTCCGTTATAACGGACATAGTTCCGTTGTAACGGACCTTGTATATGATACGAGGATGCGGGGATGCCTTTGGCTTCCTTTGGAGTCCGTTGTAACGGATATGATCCGTTGTAACGGAGTTGTTCACAAGTTAGTCCGTTGTAACAGACCTTGGTTGCGTTATAATGGACATGTTTCTGGCAATTTTGGCCAAAGTACGGAATAAATAGCGTTGTAACGGACAATGGTTCCGTTGTAACGGAATAAAGGAAACTGGAGTTCCGTTGTAACGGACCATTGTGCGTTACAACGGACTAGTCTCTGTTTGCTGATTTTGTTTTCGTGATAACTTTGGCTACACAACTCGGAATTTTGAGTTCTTTATATCGATTTGATCGGCATCAATCATTCTAGCATATAAGATAATTAATTATTTAAAATAATTAGTCTCCCTAAATAAATCATATGCATTTTGAAAATCTTGTGATAGTGATATAATATGATTATGTCATGAATTAATAAACATGCATAGGCATGATCCCTCATAATATTTAAGTCATGGAAATGCCTTCCATGTCCACAACCACCAAGTTTGGTGTTACGTTTCACGTGGGTTCAGGCTAAAGTCGGGCACGTGATATTGTAACTATCAAAAGGATGGCAAGCGTTAAATCAGGACTTGTGAGGCCCAGGCTAAAGTCGACTCACTAGTAGCTTATTTGAACGATACGTTGGATATGCTTTTGACTTAACCATCCAGGCCAATCGGATTGGAGTTCGGGGCATAAATAGGATGCACACACGGAAATGGGATTGTATATGATACCGATCCATCACTGAAATCCTATAAAGGTTCAAGAGTCGCATATGATGCGATTGGATATAATCCTACCTAAATAACGGGATCCCACCCGATAGGCTAAAGTCACTTGTGGGAGGAACGGAAATATGGGTTTTGAGTGTTATGGACTTGGAGTCCCGTATCGGTATGAGGGTTATCGAATCGATAAAAATAACACATTCATATTATCATCATATAAGCCTATAAGATAAGTACGCAACGTTAGTAATCAATTTTTTATTTCATTTGTAGAATATGTCTCCTAGTAACACCAACACCATGTCGATTAGATCGACGTTAGAAAAGGATAAGCTAGTGGGTCGGAACAACTTGGACTGGCACCGAAATATGAAAATAGTTCTCATGCAAGAGGCAAAAAAGTCACGTATTGGATACAGAGCTAGTGGAACCGGGCCCCGATGCTACGGCCGACGAAAAGGCCACGTTTGAGAAACTTAAGAAGGACTCAAATGATGTTACGTGCCTCATGTTGGCATGTATGGACGCTAGTCTTCAAAAGCAGTATGAGGACTCGGATGCGCACATAATAGACGTTGTGCTCAAGGAAATGTTCCAAGAGCAGGAGCGTATTGAACGGCTCAGTACACTCAAAGAGTTGGTAAACTGTAAGATGCCTTATGGGTCTTCGGTGAGCTGATGTGAGGCAAATAAGGCACAAATTTAATGCTTAATTTAGGGGTTTTAGCGCTTGTGAAGAACAATTCTATATACTTTATTAATCATATTTGAGATAACATGAATATTTCTTCACTAAGTGTGTTTTACTGCTTAATCACAGGAATTAGAAGGAATTTCTGGGAATTTGGAGAGTGTAGTTATCTCCAACACGTCAAGAGGAGTAAAAACGATATATTACATCGATATATTCGGTACATGAATGAGACGGGAGGCAAACAATTATCATGATGAAAACTTACACAAAAGTTTACACGAAAACCACTCAACCCTTAGCCCTTATCCTGCCCACCTACCTTTGGTGGGAATTACTTCCTTACCCCCAATCCTCTCCACCAACTCGTGGCCAATAAGAAGACTCCATGAGTGCTATAAATATGACCACAAGGGCCACGAGTTTGGTACGCTCTTTTTACGCCCATTCTCTCTCTCTCTCTCTCTCTCTCTCTCTCTCTCTCTCTCTCTCCCGTTTAAGCAAGTCCAAGAAACTTTCAAGAACGCGCAAGAATTGCAACTACGAGCGATAATTTTTCTAAGATCGGTCACCGAATAGAAGCTCACTTCATTCGGTGAATCGGTTTACACTTCGACTAAGGAAAAGTGTGGAATTAGGGTGAAACTTATTTCATTCGAACTTTCACAAGCGAAGAGTCGAGCTTTCTCGGCGTGATTGGTTGGAAGCTTCTTTTCAATCAACCTTTGCACATCTTGAGCTCACCCAACCGGTACGAAGCTCACTTCTATTGACGGGTGGATCGGTACGAAAGGAAATTGTTGGGCGCATTGACTAGCTCTCTAGCAACTCGAACAACAAGGAAGGCACTCAAGACGAGACTCGGAGCTCTCTTCATCTCTCTAGGTGTTTTCCTTCCTTTCTTGCATTTCTTGTAGCATAAAATTACTTGGATTTGTGTAAATCTTGTTCTTGTTTAAATCCTTTGTTTGCTTGAATGAATCCTTGTTATTTGAATTGAATCTTTGTTCTAAACTTTTCCTTTTACTTGATCTTTTGCTCTCAATTTCTGCCTTAAACTTAGTTCAAATTTCCATTAATTCAATCCCAAAACAAACCATCAAACTGCTCCCAAATAAAATACTCAAACTCAATTCCAGAACTACTTCCGTTATAACGGACACAATTTGCGTTACAACGGACTGGACGGTTGGTCCTTTAATATTCAGTTGGTTATACTTCCGTTGTAACGCACATACATGTCCGTTGTAACGGACTAGTGAGGATTTTCACGCAAGAGGCTCAATACAAGTGCGTTATAACGGACATAAATGTCCGTTGTAACGGATTAACCAATCCGTTGCAACGCAACCACTGTTCGTTATAACGGACAAGTATAGTGCGTTATAACGGAGTTTCATCCGTTGTAACGGACGTTCATCTCACACTTAGCGCAGAAATTTCACTCAAGTCCGTTGTAACGGAACCCACTTCCGTTGTAACGGACTATCTTCTGTGAATTTTCTTCGTTATTTCTCATCCATTTTGATCCAAATTTTGACGCAATTGCTCCCCGTGGAACGAATCTATACATTTGCCACTGTACAAACTTAGATTACAAATTTTGTTGATTGTTCGGGGTTTTTACCACAACGATATTTTACACGACAAAAACCCGCTCATCATGAGCACTCACGTTTTAAAAGTGCAAGCTCTCATAGACCGTCTAGAGAAGCTAGGAGAGAAATTGTCGAAGATTATGCAACAAGATTTGATCTTGTGTGCACTTCCTCCAATGTTTTCTCCGTTTGTGACTAACTATCACATGCATTCGATGAACAAAACGATCCCTGAGCTTGACGGAATGCTCAAGAATTATGAGTCGGAGATGTTGAAGACATCCGGGGAGAACAAGGCCAAGGTTGCCGGGAATGTTCTCACGATTCAGAAAATGGATCGTAAGAGATCGATGTCCAAGGGCAGTTCGGCTAAGAAACGTTCGAAGCCGAATAAAAAGGGAAATGAGAAATCCAAGGATGCGACGTGTTACCATTGACACAAGACTGGACATTGGAAGCGCAATTGAAAGGCTTACCTCGACGAGGTGAAGAAGGGCAATACGGCTTCGGAAGCCGGTCCATCAGGTATTAACGTTATCGAAGTTAATCTTTCAATTATGAATACTTGGGTATTAGATATCGGATGTGGAACTCATATTTGTCGCAATATGCAGTGTCTAAGTAAAAGTAGAAGATTGGCGCGAGGCGAGGTGGATTTACGCGTCGGCAATGGAGCAAAGGTTGCTGCTTTGGCCGTTGGCGTTTATAATCTTACTTTGCCAAGTGGACTTATATTAGTACTAAATAATTGTTATTTTGTACCATCATTATGTAAGAACATAATAAGTGTGTCGAAATTAGCCAAGGATGGCTATGAATTTGTTATTAGGAATAATGAATTTACAATATATAAGAATTATATTATCTATGGAAATGTTCTATTAAAAAATGGTCTTTATGTGTTGAATTTTGATCACGGAAATAATGAGTCTATCTATAATGTTAATGCGAAAAGGAATAAACCAAAAGTTGATAATCGGACTTTTCTTTTGGCATTGTCGTCTCGGTCATGTGAATGCGAAACGCATTGCTAGACTCCATAAAGATGGAATGCTAGACTCTTTTAAATTTGATTCATTTGAGAATTGTGAATCTTGTTTGCTTGGCAAGATGACAAAGGCGCCATTCTCCAAGGTCGGAGAGCGGTCCAACAACTTGTTGGAACTCATACATTCAGATGTGTGTGGACCGATGAGCATCGAGGCAAGAGGAGGATATCGATACTTTGTTACGTTTACGGACGATCATAGTAGATATGGTTGAAGGAAATACAGTTTCGGATCAACCGTAAAAGTGTACACAAGGATGAACGAATGTAAGCGTACATTTATGGTCATAAATTTCAGTAGGAAAATCCAATTTGAATGGTTCAAATTGGTTTAGATAGATAATAAGATTATCTATAACCTTCATGTAGAAATATTGTTCATTTGAACGATGTATCAGTGTCGTTTGAATGGAATACCGAAAGGATGCGACAGTTTGACATACAGTTAGTAAAACGTCCGTAACTTTCGCATCCGAACTCCAATTGGGTCAGGCCAAATTTGGTTGGAAATATAATAAGATTATCTAGAACTTTCGTGAAGATTTAAAGTCGGTTGGAACGATTTAATATTTTCGTTTCGACATAATACTGAACAGGTTCATGCAGTTTTCTGTATGAAAGGGTGTATATTGGATATACATGTCTTTTGGCCCATCCTTATCATATGTGATATAAATAGGATGTTTCTCTCTCTCTCTCTGGTCAGATCATTCAGTCCTACCTATTGAATTAATTAGATTAATCCAGAATATTGAGAGTCATCTTTCAGAGAGTGAAAGAGTGCGAAGAGAGAAAACCGAGAAAAAGAGTTTTTCTCGGAATAGAGAATCGATCTAATCAAGCAAGTTCGCCGGTGCTTCGTCTAGGCAGTTACATCCGCGACTGACGTATTCCGACTCAAGGTGGATACACGTAGAGGGGCGACACTTGTGGCTCTTCGATTGTGATCAAACCGAAGGAGCAAAACTGTCGGCTGTGGAAGAGTGTGGACGTGGGATGCACGAAAGACAACCGGAGGCGTGTCAAGACGGTGGGAGACGGGTGGTATGGGACGCACGGGCTAGTCACCAACGTGACACCGGAGAAGAAAAGGATGCGAGCGATCAACCCGTCGTGCGTGATCAATTTCACGCTGGTAATCGTCTATCCTTCTATTGCATCGTACCCTCGAAGTCATGGCGTGATCTTGGATTTTGGGAACCGGACCGGGCCTTCATATCCGCTGCGCGGGCCCGGGGTCGGGTGAATTCCCTACAATGGTTATATCTATTTGATGCGTACTAAAGCGGAGACCTTTGAAAAGTTCAAAGAGTTTCAAAACGAAGTTCAAAATCAGCTTGGCAAGAAAATTAAAGCCATTCGATCGGATCAAGGAGGCGAATATTTGAGCTATGAGTTTGAAGATCATCTAAAAGATTGTGGAATAGTTCCACAATGGCTCCGGCAGGAACGCCACAATGGAATGCCGTGTCTGAGAGGAGGAATCGGACCTTGTTGGACATGGTTCGATCAATGATGAGTCAAACTTCCCTTCCAAAATCGTTTTGGGGATTTGCCCTAGAGACTGCGGCTTTCTTATTAAACCGCATACATTCTAAATCGGTATCAAAGACGCCATATGAGATATGGACCGGAAAAGTTCCGAAGTTGTCTTTTATTCGGATTTGGGGATGTGATGTTTTCGTTCGAAAATTATTATCGGACAAACTTGATCCCAAATCTGAAAAATGTTTATTTGTAGGGTATCCTAAAGAAACAATGGGATATTATTTCTATAATCCTATCGAAAACAAGGTTTTCGTAGCTCGAAGAGGAGTCTTCCTTGAGGAGGATTTTATATCTAGGCGAGTTATTGGGAATGAAATAGATCTTGAAGAAATTCGAGACCCGCAAACGAATGTTGAACCGATGAATGTTGATCCGGTTTCGTCAAATGTTGATGATCCGGAGTCAAGTGCACAAGGCGCAATTCGTAGATCGGGTAGGATTCGTCAAGAGCCTATACGATATGGTTTTATCGTGGCAAATGACGATGAAGTTGAATTCATAGATGATGAACCGACATCTTATCTCGAGGCTATGGAAAGCGAGGATTCCAAAAAGTGGCAAACTGCCATGAAATCCGAGATTCAATCCATGTATGATAATCAAGTTTGGAACTTGATTGATCCACCTCCCGGGGTTAAACCAGTGGGATGTAAGTGGGTCTTCAAGAAGAAGATCGACATGGATGGGAATGTAAACACTTATAAAGCACGGCTTGTGGCGAAAGGTTTCAAACAAATTCATGGTGTAGACTATGAAGAAACATTTTCTCCCGTAGCAATGCTTAAATCCATACGGATCATATTTGCTATCTCTGCGTATTATGACTACGAGATTTGGAAAATGGATGTCAAAACCGCATTCCTTAACGGAAACTTGGAAGAGGACGTGTATATGACACAACCCGAGGGTTTTGTCGATTCAAAGAGTCCGGATAAAGTGTACAAGTTGCAACGATCCATTTATGGATTGAAGCAAGCTTCTCGGAGTTGGAACATACGTTTCGATGAAGTTATAAGTGAATATAACTTCGTGAAAAATGTAGAGGAACCTTGTGTATACAAGAAGGTTAGTGGGAGCCGCGTAGTATTTCTTGTACTATATGTAGACGACATCTTAATCATAGGAAACGACATTCCGATGCTTACGGATGTTAAGAAGTATTTAAATACTCGTTTCGCTATGAAAGATTTGGGCGAGGCCGCTTATATATTAGGCGTGAGGATTTATAGAGATAGATCCAAGAAGTTACTCGGCTTGAGTCAAAGCACGTACATCGACAAAATATTGAAACAGTTTTCAATGCAAGATTCGAAGAAAGGATTTCTTCCAATGTCGACTGGCATATCGTATTCTAAAGCTCAATGTCCGGCATCGAGTAAGGATTAGAATGCGATGAGTATTGTTCCATACGCTTCGGCGGTTGGATCAATTATGTATGCCATGATTTGTACGCGCCCCGATGTGTCGTATGCATTGAGCGTCGTTTCGCATTACCAATCTAATCCAAGGGATATGCATTGGATCGCGGTTAAGAACATTCTTAAGTACTTACGAAGAACTAAGGATTAATTTCTAATTTATGGTGGAAAGACATCAGGGTTGGTTATTAATGGATATACCGACGTCAGTTTTCCAAATATGTATCGATGACTTTCGATCACAAAGTGGATACGTGTTTTGTCTAAACGGTGGAGCGGTAGTATGAAAGAGTTCCAAACAAGCCACGATAGCAGACTCTACAACTGAATCGGAGTATATTGCGGGTTCGGAAGCAGCAAAGGAGGCGGTATGGATCAAGAAAATTGTGTCAGAACTTGGAGTAGTCCCGAGTATTTCGAAACCTGTGATTGTGTATTGCGACAATACTGGAGCGATAGCACAGTCCAAGGAACCAAGGGCACATCATCGCTCCAAACACATACTCAGAAAATTTCACTTGATCCGTGAGATTTTAAAACGAAAGGATGTGATCATAGAAAAGATTGATACTGACAGGAATGTTGCGGACCCGTTTACTAAACCACTCTCGCAAGCTAAGCACTATTACCATGCGAAAGCTATAGGTTTGAGATACCTAGAGGAAGAATAGAGTAGTTAGTTATCTAAAACGATAGTTTCGTAGGACGAGATTAGTCTAATAGATTAGTAAACGTTGTATCACCCCAAACTTATCTTATATTAATGCAATTTCGAGATTTTAAAATTTTTTCATTTGCATTTATCTTATATGAAAACTGTGTGCGGGTTGTGTAATTTGATTACATGAACCCTGATTTGAACTTGTGTGGACGTCGACATAATTGATGATTATGTGCAGCGAAACCGTCACACTTAAAGTTTCATTTCTAAACATCCCTAGTCATGATTCAGTTTGCTTAAGAGTGAAGCATTTACATTATCAGATAATAGACTGAACATGTACACTAGTACGTTAGCCGAGGAGATGATTATATTTTGCTAATCATAGGACAAAGGTGTTTGTCGAATCGGGAACGTAGATATATGCTAGGTGACATATATTGGATATAACCGAAGCCGCGAGTCCATGACATGGTTTAGTCATTATGGATGGACTCGCGACGAGTAGGGTATTAGGTTCTTCATACTTGAGGGGACCATCGATTGCGTTACGTGCGTAACACAATACTTTGATATGACCTTACGCTCACCGTAACAGGGAGCTAAAACGGTCATCATTGGGTATTGTCCGAAACACGGAATTCAATATGAGTCTCCAAGATAGGAATTGTTTATTCCGAAAGGAAGAGATATCTCTTAGGCCACTCGATGAATTGATTAACGAAAACCATGGCCATGGTCAATGATATTAACGGTTAATATCGATTGAAATTGTTAAATCAGTTCGGAATCGAGGAATAAGTATAGTTAATCAAAATAAAAGGATGACTACCACCATGTCTTTTGATTAACGGATATCGCTAACAAGAGAACTAATAACCGCTATTCGAAATAGGCACAATGATCACAATCATTCTTCGTGTTAACATGGGTAGCCATGATGGAGTGACTAGATCCCGCTGATGGGCTTGTAGTGCTTTGGAAACAGCCTACTGCCATCGTTAACCGAACCTACATGGTCACACAACGAGTCGTACTAAGTCGGGCTTGATTATAAAGTTGGCACGTAAGATGTGCGTAGCTTGGTATTTGATACGCGAGCTATATTTTCTAAAATCGTGCATATTGGATATGCATGAGTACCTTTTAGGTAGATCTGAAATTGAGTGGGAGACTGAAGGAAATACAGTTTCGGATCAACCGTAAAAGTGTACACAAGGATAAACGAATGTAAGTGTACATTCGTGGTCATATATTTCAGTAGGAAAATCCAATTTGAATGGTTCAAATTAGGTTAGATAGATAATAAGATTATCTACAACCTTCATGTAGAAATATATTTCATATGAACTAAGTATCAGTGTCGTTTCTATGAAATACCGAAAGGGTGCAATAGTATGACATACTGTTAGTAAAACAGTCATAACTTTTGCATACGAACTCCAATTGGGCCAGGCAAAATTGGGTTGGGTAGATAATAAGATTATCTACAACTTTCGTGTAGGTTTATTTTCTGTCAGAGGAATTTACCAATTTAGTATGGACAGAATACTGAACAGGTTCATGCAGTTTTCTGTGTGAAAGAATGTATATTGGATATACATGTCTTTTGGCCCATCCTAATCATATATGATATAAATAGGATAATTCTATCTGATCTATCTATGCTTCATTCAGTTGAATCATTGGTAATATTCATAATATTCCAGAAATATAAAAAGACATCTTTCTAGAGAGTGAAAGAGTGTGAAGAGAGAGAGCCGAGAAAAGGAGTTTTCCCGGTGTGGAGAATCAACCAATCAAGCAAGTTCGCCGGTGCTTCGTCTAGGCAGTTGCATCCGCGACCGACGAACTCCGACTCAAGGTGGATACAAGTAGAGGAGCGACACTTGTGGCTCTTCGGTTGTGATCAACTCGAAGGAGAGAGAGGACGGTCAACGAGGGGTGAAAGACGCGTGGTGTGGGACGCGCGGATTGTCACCAACGTGACAGGAGAAATAAGACTAGTAATCAACTAATCGTGTGCAATCAATTTTGCACTGGTATGAACCTAATCTTCTTATTTACATCGTACCCTTCGAAGTCATGGCGTGATCTTGGATTAAGGGAACCGGACCGGGCCTACATATCCGCTGCGCGGGCCCGGAGAAGGAAAGAATAACCAACATTAGACACTCCCAAGGAAAGCGAAATTCAGTTCCAAGATTAATTATATGCAATTTCGATGCCTTCCCAAGTGCATTGAGGATTGTATGGTTTACAAAGTAATGTGAAGCCATGAGAACAGGGTTAGATATTATACATATACGGAAAACATCCAAGTAATCAGTCAAAGATTCTTGTGGTACCAAAAGTTGTCGGCATGGCTTGTCAGTAGTTCCGTTTATACGAGCTTCAAGTGCATTGACAAATATGTGGGCCATCCTTTGCACCCCATCTCCATCAGGAAAAGAGTGCGTTCTTATACACTTTATTAGTTGATGAGCGTTTTGGGTATCGTTTATAGCTATTGCTTGTGAACAATCACTACAACATATCAGTTCATTACGGACGGGACGTCCCAAAATATCTGTCAGAATAGGGACGGACCGTCCCAAAGTTCGTCCAAAATTAGGTACGGGCCGTCCCAAAAGGAATATAAATTTTATTTCATTGTTTGTTTTTAAACAATAAAATCATATTTATCAATTTGCAAATCTTATGCTCTTGTTCTTTAAATAACACTTATTTAAACATTGGTCAATGTATGGCAAGAAAAAACTTAATAATAATATGATTTATCAAACAGATTAGATAAAACTAATCTGGTCAGTAAGATTTCTCATATTTTATAAATGGAAATCAAAATAAACTTTGTCAAAATATAAGGCAATTTAATGCTAAAGAAAATACTTTTTCTAAAACAAATTAAGTAATATATGGCCAACATGAGGCATCCAATCACTTGCGCCATTAGACTCATAGATTAGTTTAACTGACTAAAAACAATATATATAGTTGATCGTGTCAACTTCATAATATTTCACATATATTAAATATATGCAATATAATTACCATGGTCGAAGTAAAATTATAACCAAAATTTATTTTACAATTAGCCTTACCTTTTATTTGGAACAAAATTTGACTTGAGTTCCATTATTAAACCACAAAGTAAATACGTAAGCAAAAAAAAAAAAAAAAAAAATTTTTATTTCTTTTATTTATTGTGGTCTCATTCGAAACTTTACTATCAAGATTAACCATATTTGATTTAATGCCTTTTTGTCCAATGACAGGTGTATATGGTAACCACTAGAACAAAATTGAACCCAATTTAAGAAATTACATTTATTTCCTTCTTTTCTTGGAAATAAATTTGGAAAACAATAATTGTTAGCCAATAGTTGAGGCAACATCAAAACTGAATATTTAGTGTTTTCATTTGTACAGGTTACCAATCTATTAAATGATTAGTACCTGTTAATATATATTTATCTATCAAAATTAAAATAAAATAAAATGCATGCACATGATGCACAACACTCATTTTGATGTCCATACTGAAGACATGCATATGTCGCAATACAATTGATTTTTCAGATAATATCACATAATGTTAACAAACTTTATGTTTATAAAACAAATGAATGATTCATTTTGTCATTGTATATATATTTATGTGTCATTTATAACACTTAAATGTGATAAATATACTTGCTTCAAGAAATTATATCAAGTTACAAATCTTAATCGAATCATAGATCTAAAGAGGTATATAATTAACAACCGTGAACACATTTAGAATTAATTTAGAACAACCGTGAACAACCGTGAACACATTTCTTAATCGAATCATAGATCTAAAGAGGTATATAATTAACCAAACTTTAGAATTAATTTAGATCTTATAGCTGTGTTTCGTGATCACGTTACAAATCTAAAGAGGTATAAAATTTACCAAACTTTAGAATTAATTTAGATCTTACATCCATGTCATTTTTCCCAAAGACATTTGCATGTTGATCAAAAAGTTATGTCTCAAATAATTTTATTTACATGAGACTATAAATAATTTTATATATATGGGACAATAATATAAATTCTTGAATCAGAATTGATTAATTAATTAATTGTCTCTGCAATTTCAAATCAATCAATAGTTATAATTCAAAACATATGACCTGCAATTGACACGTGTTATATAATTTTTTTTTAATTTGGTTTCTATTGCAACCCAAATTATACCCACGTATACAAAAAAAATATATAATTGGTCCCAAACCCATCACAATATCCATGATGAGATAACAAAGTGAATTAATTAACATTTCTAATTGACTAAACTAAATGTTAATTGATGCGTTTTATTAACACATGAAGAATTTATAATATGTCAATATTAGTAAATGTTAATTGACGTGTCAATTCAATTAAATGATCAATTAAATCGTTAATTGAGTCAATCAATAATATCAATAAATCTACTTAATATTTTCTTGCCGCTTCATCAAGGATGTTATTTATGTGTTATTGAGGCTCCATATAAAATCTCCGTATAAAACTATGGCTCAATTGTTTATTTTTTATGGTATAATTTACAATTGTGTTCTTTTTTTTTTTTAAAAAAAGAATATTTTTTATGTTAATGGATAACTTTTTAAATATATATTTCGATTTTATGTGTATTATTCAAGGTTTTTCTTTTATTTGTTTTGAAATTTAAGTTTTGTTTGAATTATAACATATTATATTTTATTTATTTTGTGTTGATTTATAATGATGAACCAATCTCATGGACCCTTATTAATTATAATGCATATATCAATGATATGTAAATTTCACGAACCTTTATTAATTATAATACATTTATTGACACTAATATATTTGTGAACATGTCATGATTATATAATTGAGTTTAAACGTACCCACGCAAATTCTATTTAAACAAATTATACAAAAAAATGTAAAAAAAAAAAATGAAGTCCCGCGCAATTGTTGCGCGGGCTATTGCTAGTGAGCTTTAATCTGATCAAGTAATTTTTCTTAATCAACGATCTGGATAATTTATTTATAGATCAACTTTATTATTATCATATTTTTGAATAACAAAAATACAATTGAATTGTATGATCTATATATTTAATGAAACAATTTTATTGTTGCTATGTCAACAAAATAATAATAATACACTCCAAATCAAATCAAACAAATATAGAGTCATCCGATATAAATTGGAGCAAATAAATAAAATCAAACACAATAATATCCAGAACTAAAATCAATACATATACTTTTATATTTGGGTTGGGTTAAACAATATTAATCTGTCTTTAGATTGTTGGTTATATTTCAATAAAATAATTAAAATAAATAAATAAAACAATTATAAAATAAGTATTTAAATAAATAAATCAAGACAAGCCGGGATGTAGCCGCGCGGTCATGCCACAGCTGCCCTAAAGACAGATTAACGCCTTCTTGTGCAGGGTATTTTCGTTTCTCCATCTCCAAGGTTCTACACCTCGAGAGCTCATCTTGTATCCGTTCCGTAAGCACTATCGAGCTCACCTCGAGAGCTCATCTCCAAGGTTTTGCCCTAAAGAAATAAAGCCGTGCACTGAATTTTTCAACCAAGCTAATATTTACTTGTATGTGTTGATATTTGGAGAGAAAGAATTATTTTGTTGTTCTTTTGTTGAAAGAGAGAAAAATGGAGATATATTATCTGTTGTATATGATATCTATCAACATATAACTTTATAAGAGAGAAGAGGGTCATTTAATATCCCCCATTATTATACTATTAAAAGAGAACAATATATTTCAAAAGAAACCGAAAATTGATTAATTATCCAAATTAATCAAGGATCGTGTTAATTTCATGTAACTCCTAATAACTCCTCTATTCATATTCTATAATAATTATTACTAGAAGATTACCCGCGCTTCGCGGCGGTTTTGTTTCATTTGATTTACCATACACATAATATATAGTTATGATTTTTCGGGATCAAATATAAGAATTTATAAAAATAAATATCATATTGATTAAGGAAGTTTTATTATGACAAAATTATTATATTATTTTTTAATATGACACGTTGCGAAATATTTATTTAGTATTTTCATACAACATATACAAAAAAGAATAAATGTCACTATAAAATAATAAAACAACATGCGTGGACATAAACAAAAATCAAAACCATATGATATTCTAAATTTTCATATCTAAAATTAAGAATAATAACATTGTAAAAGTTTAAAAAAATTATTTGTGTCTGATAATTTTTATGTTTCATGTTTATTATTGAAAAATATTATATAAGTTAAAGAAATTATTTGTGTTTAGTAAATAAATATATTTCATTATTTTTTTTTAGAGATTAACATGAAACTGTTTTAAGTAAAAATACAAATATAACATAATTGTTTTAAAAATAATAATAATAATTAGGATGTGCAATTTTTTTCAATTTTATGTTTAAAAATAATAATAATTAGGATTATAAGTCATTAATGTAATTATATTTTTTTTTACATAATTGTTTTCATAATTTTATGTTAGAGAAAAGCATTGAATATATGATAATAACATAATTAGTAGTATGTGCAATTTTTATAAATTATAGTTTTAAAAATAATAATTATTAGGCTTACAAGTCATTAATGTAATCTTTAAATAGATATAATTCAAAATATTCTGCTCTTCCCTCATTCGGCCACGTCGCCCTCTGATTATGGGCCGTTGGATCGACATCCGACGGTTCATGTGCACCGAGTCCATCCGGACTTGAAAAAACCTCATCCAATTATACCCTTTCTTCTCTTCTCTCTCTTCATTTCAAGCACAGAGAAAACCCAAAACCCACTCTGAACGAAAACCCTAAAACCTTAAAACCCTAGAGAGCGAAAACGTCGAGCAAATCTGACACCAAACGGACGCGACGAGGCCGGTGGACGGCGAGGATCTCCGTGGCAGGACCGTGCGTCACTCCGCCTCTCTCTTTCAACCTGTTGAACCGTGGCAACGTCAAACGGGCGCGACGATGCTGGTAGACGGCGAGGATCTCCATGGCAGGAGCGTGCGTCGATTCCTAGCTTCATCTCAGATAAATTCGAAACGATTTTTTTTGTCAATTTTAGCTTTCGATCAATTTTCTTGCACAAAAACAGACTCGGTTGGGGCCGAAAATCACGAATCACCAGATAAAGACAGGTATTGTTCGACAAGAGGCTCTGCAGTAGGGTTTGAATGCCGGAACAACCACTGGCCGAGGTCATCTCAAATGCTGGAGCAAACCCTAGCCGAGGCTCAGCAGTAAGATGAAAATTTTCGACATTTGTGTGTTTTTCCCCATTTTTGTCCATTTTTGAAGTTATTTTCAGGGATGTAATTGGATAATTTGGACAAATTTCAGGTTCAAAGATGGACTCGATTGGGACTTGGAGCAAACCCTAGCCAAGGTTCGAGGAGAGGTGAAAGATGGACTCGATTGACGCTTAATTGGGACTCGATTGGGACTCGATTGCCATCCCTAGAAGAAAGGTGTCGCGCTTGAATCTCATTCTTGAACAGAGGTTCGAGCAGGTGCTGGCACGAGGCGGACCAGTCGGTACGCTCGAGTCGTGAAACCATAACAGTGCGAGGTGGAGTATGCACTGGGCAATGGTGACGTGAGTCGGAGCAGCCTCTGGGCCATAGTGACACCAGGTGTTGTAGGCGCCGAGTGATAGCAACACTAGGAGGGGCAGCTTCTGGGCTGGTGATATCGACGCAACTCAATTGGCTCCTAATACTCCTCTTCCACGTATTTGCCGCTTTAGCCGTTCGATCCATGTCAGGTTAATTAAATAGGAATAAGTAGATAATACAGAATGATAAATTTTCAATTAGCTACATCCGATTTCATCATTAATTATTACTATTTTTTTCCAACACCATTATTTGATTTTTTATTTCAAATTTCAGAAATTTTTAAGGACTTCCTGAATTTTAAGCATTTCCGAGGACTTTTTTTTGGTAATTTTCAACATTTTGTTTATAGGGATTAATTTTCAATTTCAACAATTTGAGGGGTTATTTTTAAACTTTTAGCATTTTTCAGTTCAGGGTATTAAGGGTTCGGTATTTCATCATTTTAGAGTTTCTGCTAAATTTCAGCAATTGCAAGGGTTATTTTCAAATTTCAGCACCTTTTGTGTTTTATTGCAATTTCTGTCCAATTTTGAGTTTTTTTATATTGTTTTTTAGTATTTATTATTATTATTATTAGTGTTTCTTTTGTCTCGGTAAATAGAATTATACTTTGTGTTTGAAGAATCATGTTCAAATTATCAAACATTCCAAACATTTATGATACTTGACATATTTGGGTTTTATTTTAATTACAGTGATTTTTAAGGACTATTTCGTGATTTTCAGTTTTTACCCGTTTTCTTTGGCAAGTTCCAATGTTTCTGTTTTTTTTCCATAAATTTTAAGCTTTTTTTTCAGCATTTTTAAAATTTTCTTTTTTATTCTTAAACTTTAAGCATTTTTTTGTTTTGCAAATTTTAGGTCATTATCATTGCGCAGATATTCCGATAAAATTGGAAATACTAATGTTGTTTAAAATTTTGTGAGTCCAATTTTCGCATTATAATCTTAATTTCACTTTTATCTTTTTAACATTTTATTTATTACTATTTGTTTTGATTAGGTTAAGAAGGTTGAGAAATTCAAGGATACAAAGAGAAAGGAATTTCCCCATCGGATGTAATTATGAGAATCATAAAGGACCGACTATAATGAACATGTGCAGCGTTATTTGTCTAGGGGCTATACTAGGGAAGAACTCAATGTCGTGCGTGTTTATTAAGTAGTTTGGGCCGATGATGCTTATCGGTGAAATATGCATGTTGTTTTGCTTCATTTGCAGCATCTTAAAATGGGTAATTCTATAGAAATTCTGCTTTTCACATGCTTTCGCGTCATTGCTGTTATTCGGGCCATCTGATTATTTTTTGAAAGTGAAATTGAAATTTAGGTACCAATTGATGTGTTCAAGGAAATTACTGAAGAAGATGCAGCCAAAGTGGTGGAAGGTATCGCCCCAAAAGGAGCCGATAAAAAATTCTGCATCGAACAAGTCTAGAAATTATACGAACTTCTCTCCAAAACCGATTGTACGATGCTCGAGGTACTTATTTGGTATTTTACTTCACTTTCTGGCATATTTGCAAAATGGTAGAATTTATCTAATTATTTTGGTAGATTAATCCTATTGCGGAGACCGCAGACAACCAGCTGGTTGCTACGTATGCGAAATTTAATTTTGACGATAATGCTGCATTTGGGCAAAAAGGCATCTTTGCCCTCCATGATTCTTGCCAAAATGACCCCCGAGAAGTAAGTATTTATAATATCGTATTTATCCTTTCAAAACTTACGATAACTTGATGTCGATTTGTTAAATTAATATAACATTTTGAGACTGTGGAGAGGGTAATTTTATGTTTAGAAGGGTAAATGTGTAAATTTCCCTAATATTAACGATGTAATAATGATTATTATTGTATTAAATATACATGTTACTGCATCAAAAGTGTTGGTTCAAATTTCCTGGTAGTTTGATTATTTCAAAACACTGTCAGTACTAATGTATACATCCAGAAAAGTGCAGGATAACATAGGTACGATACGAAGATGAAGGAGGACTTGTGAAGGAGGAGTTCATTGGATTACATCAAGAATCAGGACATGAAGTCTCAAGATAAACAAGAAAAGAAGAACACAAGGAAGGCCATTGGAATACATCAAGACTCAAGATGTTGAAGCCTTCCGTGAGTGGGATACGCCACAAATAAACCATAGGTACAAACCTAGTAGAACTAAAGTAAAATCATGTTCAAAATAACAAAGAGTTCAGTCAAGCAGGAAGTGCGTTCTGAACGAACTCAAAGTCCGTTCAGAACGGACTTGTTAAATATCAAAACTGTAAAGCTTGATTAGAACCAAACGTGTCACAGGGATGTGTGCGTTCGAACGAACAATCATGTCCGTTCGAACGGACAATTAGAATCCGTTCACTCACCTTCTGAGTGCGTTGAACGGACAATCTTTCCTGTGAACGGAAATATGTCACAGGGATATGTGCGTTCGAACGAACACACATGTGCGTTGGAACGGACAACCTGGAATCCGTTCACCCACTTTTCAGTGCGTTGAACGGACTCGTGTTCCTATGAACGCAAAATGCTATGTATAATTGAGTCCGTTACGAACGGACATTGTCCGTTTGAACGGACCCAAGATGTACTTGCACGTTATTTTGAAACGGCTAGTGCAAACTTCAAGTGCGTTCTGAACGGACTGTATGCGTTCGAACGCACTGCAAGTTTTCTGAAGGATTTCTATAGAGAGTATAAATAGAATCCTTCATGGGTCTCTCTCTCCCACTTCCTCATTTTCAAACTTTCAAACCTAAAAAGAGAGAAACCCTAAGCTGTGATTATCTATATCCATTGATAGCTTGAGAAACCTCTTTAGATCGTAGATCTACTTTCGATATTCTCCACTAATCGTATCCCACTCACGTGACCGATCACGTTGTAGCTCGATTAGTGAAAAAGTGTAATAGGCTAGTGCAACAAATTGTAAAGAGCCTAAGCTATAGATCGATAGAAGCGTGTAAATCGATCTAGGCAAATCCTTGTAATCGAGTTGAGTTGGAATTCAATCGAAGGCCAAAAAGAGGCACAAGGCATTCCCGGAGACGTAGGTACTCGCGAATAATTGAGTCGGTCAATTAAGCGAGTAAAGGGTGAGTTAAAGCTACAAAGCAACCACCTACCGAACTTCGTAAACAAACATCTTGTGTCAAAGTGTTTGTACGGTATCATCTTTATCATCCAAATTATTATTTATTCCGCACCGTAAATTAGGTTTAAATCTAAACTAAGTATAAGTTAGATTGCCGAATTTACCCCCCTCTAGGTTAGAATTAACCAACAATTGGTATCAGAGCAAGGTACTAACCATCTCTTTGAGTATTAGGGATAACTTGTACTTAACGATCAAATGACCGAAATTAATCCTATTGTACGAAACTCATCGATAAATCCGATAAACACCGTACCCAAATCAAATATATCAAACTCACGTGAATTAGATGGAATCAATTGGAGTTCTTGGAAGAAATGCATGCTAAATGCATTCGCTCTCCAAGGACTTGACAAGGTAGTGTTACAAGGCTTTGTCTTGGCCCAAGAGGTTGACACGGACGGAAATGTAACCTACCCCGATCAAACTAGGGAAGATAGAACTAATGACATTTACGCTCAAAACTTAATACTAAACAACGTAATTAGTTCTATCGGATCGCTAGTTGATCATTGTGAAAACTCATTTGAAATGTGGCGTATGCTCAATGAGAGATACGAGGGTACATCTCAAATGAGAAGAACTAATATCATCGGACTTGAACAAGAATTCAACAATCTCCGAATGATTGAGGGAGAGTCCGTTGATAAAATATGGGCAAAAATCAATGTATTAAAAACCCGATATGCCACCCAACATGCACCTCTTACCGATGATAGAATTATTGCTAGATTACTTCAAGCCATGCCCCGGAGTTGGGAATCTTTACGTGTAGCTTTAGGTACGGCGGTCGCATCACAAGATCTCACTCCCGAAGAATTGGTAAGTCAATTCCGGAACTTCGAGATTCGACTCAAGCAACTCGATGAAGAACAAGGAATCTTCACGACAACTCCTCGATCTAAACCCATAGCCTTGCCCGCCGTGAATGCAAGCAACGAGGACAATGAGATGGACGACCTCACTTTGCGACTCCTAGAATGGCAAAGGGATGAAAAGCGATTTAATGAGAATCGAAAACAAAAGGGACTGAAACCTCATTGCTTTTGGTGTAAGAAGTTTGGACATATGATGGAGTCGTGTTGGACGCTTCATCCTGAAAATTCTCGGTGGAATAAAAAGGATGACGATCACAAGGATCGAGATAGACGAGAACCTCGATATGAAAGAAGATATGAGGACAAGGGCCGAGATGATCGCCACAAATACAAAGGTAAAGATCATAAAAAGAAAAAGGCATATAAAGCTCATGTAAATTCCAGGTGGGGAGAAACGGATGGATCAAGCACATCATCTGAATCGGATGGTCCATCAAACCGACACCCCGCAAACCTTGCACTTATGGTAAGGATCGATTCTCCACAAATGAGCGCAGTGGAAGCGGCAATCAGATCTCTTCGAATTGAACGAGGGTTAACCACTACACCTCGCACTCCCACACGTATAGACGAAGAACCATCTACTCCAAGCTCAACACATGACCAAGGTCATGAGGTACGTATTAACTCTATAACTAACGTAGAATCATTACATCATCCTGAGTTTTCTCCTGCATTCAAATTAGAACTCGAGTTGTGTGACGAGTTTCTAAAAGATGAAGGAAACTTTCAACAAATAGAGAGTAAACTTGAGAGCTCAACACAAACTCTCAAGGATAAGGTAGCTTCTCTCGAACTATCTATTTTGGCATATAAATCTCAACTAAAAGAATTTAAATGGTTTTCAAAATGTGAGTGTCAAACCCTTAAAGGTGAGATGTCTCATTTAAAAGTCGAACTTCAAAATTGTAAAGTTGAAAATGAGTCTTTGAAGAAGGCTTGTGCCACCAGTGCATTAAGTCCTCCTTCATTGGATGATATCTTGAAATCGTCATTAATGGGACAAAAGCCCAATGACAAATCCGGTTTAGGATACAAGAAAAATAACGGTAATAAACCCGATTTTTCCATATCTAAAAATCAAAAATCCAAATGGGAGAACAATAAAATGGATAGTCACGGAAATGCTTTCATGTATCGTGACTACAACAAAGGTAAAAATGTGAAAACAGAACAAGCTAAACGTGTTAATCATAATTATAGGAACAATCATTTCACACAAAATTCACCACCTAGACATAACAATTTGGGAAGAACCGATTGTTTATTCAAAAGGGGACCAAATGGGTATTTCTACGAAGTGACCAACTACACCGACGCTTCATATCAAAAAGGGTCTCCCAAACATTACACAAACACACAAAAACAATTTCAACAAAATCGACTTAAACCAAGCAAATTTCAATCCAACAACATTCATCATATGCCAAAATCGATAACTTCTCAGAAAAGTAAACCGAATCATCTCTCTAATTATTTTGTGAAAAGTTCCATATCCACAAATAAGCCCACCGTAGCATTGTGTAACTATTGTTGCAAAATTGGTCATATCTCAAACGGTTGTGATCTTCGCAATCCAAAATTAACGTCAAACTCAATATGGATGCGTAAAGATCGTCACTCGATGGGTCCCTCTACGTCTCTCGGTATAGGACCTCCTAGGGCTTAAGCCCTAACTTGAAACACTATACTCCTTAGTATTCCACACCCTAAGCCAAATATGTAAGGGGAGTATAAGAAATAGGCTTAATTAAATTCTAGCCGAGTTAGTCGAGTCTCATGTAGCTACATCACATGTGTTAATAGAGGAATACATTAGAACACTTGTCTCTGTAAATAAATCACAATTTCAGTCCAGTGATCACATCTCAGGAACCAGTCCGTTCGAACGAAAAACAGGTGCGTTCGGAACGAACAACTGAACTATAAGATCCAAAGTCACTGTTAAATTATGGCGCCATCAAATTTTCCTACCAGGATTAAGTGCGTTCGAACGTACAACTGAATGCGTTCCGAACGGAAAAATGAATTATAGGATTATGGCGCCGGATCATACTTTGGCGCCGACTCTTAGTATCAACAGTGTTCAGTGCGTTCGAACGAACAAACTAATGCGTTCGAACGCACATGCCTCATTCAGCGAACCTACTTCAAACCCTTACACTCGCGCCATTTCATATTCTGGCGCCTCTTCTCAGTTGTGTGTGCGTTCGAACTCACATAGGAGTCCGTTAGAACGGACTTAACAACTTCCCAGATACAACTTAAAATCCCAAAATAGCGCCTTTTCTCAGACATGAGTGCATTCCAACGCACTTATTAGTCCGTTCGAACGGACTTATCGTATTGTCTGCCCATCAGCATGCAACCGACCTTAATCAATGGACACGATGGTTCAGATCTTCGTACGAAAAGACTTGAAGGGACACGATCTCATCTTAACTCAATCTCTTCTTCATTCTCTTCCTAAAAACCTATTTTCTAACTCTATCTCTCACCAAAATCCCTACTCTCCTTCTCCATAAAGAATCATCACCATGAATGCAGCTAAGATCTTGCTTGCTAGGGGGGATTCGAAGGGAAAGAAGAAGGAAGGGGAGAGCTCCAACACTCAACCAAGGTCAAGAGCTCCACCTCCACAGAAGAAGGCGGCTAAGAAGCCTAGGAGGCAAGAAATCTTGAAAGCAGACTACGATTTCAAAAATATAAACAATGAACATCTCTTTCGAAATCCGGAGGCCGGAACTCTCTTCAACGACGTGGTGGCAAGGAAATCCATCGCGAAATGCTACTACTACGAGTTTCCACCAAATATTCCTCATCTTTTCGACAAGATCGAGGCAATCGAGAGAAGATGGGGATTCGCAAATCTTGCGTGTCTTAAAGAGCCGTTCTACGAAGTCATCACTCGATTGTTCTATGCCAACGCCGTATTCAACCATGCTCTAGAGAAGATAACCTCCTATATCCTCGGTGAACAAGTTGAGATCTCGGTTGAAAATCTGTGCGAGTTGTTGGGTCTCAAGGATGATGGAGAGAAGATCTACAACGCACGCAAGGGAAGACTCGAAGCCGCCATTATCGAACCAATGAAGAAGGTGGTTACAAATCGATACCAGTCACAAGAATCGGCATCGCACTTGGCAGCTCCTGAGAGATTCGTTTGGGAAATCGGTAATAATATTCTTACTCCTGTCGCAAAATTGAAGGCAAATTTAGAAAATAGAAATATTATGCTATTGTATCGTATGTGGTACAATGATGAACTACCCGTCCATGTGCCTTACCTCATACTAAGTCATATGGAAAGCGTCCTGAGCCAAAGAAATGCCTCGTTACCTTACGGAACGTTGATTGCCCGGATGTTGGAACTCCAAGGAGTTTCAATCCCGGAGAACGATTGGGACTTCCGATCGGAACAGCCAACAAATCTCGCATCTAAAGCAAACCTCCAACGTCTTGGATATCGGTATTCATCGAATGTACATGGCTGGGTTATCAGTCCCTCCAAAGATGCGGAAGCATTCCACCTTCCTCGCAATCCTACTCGGTGGCTGGAGGGTGACACCCAAACCGAGGAAGAGGAAAACGCCGACCCCGCCGATACTGACCTAAGCGGTGAAGCCCCGGATAGAAAACGTAAGAAGAAGGAGCGTGCAGAAAGCTCGAACGCCCCTTCAGAACACGACGAAAGGAGGTTTGCTTATATGAAGGCGTTATTCGAGGAGATGGATGAGCGGGTTGAAAAACATGGACGAATAATGCGAGACGCATTTCGTGAGGACCTGCATGCTTCCGAGACCAGGATGATCGAGAATGTGGGTCGTCAATTTTCCGATCTCTATGTTCACCTTGGAAATCGCTTCGGGCCATACACGGCACCCCAAGACCGAGTCCCGCGTACCTCTCCTCATCAGACCACCGAGCATCCGTCGGACTCCAACTCGGGACAATTCAATACCGACGCCTTCTTCGCAACTGATCCGAGCGCCCAACCCGAACAGAACCCTTACACCGGCCCCAATGAGATGTGATCGCCGGAGATGTTAAAAGTTTAAATGTGTTGTGTGTGTTATGTCATGATTCTTGTTTGTGAACAATTTGACTTGTTTATTGTTGTGTGTGTGTTTGTATCGGCATGTGTCATGCCTTGAACTGAGTAGATTTGATTTAGTGTCAGTTTAAACTGTTGCATCTATTTTGGTTTTTATTATTTATTTTTATAACCTATCAGTCCAGATGCAAGTGCGTTCGAACGCACCACTTTTTCCGTTCAGAACGCACACACAAAAACTGTTATATTTTCTTAAAAATCTGCTAAATTTTGAAAAGATTGTCATAATTCCAAAACAAAAGAATTTGATCATATTTACGAGCTCATACATTCATCAATTCATTCTTTGAGGGGGAGCTCGCATTTAGGGGGAGCCTTCCGTTGTTGAAGTCTCCTTGGCCCTTTTGATCTCTTTCAAAATGGGGGAGAAACGATCGTACGGAAAGTTCTCAACTAAATGATGAAACTCTCCGAACCGACAGTGTTTTGAAATTAATCAAAAGGGGGAGTTTGTTGGTTCAAATTTCCTGGTAGTTTGATTATTTCAAAACACTGTCAGTACTAATGTATACATCCAGAAAAGTGCAGGATAACATAGGTACGATACGAAGATGAAGGAGGACTTGTGAAGGAGGAGTTCATTGGATTACATCAAGAATCAGGACATGAAGTCTCAAGATAAACAAGAAAAGAAGAACACAAGGAAGGCCATTGGAATACATCAAGACTCAAGATGTTGAAGCCTTCCGTGAGTGGGATACGCCACAAATAAACCATAGGTACAAACCTAGTAGAACTAAAGTAAAATCATGTTCAAAATAACAAAGAGTTCAGTCAAGCAGGAAGTGCGTTCTGAACGAACTCAAAGTCCGTTCAGAACGGACTTGTTAAATATCAAAACTGTAAAGCTTGATTAGAACCAAACGTGTCACAGGGATGTGTGCGTTCGAACGAACAATCATGTCCGTTCGAACGGACAATTAGAATCCGTTCACTCACCTTCTGAGTGCGTTGAACGGACAATCTTTCCTGTGAACGGAAATATGTCACAGGGATATGTGCGTTCGAACGAACACACATGTGCGTTGGAACGGACAACCTGGAATCCGTTCACCCACTTTTCAGTGCGTTGAACGGACTCGTGTTCCTGTGAACGCAAAATGCTATGTATAATTGAGTCCGTTACGAACGGACATTGTCCGTTTGAACGGACCCAAGATGTACTTGCACGTTATTTTGAAACGGCTAGTGCAAACTTCAAGTGCGTTCTGAACGGACTGTATGCGTTCGAACGCACTGCAAGTTTTCTGAAGGATTTCTATAGAGAGTATAAATAGAATCCTTCATGGGTCTCTCTCTCCCACTTCCTCATTTTCAAACTTTCAAACCTAAAAAGAGAGAAACCCTAAGCTGTGATTATCTATATCCATTGATAGCTTGAGAAACCTCTTTAGATCGTAGATCTACTTTCGATATTCTCCACTAATCGTATCCCACTCACGTGACCGATCACGTTGTAGCTCGATTAGTGAAAAAGTGTAATAGGCTAGTGCAACAAATTGTAAAGAGCCTAAGCTATAGATCGATAGAAGCGTGTAAATCGATCTAGGCAAATCCTTGTAATCGAGTTGAGTTGGAATTCAATCGAAGGCCAAAAAGAGGCACAAGGCATTCCCGGAGACGTAGGTACTCGCGAATAATTGAGTCGGTCAATTAAGCGAGTAAAGGGTGAGTTAAAGCTACAAAGCAACCACCTACCGAACTTCGTAAACAAACATCTTGTGTCAAAGTGTTTGTACGGTATCATCTTTATCATCCAAATTATTATTTATTCCGCACCGTAAATTAGGTTTAAATCTAAACTAAGTATAAGTTAGATTGCCGAATTTACCCCCCTCTAGGTTAGAATTAACCAACAATTGGTATCAGAGCAAGGTACTAACCATCTCTTTGAGTATTAGGGATAACTTGTACTTAACGATCAAATGACCGAAATTAATCCTATTGTACGAAACTCATCGATAAATCCGATAAACACCGTACCCAAATCAAATATATCAAACTCACGTGAATTAGATGGAATCAATTGGAGTTCTTGGAAGAAATGCATGCTAAATGCATTCGCTCTCCAAGGACTTGACAAGGTAGTGTTACAAGGCTTTGTCTTGGCCCAAGAGGTTGACACGGACGGAAATGTAACCTACCCCGATCAAACTAGGGAAGATAGAACTAATGACATTTACGCTCAAAACTTAATACTAAACAACGTAATTAGTTCTATCGGATCGCTAGTTGATCATTGTGAAAACTCATTTGAAATGTGGCGTATGCTCAATGAGAGATACGAGGGTACATCTCAAATGAGAAGAACTAATATCATCGGACTTGAACAAGAATTCAACAATCTCCGAATGATTGAGGGAGAGTCCGTTGATAAAATATGGGCAAAAATCAATGTATTAAAAACCCGATATGCCACCCAACATGCACCTCTTACCGATGATAGAATTATTGCTAGATTACTTCAAGCCATGCCCCGGAGTTGGGAATCTTTACGTGTAGCTTTAGGTACGGCGGTCGCATCACAAGATCTCACTCCCGAAGAATTGGTAAGTCAATTCCGGAACTTCGAGATTCGACTCAAGCAACTCGATGAAGAACAAGGAATCTTCACGACAACTCCTCGATCTAAACCCATAGCCTTGCCCGCCGTGAATGCAAGCAACGAGGACAATGAGATGGACGACCTCACTTTGCGACTCCTAGAATGGCAAAGGGATGAAAAGCGATTTAATGAGAATCGAAAACAAAAGGGACTGAAACCTCATTGCTTTTGGTGTAAGAAGTTTGGACATATGATGGAGTCGTGTTGGACGCTTCATCCTGAAAATTCTCGGTGGAATAAAAAGGATGACGATCACAAGGATCGAGATAGACGAGAACCTCGATATGAAAGAAGATATGAGGACAAGGGCCGAGATGATCGCCACAAATACAAAGGTAAAGATCATAAAAAGAAAAAGGCATATAAAGCTCATGTAAATTCCAGGTGGGGAGAAACGGATGGATCAAGCACATCATCTGAATCGGATGGTCCATCAAACCGACACCCCGCAAACCTTGCACTTATGGTAAGGATCGATTCTCCACAAATGAGCGCAGTGGAAGCGGCAATCAGATCTCTTCGAATTGAACGAGGGTTAACCACTACACCTCGCACTCCCACACGTATAGACGAAGAACCATCTACTCCAAGCTCAACACATGACCAAGGTCATGAGGTACGTATTAACTCTATAACTAACGTAGAATCATTACATCATCCTGAGTTTTCTCCTGCATTCAAATTAGAACTCGAGTTGTGTGACGAGTTTCTAAAAGATGAAGGAAACTTTCAACAAATAGAGAGTAAACTTGAGAGCTCAACACAAACTCTCAAGGATAAGGTAGCTTCTCTCGAACTATCTATTTTGGCATATAAATCTCAACTAAAAGAATTTAAATGGTTTTCAAAATGTGAGTGTCAAACCCTTAAAGGTGAGATGTCTCATTTAAAAGTCGAACTTCAAAATTGTAAAGTTGAAAATGAGTCTTTGAAGAAGGCTTGTGCCACCAGTGCATTAAGTCCTCCTTCATTGGATGATATCTTGAAATCGTCATTAATGGGACAAAAGCCCAATGACAAATCCGGTTTAGGATACAAGAAAAATAACGGTAATAAACCCGATTTTTCCATATCTAAAAATCAAAAATCCAAATGGGAGAACAATAAAATGGATAGTCACGGAAATGCTTTCATGTATCGTGACTACAACAAAGGTAAAAATGTGAAAACAGAACAAGCTAAACGTGTTAATCATAATTATAGGAACAATCATTTCACACAAAATTCACCACCTAGACATAACAATTTGGGAAGAACCGATTGTTTATTCAAAAGGGGACCAAATGGGTATTTCTACGAAGTGACCAACTACACCGACGCTTCATATCAAAAAGGGTCTCCCAAACATTACACAAACACACAAAAACAATTTCAACAAAATCGACTTAAACCAAGCAAATTTCAATCCAACAACATTCATCATATGCCAAAATCGATAACTTCTCAGAAAAGTAAACCGAATCATCTCTCTAATTATTTTGTGAAAAGTTCCATATCCACAAATAAGCCCACCGTAGCATTGTGTAACTATTGTTGCAAAATTGGTCATATCTCAAACGGTTGTGATCTTCGCAATCCAAAATTAACGTCAAACTCAATATGGATGCGTAAAGATCGTCACTCGATGGGTCCCTCTACGTCTCTCGGTATAGGACCTCCTAGGGCTTAAGCCCTAACTTGAAACACTATACTCCTTAGTATTCCACACCCTAAGCCAAATATGTAAGGGGAGTATAAGAAATAGGCTTAATTAAATTCTAGCCGAGTTAGTCGAGTCTCATGTAGCTACATCACATGTGTTAATAGAGGAATACATTAGAACACTTGTCTCTGTAAATAAATCACAATTTCAGTCCAGTGATCACATCTCAGGAACCAGTCCGTTCGAACGAAAAACAGGTGCGTTCGGAACGAACAACTGAACTATAAGATCCAAAGTCACTGTTAAATTATGGCGCCATCAAATTTTCCTACCAGGATTAAGTGCGTTCGAACGTACAACTGAATGCGTTCCGAACGGAAAAATGAATTATAGGATTATGGCGCCGGATCATACTTTGGCGCCGACTCTTAGTATCAACAGTGTTCAGTGCGTTCGAACGAACAAACTAATGCGTTCGAACGCACATGCCTCATTCAGCGAACCTACTTCAAACCCTTACACTCGCGCCATTTCATATTCTGGCGCCTCTTCTCAGTTGTGTGTGCGTTCGAACTCACATAGGAGTCCGTTAGAACGGACTTAACAACTTCCCAGATACAACTTAAAATCCCAAAATAGCGCCTTTTCTCAGACATGAGTGCATTCCAACGCACTTATTAGTCCGTTCGAACGGACTTATCGTATTGTCTGCCCATCAGCATGCAACCGACCTTAATCAATGGACACGATGGTTCAGATCTTCGTACGAAAAGACTTGAAGGGACACGATCTCATCTTAACTCAATCTCTTCTTCATTCTCTTCCTAAAAACCTATTTTCTAACTCTATCTCTCACCAAAATCCCTACTCTCCTTCTCCATAAAGAATCATCACCATGAATGCAGCTAAGATCTTGCTTGCTAGGGGGGATTCGAAGGGAAAGAAGAAGGAAGGGGAGAGCTCCAACACTCAACCAAGGTCAAGAGCTCCACCTCCACAGAAGAAGGCGGCTAAGAAGCCTAGGAGGCAAGAAATCTTGAAAGCAGACTACGATTTCAAAAATATAAACAATGAACATCTCTTTCGAAATCCGGAGGCCGGAACTCTCTTCAACGACGTGGTGGCAAGGAAATCCATCGCGAAATGCTACTACTACGAGTTTCCACCAAATATTCCTCATCTTTTCGACAAGATCGAGGCAATCGAGAGAAGATGGGGATTCGCAAATCTTGCGTGTCTTAAAGAGCCGTTCTACGAAGTCATCACTCGATTGTTCTATGCCAACGCCGTATTCAACCATGCTCTAGAGAAGATAACCTCCTATATCCTCGGTGAACAAGTTGAGATCTCGGTTGAAAATCTGTGCGAGTTGTTGGGTCTCAAGGATGATGGAGAGAAGATCTACAACGCACGCAAGGGAAGACTCGAAGCCGCCATTATCGAACCAATGAAGAAGGTGGTTACAAATCGATACCAGTCACAAGAATCGGCATCGCACTTGGCAGCTCCTGAGAGATTCGTTTGGGAAATCGGTAATAATATTCTTACTCCTGTCGCAAAATTGAACGCAAATTTAGAAAATAGAAATATTATGCTATTGTATCGTATGTGGTACAATGATGAACTACCCGTCCATGTGCCTTACCTCATACTAAGTCATATGGAAAGCGTCCTGAGCCAAAGAAATGCCTCGTTACCTTACGGAACGTTGATTGCCCGGATGTTGGAACTCCAAGGAGTTTCAATCCCGGAGAACGATTGGGACTTCCGATCGGAACAGCCAACAAATCTCGCATCTAAAGCAAACCTCCAACGTCTTGGATATCGGTATTCATCGAATGTACATGGCTGGGTTATCAGTCCCTCCAAAGATGCGGAAGCATTCCACCTTCCTCGCAATCCTACTCGGTGGCTGGAGGGTGACACCCAAACCGAGGAAGAGGAAAACGCCGACCCCGCCGATACTGACCTAAGCGGTGAAGCCCCGGATAGAAAACGTAAGAAGAAGGAGCGTGCAGAAAGCTCGAACGCCCCTTCAGAACACGACGAAAGGAGGTTTGCTTATATGAAGGCGTTATTCGAGGAGATGGATGAGCGGGTTGAAAAACATGGACGAATAATGCGAGACGCATTTCGTGAGGACCTGCATGCTTCCGAGACCAGGATGATCGAGAATGTGGGTCGTCAATTTTCCGATCTCTATGTTCACCTTGGAAATCGCTTCGGGCCATACACGGCACCCCAAGACCGAGTCCCGCGTACCTCTCCTCATCAGACCACCGAGCATCCGTCGGACTCCAACTCGGGACAATTCAATACCGACGCCTTCTTCGCAACTGATCCGAGCGCCCAACCCGAACAGAACCCTTACACCGGCCCCAATGAGATGTGATCGCCGGAGATGTTAAAAGTTTAAATGTGTTGTGTGTGTTATGTCATGATTCTTGTTTGTGAACAATTTGACTTGTTTATTGTTGTGTGTGTGTTTGTATCGGCATGTGTCATGCCTTGAACTGAGTAGATTTGATTTAGTGTCAGTTTAAACTGTTGCATCTATTTTGGTTTTTATTATTTATTTTTATAACCTATCAGTCCAGATGCAAGTGCGTTCGAACGCACCACTTTTTCCGTTCAGAACGCACACACAAAAACTGTTATATTTTCTTAAAAATCTGCTAAATTTTGAAAAGATTGTCATAATTCCAAAACAAAAGAATTTGATCATATTTACGAGCTCATACATTCATCAATTCATTCTTTGAGGGGGAGCTCGCATTTAGGGGGAGCCTTCCGTTGTTGAAGTCTCCTTGGCCCTTTTGATCTCTTTCAAAATGGGGGAGAAACGATCGTACGGAAAGTTCTCAACTAAATGATGAAACTCTCCGAACCGACAGTGTTTTGAAATTAATCAAAAGGGGGAGTTTGTTGGTTCAAATTTCCTGGTAGTTTGATTATTTCAAAACACTGTCAGTACTAATGTATACATCCAGAAAAGTGCAGGATAACATAGGTACGATACGAAGATGAAGGAGGACTTGTGAAGGAGGAGTTCATTGGATTACATCAAGAATCAGGACATGAAGTCTCAAGATAAACAAGAAAAGAAGAACACAAGGAAGGCCATTGGAATACATCAAGACTCAAGATGTTGAAGCCTTCCGTGAGTGGGATACGCCACAAATAAACCATAGGTACAAACCTAGTAGAACTCAAGTAAAATCATGTTCAAAATAACAAAGAGTTCAGTCAAGCAGGAAGTGCGTTCTGAACGAACTCAAAGTCCGTTCAGAACGGACTTGTTAAATATCAAAACTGTAAAGCTTGATTAGAACCAAACGTGTCACAGGGATGTGTGCGTTCGAACGAACAATCATGTCCGTTCGAACGGACAATTAGAATCCGTTCACTCACCTTCTGAGTGCGTTGAACGGACAATCTTTCCTGTGAACGGAAATATGTCACAGGGATATGTGCGTTCGAACGAACACACATGTGCGTTGGAACGGACAACCTGGAATCCGTTCACCCACTTTTCAGTGCGTTGAACGGACTCGTGTTCCTGTGAACGCAAAATGCTATGTATAATTGAGTCCGTTACGAACGGACATTGTCCGTTTGAACGGACCCAAGATGTACTTGCACGTTATTTTGAAACGGCTAGTGCAAACTTCAAGTGCGTTCTGAACGGACTGTATGCGTTCGAACGCACTGCAAGTTTTCTGAAGGATTTCTATAGAGAGTATAAATAGAATCCTTCATGGGTCTCTCTCTCCCACTTCCTCATTTTCAAACTTTCAAACCTAAAAAGAGAGAAACCCTAAGCTGTGATTATCTATATCCATTGATAGCTTGAGAAACCTCTTTAGATCGTAGATCTACTTTCGATATTCTCCACTAATCGTATCCCACTCACGTGACCGATCACGTTGTAGCTCGATTAGTGAAAAAGTGTAATAGGCTAGTGCAACAAATTGTAAAGAGCCTAAGCTATAGATCGATAGAAGCGTGTAAATCGATCTAGGCAAATCCTTGTAATCGAGTTGAGTTGGAATTCAATCGAAGGCCAAAAAGAGGCACAAGGCATTCCCGGAGACGTAGGTACTCGCGAATAATTGAGTCGGTCAATTAAGCGAGTAAAGGGTGAGTTAAAGCTACAAAGCAACCACCTACCGAACTTCGTAAACAAACATCTTGTGTCAAAGTGTTTGTACGGTATCATCTTTATCATCCAAATTATTATTTATTCCGCACCGTAAATTAGGTTTAAATCTAAACTTAGTATAAGTTAGATTGCCGAATTTACCCCCCTCTAGGTTAGAATTAACCAACAATTGGTATCAGAGCAAGGTACTAACCATCTCTTTGAGTATTAGGGATAACTTGTACTTAACGATCAAATGACCGAAATTAATCCTATTGTACGAAACTCATCGATAAATCCGATAAACACCGTACCCAAATCAAATATATCAAACTCACGTGAATTAGATGGAATCAATTGGAGTTCTTGGAAGAAATGCATGCTAAATGCATTCGCTCTCCAAGGACTTGACAAGGTAGTGTTACAAGGCTTTGTCTTGGCCCAAGAGGTTGACACGGACGGAAATGTAACCTACCCCGATCAAACTAGGGAAGATAGAACTAATGACATTTACGCTCAAAACTTAATACTAAACAACGTAATTAGTTCTATCGGATCGCTAGTTGATCATTGTGAAAACTCATTTGAAATGTGGCGTATGCTCAATGAGAGATACGAGGGTACATCTCAAATGAGAAGAACTAATATCATCGGACTTGAACAAGAATTCAACAATCTCCGAATGATTGAGGGAGAGTCCGTTGATAAAATATGGGCAAAAATCAATGTATTAAAAACCCGATATGCCACCCAACATGCACCTCTTACCGATGATAGAATTATTGCTAGATTACTTCAAGCCATGCCCCGGAGTTGGGAATCTTTACGTGTAGCTTTAGGTACGGCGGTCGCATCACAAGATCTCACTCCCGAAGAATTGGTAAGTCAATTCCGGAACTTCGAGATTCGACTCAAGCAACTCGATGAAGAACAAGGAATCTTCACGACAACTCCTCGATCTAAACCCATAGCCTTGCCCGCCGTGAATGCAAGCAACGAGGACAATGAGATGGACGACCTCACTTTGCGACTCCTAGAATGGCAAAGGGATGAAAAGCGATTTAATGAGAATCGAAAACAAAAGGGACTGAAACCTCATTGCTTTTGGTGTAAGAAGTTTGGACATATGATGGAGTCGTGTTGGACGCTTCATCCTGAAAATTCTCGGTGGAATAAAAAGGACTGAAACCTCATTGCTTTTGAGGTTGAGTAACAGTTTTCAGAAATTCATATCAAATCGAAAATTATATCAAACAAACTCAATCAAAATCCTAATTCAAGAGTGATATCAGATCTAAAGTTTCTAGTGAAATTAGGAATTTAAACGGTTCTACAATTGATCCAAACAGCACAGACAATGAGGTCCAGAATTAAGATCTTTCATCAATTTACAGTTTAGTCCTTAACAGGCTGATTTTGTAAAATCAATAACAAATAGAAAATTGCAGGAAATTGATTTATTCAAAAAACTATATTAAACTACAGATCTAGATCTAAACAATGATATTGAGAAAGACCTATTTTTGAGTAATTTTCTATTTTAAATGGAATTAACAAAACAGCACAAAACAATCGAGTATTTCACAAAGGAAAAATAGGAAAATTACGAAATAAAATCCACAAAAATTCTACAAATTCTATTTTATCAAATATAACAGATCTACAATCAGAGTTTATTCAAATCTAATATTTTCCTAATTAAAACGCAACAATTGTAAAAGAG
Organism: Luzula sylvatica; assembly: GCA_946800325.1. NCBI lineage: Eukaryota > Viridiplantae > Streptophyta > Magnoliopsida > Poales > Juncaceae > Luzula > Luzula sylvatica. The sequence continues at coordinate 53,297,902 of OX326961.1, forward strand.
AGTACCGAAAAAGGAGAGAATTGAGTCCAAGAATGGATCTTGGAGAGGTCCTCGAGCCTTCACGCCTTGAGAGGAGGTGAGAGGACGAGGAGAACAACTTCCTTGAGCTTGAGAAAGGGAGGAAAAGATCCTCGGAGCGGCCTCGAAAACCGTGCGGAGACACGATCTTCTCGGCAAAATGGCTCGACGACGAGCGAGAGGAGCTTGAGAGCTTCTTAACAATGGAGGGGGAAGAGGAAGAGACCTTACCTTCCCCCTAAAATGGAGTGTTGACCAATGAGGACCAAAGGTATTTGAGAAAGGAGTATTCAAACTTATTTATAGGAGAAAAGAGAGGGAAAGGGTCCAAAACTTTCAGATCTAAGAATTCCACTTGCATGAGTAGGTAGAGCCACTTGTGCTGAATCCAACGGTCTAAAAATCATCAAATTTGGATATCGGACGGCCAAGAAAACTCAAAAATACAACTTGCAATCTTCTCCACGGATCAAGATTAAATCCTCTGAAAATCATCCGAAAATACTATAAATTGAGCTGTTCATCTCCATTCTGAGCAGACATGGAGGCTGCGGTTTCGCTGATTTGTTCTTTGGGTCAGTAAATGGACATCTCCATGATAAACAAAATGGAGGGAAGTTTAAAGGCTGTTGGAGCCAAAAAGTTTGTTCAAACAAATCTTACTGATTCTCTGCGAAAATGGATTTGTGGCCGATCGTGCAGTGAGAGCAACAAAGAGATGGCAGAGTACTGTAGCTGTGTCACAAGATCGCGATTTCACAGAACATCCGGCGAATAGAAATCATTGACTGGTCTTCGGCTGGATCCGGTACAGGAAAAACTTTGTAACCTTTGGTGTGGCGAGTTGGGTATAGAGCAGAGAATGGGTCAATGCGTGGGTTACACGGAATATGAATACGCAGAGAATCCAGCCACTGATTTGACTGGTCAGAGTGTGTTATTCTTCGTGTACCGGGTTATAGGAGAAGGAAATTTGACTCGTTACGTGGGCTGGAGGTTCTGGTCGACACAGAAAATCCAGAAAAGTATAATTCACGTCTGCAGCTGGATTTCTTCGTGTAACGAGTCACTTTTGACCCATTTGAAATAAAACCTCGATTTCTCTCTCATGCTTCCGTCAAATATCATCATATGATATATCAAATCGATCAGCACGACGAGACCGATCCATCTACGATTCTGGTTTTGCGATATTTTGTACTTTTCACCTGAAATTACACATAAACACGTATTAAAGTATTTTATCTCAATAAATTGGAATTATGAATATTTGTTATACTTTAAACATATTTATGTGTGTAAATTCTATATTTTGCGCATGTAAAAGGTGATGAAAAATCTCCTTATCAGTAATAAAGGTAATAAAGTTGATTTTACAAATAATTTATATTATGTTCCATATATGTATATTAAAGTTTCGTTTTCATTCTGTAGGAGAGTGGGATGAATTTGATCACAACCGACGATCCACACGATTGTTTTGTATTTATTTAGACATGATTCGGATGTTATTTACACTTGACTAACTTTATATGTTTGAGTGTCGTTATACATACTTGGATGGAAAAAAAAATACAAAAAACAACAACTTGCCTGTTACAAATACGATATGTTTTCCGATGATATATAAAATAATAAAAATATTTAAGATCAAGAATAGTTCAAATTCAAATTGTTCACGAAAATCCAAATTAAATTAAAAAACAACAATAAAAAAAAAGCAGACCCGCGCAATTGCGCGGGTAAAACGCTAGTTATATTTATTTTTTATATCTTTTTTTACATAATTGTTTTCATAATTTTAAGTTAGAGAAAAATATTAAATATATGATAATATGGATCTCAAAATAAAGATAAAATTCAAGCGAATATATTTCTTAATTTTTTTAAATTATATTATGAAAATACTAACAATATTTGATGTATTTATGATATTATATATTAATTTATTAATGTTAGATATTTAAACTCTTCACATTCTATTTGTATTCATAATTGATCATGTAACATATTGTGAAAAAAATCAAAATCAAATACAATTGGTTCAACATGAACCTAACAAATAATATTTTGACACGTCATCAGTGTAAGGTGATGTGGCGTTCTAAAATTGCTTAAAAGTATTTGTAAAATAAGGGAGACATGAATATCTACAAATAAAACATAATCACACAAAATCAAAATTAATCTACGTTCATATATTGCCACATATCATAATCTAATGGTTGAAATAATTGTGATGATGTGGCATGAGTTGTGATGAGGTGGCATGAGGAAATTGCATAAAGATAGTTCAATATAAGGGGGTTGGTAAATTATAATGATTTGTAATTTTATTTCTCTATCATTCAATTCATATTACATGAAAGTCCAAATAATTGACATTAGATCTGAATGTCCAAATAATTAATATTGGATCAAATATAAGTTTTAAAATTTAGTATTATTTATATTAAAATAATACAACAGTTCCCCCTGCCTAGAATACTTTCATACGACGAGTCGGGTGACGGCGAGTCCGTGAGCTTTCGAACCTGGCACATGGTAAAAATCTGGGTGTGTCTCCTCTCAATTTGGGGGGTGTAATTTGGCCCAGGATAATAATTTGAATTTTTCTTAGTAACAAAATGGAGGCAAGTAAATGCCAATCGAGTTCTTATACTGGGTCGAGCCTGACCATAGACTAGGTAGGGTCAGTTAAATCTCTTACTAATCCTACAACAAACTATGTGCATATTTTTCATGTTGTCAATATATTAAAAGACTTGTAGTTTTTTCAAATAAAAGGAATTCATGAATACAATTTCGCTTATAAATTCAAATTTATGGCAAGAAAATTATCAAACAAAACGAAAAAACAGAAATTATTGCAAAGCTTACAAAGCTTCAAGCACTTGCCCAATACTCATACAGATTGATAGTTCAATACATCTTAGATATATGTACAAATTTAACAATTTGTTTGCCTTGGATGCCATGTCAAAAAAGCACTTATCACCCGTCCCTTCCATCCGAGAAGCAGACATTCGTTGTCATTCTCGACAAAAAAATCCTTATTGTAAACTTCTCTCATCTTATTCTTGATTTTCTTGAATATTGCTCGATCCAGACAAAACTGCTCAAATCCTGCTCTTGAGTTCCGACAATGCCATTGCTTATACGTTTCTGGCCTTACAAACCTTTCCGAACCCTCACATGCTATCACATTAATTGCCACAGGGCCCCATACATTATTTTCTAAGAACCATCTTTGTTTATTGTCTTGCGGTATGGTAGCCTCAAATGTATCAAATATTGCAGAGATAAAAAGTAGCATTTGCTTAAAACGATCGGCAAAAAACAAACCATTGAATGACGCATTGATAATTGTTTGAATGAAAACATGTGGGTTCATTTGCATTATAATATCTAGAACTCGATTTTTAGGATTGTATGTTAAATCTGTTTCGTCCCCAATATTTTCTAAACCAAATAGACCGTTCACAATAAGCACCTCGTCTTTCTCAATGTTCAGATCTTCGACATGAATTTCATCCCATTTTGTACATATCACTCTATACTCAAGAGGCACACCAAAGGTTCTTGAGAAACCCGCAAACTTCCGCTCTGTCACTTCAATTCGTCGTACAGGTGAGTAACTTGATTCCAACGCTTCGATATTTGTTAATCGAAGTTTTGGAGGCCCCCCTTCCCTTTTAGAGAGTGCATGAATTAGGCATGGCCAAGTAAATCCAAATTCAGGGCCAAGATTTATGATATGTAATTTTGATGCCTTTCTGGTTGCGTTAAGAATTGTATCGTTGGTGAAGTATTGGGAAGCCATAAAAATCGGAGACGATAATAAAAAGATGCGTACACCATCCAAGTATTCTGTCATAGTAACTTTTGGAGCCACACGCGGTTTGAAGAGGCCATTACTAGTTCCATTTAAACGCGCCTCGAGTCCTTTGACCAAAATGTGGGCCATTCTCTGAACTCCGTCGCCATCAGGAGAAGAGTGCTTGCTTATCTGCTTTATTAATTGATTAGCATGTTGATTATCGTTAATAGATATTGCTTGAGAACAATGGATTAGAAGAGTTCTGAGATCAACTAAACTCTCATGGGTTTCTGTCTTACTTCGTGAATTCTTTCGACTCTGCATGATTTCACGAAGACGAAGGGCTTCTTTTGCAAAATGTTCTTCATGCAAAAAGAATACCTTATCAAGCACCACTTCTTGCTTGTTAAAATAAAGCACAGAAATTTTGCATTTTCGTCCTTCCACGAGGGACAAGTCCCCACAATTTGTGTGTTTTTTACCCTTCAACCTCACGAGATCCTTATCTTTTACCTCACATTCGTTTAACTTCCTTCCAATTGAATTACCGTTGTTTTTAGCATGTAAATCAATGACCAATTCGTTATCGTTAATACTAGGGACAAACTTCTTTCCTTCTTCGAACCCTTTCTCAAATTCTAAAGTGGGTAAGCCAATCTGATGGGAACCAAAGAAGCTACCAATTGAACTTGACAACCCATGATGCCAGTTTGGATGTGGTAGGTTACTCGGAAAAGATGGATAATTTGGGCCAAGAATATCATAAAACGATTTCTCGATGGTTTGAAGAGCCGCCTCCTTAGGATGTACACCATTATTTTCGTCGTTGTTATCTTCGAAAAGTATGGTGCTTATGTTTTGCAATGCTTCGTCATTGGTTATCTTGCAAATGCCGTGGTTCGAAGGAAATCTTTCCATATCTTCAAACGAAAAAAAAAAGATTGACCTAAAATTCAGTTCACCATTCATAGTTGTTCATTATAATTTGAACTTCCATACATGTTATTACCAGTACGGCCAGTTATATAATTGCCCTGATCTAATTAATCATTCTTGTTTATCGTCACTGTCAGATATATAATTACACTGATAAAAAAATTCTGTTTACTATTTTGGAACCTGGTTTTACTGGTTTAAAGAATTTTCTTTTTTTGATTTTTGGTTTATAGAATTTTCGGTGTCGATACAATTATTTTAGTCACTTTTAGATAAATAACTTTGGTTGACAGAAAAATCATTGTCAAGGATTTAAGCAAGCTGAGTAAAAGAAGAGATAATATCAGAAAAAAAAAAGACCGAAGAAGAAACGTACCTTCAAGGAACTCCTCAAAGAACTCTTAATGGTTGATTATGGAAATCGCTGTAATGATATTTGATGTAAATTGTGCAGATACTATAGAGAAAGGCAGAGTCACAACAGAGAGTTTCAATTTACATAAAAGAAGACAAAAAAATGAATGGTCCTCAAAGAAGATTGAAAAGTAAACTAAATTTCACTTTCGGTCTTGACTTAGATTTTTCATAGTCTAAAATGAATGGTCCGTAAAGAAGATTGAAAAGAAGATTGAAAAGTAATCTAAATTTCACTTTCGGTCTTGACTTAGATTTTTCATAGTCTAAAATGAATGGTCCTCAAAGAAGATTGAAAAATAAACTAAATTTCACTTTCGGTCTTGACTTCGATTTTTCATAGTCTTTCTTGGACAGCTAGCTAAGATCAATCATCCAATCACTATTTTCTTCAGGCTTAGAAACATGGTGACCCAGATCCATGTTTTGCAGATTTTTTATCGACCAGTTGACGAATAGTTTAGTGTATGGTTTTGTGAAAATTAAGAAAGAAAAAAATGTTAAAGACTAGGCTTCTTCTAAGTTTTATTTTGTACCATAATTCGATGTTTTGCATATCTCAACCGTTCATCAAGAAAAACTCGATTTTATGTGATAGTCAGCAGAAAATTCTTCCGTGTAAATCGAGAAAATCAATGCAAATATTCTTATCATTTTAAAGATATGGAAATAAATCAGTTTTATTTGATAGCATCGGCTAAGGTGACTTGCTTGCAAATGATTAGCTGCGTTATTGTTAAATTAAGCTAATTAATGTTGATAAGCCCAAGCCCGAAATAATAAATCAAGTTTAATTAGCCCAATTAATGTTAGGGAAAGTTGTTTTAAGGAAAGTAATTTAGGAAATTATTATAGGGCAAGATTTATTATAGGAAAGTAATTTAGGAAATAAGTTTTAAGGCAAGGTTTAATTCCTTGTAATGCAAGTTTATGGAGCCTATAAATAGGCCTTACATGTTTAGGGATTAATCACATTGAAATCATAGATCAAATATCAATTAGAAAAGAGAGAAAGACTTGTAAGAGACTATTAGAATTATAAGAAAGAGTTTTGTTTATTAGAAATTCCTATTAGAAATCCATATTCGAATACCGTATTACCAACAAATTGGCATCAGAGCGATGGCGAGTTCTGGGAGTGCTTTTGGCCATATACCGCTGCCGCGATTGACGAAGACGAATTACGAAGTATGGAATACCCAGATGCGGGCGTTACTCGGTGCGCAAGATGTTTGGGAGATAGTCGAATCTGGCTACGTGGAACTGGTTGCCGAAACGGAGCAGAAGGTAAACCAGTTAAAAGCAATGAAAGAGAAACGAGTGAAGGACAAGACCGCCCTGTACCTGTTGTACCAAGCTGTAGACGAGTCGGGTTTTCAGAAGATTGCCGGCGCGAAAACTTCGAAGGAAGCATGGGAAACTTTGGAGAGAGTGTTCAAAGGTGCCGACCGAGTAAAGCAAGTGAGGCTTCAGACTTTGCGAGGCGAATTGGAGTCCATGAAGATGAAGGAATCAGAGGGAGTATCCGACTACATCTCGCGTGTACAAGCAGTGGCGAATCAGTTAAAGGGCAACGGAGAAGCTCTAACCGACGCAAGAGTTGTTGAGAAGATTCTACGATCTCTGACCGAGAAGTTCGAAAACGTGGTGTGCGCTATTGAAGAGTCGAAAGATTTAGATCAAATGACCGTTGATGAATTGGAAGGTTCACTCGAGGCACACGAGCAGCGAAAGAAAAAGAAGGAGAACGAGGCACACCAAGAAGCTCTGCAAGTCAAGACGACCATAGATGAAGACAAGGCGATGTACGCTGAGAACAATCGAGGAAGAGGACGCGGCCGTGGAGGTCGATTTGGTGGTCGAGGTAGAAGCGGAAACTATAATTCCGAAGAAAAGAAGCAACCGAATCAGCAAAATTGGCGCGGCCGAGGACGAGGTCGTGGACGAGGAAGCTGGTCGAGTCGAGCAAGTGTTGAGTGTTACAACTGCGACAAGCCTGGACACTACGCGAAGGAGTGCTGGTCCGAGAAAAAGGTAAAAGAAAATGCCAACCTAGTAGAGAAGGAGGCAAATGATGGTGTTCTCATGATGGCTCACAAAGACACCACATCGGAGAGCTATACGATCTGGTACCTCGACACCGGCGCAAGGACCACATGTGCGGGCACAAACACCTTTTCTTAGAGATGAAGGAGCTAGACGATGGACACGTGTCATTTGGAAATGCGTCAAAGGTCCAAGTAAAGGGTAAAGGTAAAATTCGATTCTATCAGAAGGATGGTAAAGAAGGACATATCGAAAATGTCTATTACGTGCCTGAGATGAAGAGCAACATAATCAGCATGGGGCAACTATTGGAGAAAGGATACTCGGTCTTCATGAAAGATCGAACAATGCAGCTGAAGGACAAGCAAGGTCAATTAGTTGCGCGTGTTGAGATGGCGAAGAATCGAATGTTCAAGCTCAACCTGAGAAGTGTGCAGAGAATGTGCTTACGAGTCGACATGGAGGATAAAGCTTGGCTCTGGCATTTGCGGTTTGGACACTTGCACTATGGAAGCTTGCGAGAGTTGGCAAAGAAGGACATGGTGCACGGTCTGCCAGATATGGACTACACGAGCAGATTTTGCGAAGGTTGCGTACTCGGTAAACATGCAAGAGTCCCATTTCAGAAGAAGGCAAAATATGAAGCAGCAAACCCTCTCGAGCTGGTGCACACCGACATTTGTGGTCCGATCACACCGAAATCGTTCAGTGAGAAAAGGTATTTTATTACATTCGTTGATGATTACAGTAGGAGGACCTGGGTTTATTTTTTGAAGGAAAAATCCGAGGCATTCGAAGTGTTCAAAAGGTTCAAGGTGCTTGTCGAGAAGATGACCGGGCGATACATCAAAGCTTTGCGGTCAGATAGAGGTGGTGAGTACACGTCAACCGCATTTACGAGCTTTTGTGAGGAGCAAGGGATTAAGAGATTCTTGACTGCGCCATACTCGCCTCAGGAAAATGGTGTGGCCGAGAGGAAGAACCGGACCATTCTCGACATGGTTCGATCGATGTTGAAGAGCAAAGGAGTGCCAAAAGAATTTTGGGCCGAGGCGGTACAGTGTGCGGTGTATGTACAAAATCGATGTCCTCATGCGAAATTAGGCGAGAAAACACCTCAAGAAGCGTGGAGCGGCATGAAACCGACGGTGTCGCATTTCAAGGTGTTCGGAAGTGTGGCGTATGCACATGTACCAGATCAAAGGAGGACGAAGCTCGATGATAAAAGCAAGAAGTTCGTGTTCATTGGATATGACGAGAAAACGAAGGCATACAAGTTGTATGACCCCATTGAAAGAAAAGTTGTGGTGAGCCGAGATGTCCACGTGAATGAGAAGAGCGCATGGGACTGGAATAAGAAGTGCGAGATGGAGGATGCGGACGCCGAGTCAGACGAGTCCGAGAAAGAAGAATCCTCAGCTATTGTACCGACTAGCCCCGCAATACCTGAAGAAGAAGACGAGCCGAGACAGACGCGCACAAGGAGCCTACAAGAGTTGTACGATGCAACCAGTGAGGTACATCTTGTTTGTCTTTTGGCAGATGCGGAGAATATTTCCTTTGAAGAAGCCGTGAGAAACAAGAAATGGAAATTCGCGATGGATGAAGAGATTGAGGCTATCGAGAAAAACAAGATGTGGGATTTGGTCGAATTATCAAAAAGATGCAAGCCCATAGGAGTCAAGCGGGTGTACAAGAAAAAGAAAAAATTTGAAGACGATGATCGGGATGATGAAGAGGCTTGTGCTTAAGGGAGGAATTTGTTGATAAGCCCAAGCCCGAAATAATAAATCAAGTTTAATTAGCCCAATTAATGTTAGGGAAAGTTGTTTTAAGGAAAGTAATTTAGGAAATTATTATAGGGCAAGATTTATTATAGGAAAGTAATTTAGGAAATAAGTTTTAAGGCAAGGTTTAATTCCTTGTAATGCAAGTTTATGGAGCCTATAAATAGGCCTTACATGTTTAGGGATTAATCACATTGAAATCATAGATCAAATATCAATTAGAAAAGAGAGAAAGACTTGTAAGAGACTATTAGAATTATAAGAAAGAGTTTTGTTTATTAGAAATTCCTATTAGAATCCATATTCGAATACCGTATTACCAACAATTAAGAGGTAGTATGTCAAGGTGTCATCTAAAATGTATCGAATTTGAGTAAGTATTAAGCCTTGTAAAAAAAAAATTAGAAGATAGATAGGAAACAGGAACTGCTGGTAATTTGTATTCATCAACTGAATTAATTAAGAGAAAGAGATAGAAACAAATGAAATGATTCTTTCTAGTAAGTGCTCCCGAGTAAGTAAAATCAAATGTGCTCTTTCAAATGCTTCAAATGAAAAAGTACGAAAGTATAAGTTCATTACATAATTTAAAATTTGATTGCTTCTATAATATAAGAAATGAATGAAAAGAAAATACATGATTTCTCCCCTTTTTTGTTCTTTGCGTGCTTAAAAGGTTTCTACCGGCTGCACAATCCTCGCGCAAAGATCCTGAATTCATGAATTTTGTCTTGTTTGTCTTTGATACCATGCCGAAAAAGCATTCATCACTCTTCCTTTCCATCCCACAAGTAGCCAGTCCTTATCATCCTCGATAAAAAAGCTCTCATGGTAAACTTCTCTCACCGTATCCTTGATTCTCTTGAATATTACCTGATCCAAAAGCAACTCCTCAAACCCCGCTCTCGAGTTTCTGTTATGCCATAGCTTATATGTCTCGGGCCGTACAAACCTTTCTGACCCCTCACATGCTATCACATTAGCCGCTACAAGGCCCCATGCATTTTCTTTGAACCGTCTTTGTTTACTGCCTCGCGGTATGGTAGCGTCAAAAAGATCAAACATTGCAGAGCCATAAAGCAGCATTTGTTTAAAGCGGTCGACAAACAATGGGTTGTCATATGACCCATTAACACTTCCTTGTATGAAAACATGGGGCTTGATGTGTCTAATAATATCAAGAACTCAATTTTTTGGGCTGTACGTTGAATTTGCTTCGTCTCCGAAATATTCAAAACCATGAAAAGAGTTCACAATAAGCACTTCGTCTTTCTCAATGTTGAGATCATCAACATTGATATTATCCCATTTTGTATATATCATAGATCTTAGAGTCGGAGTCGGAGTCGGAGTCGGAGTCGGAGACGGCCGATGGCCGAAGAGTAATAGTCGGGTGAGTCGGATCGGAATCGCCCGAGTCGGATCGGAGAGTCGGATTTTGTGAAAATGTTGTCTTATTAATTAAAAAAAAATTAAAAAAATAACACAAATGCAACTTACATTATATTATATATAGTAATACTTAATGAACTAAAAAAATACATCATAAAATAAACTAGTGTCAAAAACTATGACGCGCCGGTTGCATGACCTCGACAAAAAAATTATCGTCAGTAGAGAAAATTGTCTCTTCTATGAAAAACATAAGCTCTTCTATGAAAAATAATTATGTTTCATAAGATTATAGTAATAACATTATTAAATCATTTTATGAAAAATCATTTTATATTACAATTACTCAGAGAATAATGAAATAATAACAAAGCCTAAATCAACATATGCATTAATAAACAAGAAAGAACATTAAATAGCCTATTAAGTAGCCTTCAAGCGTACAGCTATCTCCCCATAGCTCACCATACACCATGCTCATATGAATTATTATTGGTACTTATCCTGTCTCTTCTATCCAAGTACAGAACATCTCTTTCCTTTCTTCCTCGACCGCTCTCTTCCAAAAATGGAAGAAATAACCTCCCTCTAATGGTGAATTTTTCCATGGTTACTCCTCCTCTTCTCTGTTTCTCAACCTCCGCAATAAGAGCTTCCAGTCAGCTACTACCTCCTCACGAAGTCTTGATCTGAAAAAATGGCGGAGCGGTGAAAAAATGGCGGAATCGGCCCGGAATCGGATCGGCCACCACCGACTCCGACTCAAGTCGGGCGACTCCGTGCCTGAGTCGGCGATCCTGCGAACTATGGTATATATGCCTCTATACTCGAGAGGAACACCAAAAGTTGTGCAGACACTTGCAAGCTTCCGCCTTAGGGGTTCAATTCGATCATTAGGTGAATACCTCGATACTTGAACTTCAATATTAGTTATCCGAAGTTTTGGAGGCCCACCTTTTCTTATAGAGAGCCCATGAATTAAACATGGCCAATGAAAGCGAAATGCAGTCCCAAGATTTATGATGTGCAATTTCGTTGCCTTCCCGATTGCATTGAGGGTTGTATGGTTTGAAAAGTACTGAGAAGCGATGAGAACGGGGCTTGATACTAGACACGTAGAATAAGCATCTAAGTAATCGGTTTCAGTTTCTTGTGAAACCAAAAGTTTACGGTACGGCTCGTCACTAATTATGTTTAAATGAGCTTCGAGTGCCTTGACAAAGATATGGGCCATCCTTTGCACCCCATCCCCGTCAGGGAAAGAGTGCATTCTTATTTGCTTTATTAGTTGATTAGCATTTTGGGTATCATTTATAGCTATTGCTTGAGAACAATGAACAAGAAGAGCTCTGAGATCAACTAAACTCTCGTGGATTTTCTTTTTACCATTCCGTTTGGTTTCACTCTGCATGGTTTCGCGCAGACGATGAGCTTCTTTGGAAAATTGTTCATGTCCAAGAAACACTTTTATCAATTTGGTCATCAAGATTTTTGAGATTAAGCACACAAATTTTACTCTTTCGTCCCTCCACGAGGGACAAATCCTCAGAATGCGCGTTCTTTTTACCCTTCAATCTCACTTGATCCTTATCTTTCTCCTCGCGTTCTTTTAACTTCCTTCCAACAGAATCATCGTCTCTTTTGATATGTAAATTTACTGCCAGTTTATTGCAAGCAAAACTAGGAAGGAACTTCAGCCCTTCTTCCATCCCTCTCTTGAATTCTATAACCGGTAAGCTCTCATTTTGAATGTGATTGGCCAAATTAGCATATGCTTCTGGCCAATTTGATTGTGGTAAATTATTAATCGAACAAGGTGGATACGTTTGTCCGGTAATATCATAATATGATCTCTCCACATCTTGAAGAGAGGCCTTATCCGGATATATATTAATATCTTCATCGATGTTTTCATCTAGAAGGGTGTTACTTATGCTCTTCAATGCTTCACTTGTCAATATTTCGTAATTTTGATGGTTCGATGCAAGATTGCTGTTATAGGGTGTGTTTTTTGATATCTTTGGGTGGCTATTGAGAAGAACCTCGCCTGTGCCTGTGGTGGTTATCTCCATTTCTTCAAGAGTAGAAATTAATTGACCTAAAATTCAATTTCGATTTGGAAGCTATTCCAAAAAAAAAGATTAATTTGATTCGTATTATTATGCCAGTGTCCTCTCTGTTATTATCTGATTGGTGTTAGTATAATTATTCAGACCTAAAAAATAATTGTGTTTCAAACTGAAACTAGGAGCATATCATAAAAAAGGAAAATAAATGAATTTGGAATCAAGATAGAAATAATAAAATTAGATCAAGCTATGATTAAAAAACAAAATCTAACCGTACGTTCAAGGAAGCTTAAGCTCTGATAATAGAGAAAACCCTAATTGTTGTTGTGGAAATCTCGAAATTGTTTTTTTTAATAGATTCGAAAAAACTCAAAATTGTTAATCTACAAAAGAGAAGAGAATATTGGAAAAGTAAGCCAAGTTTCACTTTCGGTCTTGACTTGCTTTTTGGATGTCCACAGATGGTTGGTTCTACATGAAAGAAAAGGGACGAATTCTTGGAGGCTATTCATGACATGTGAATCATGTGATTAAATGAGACTAAATAGACCTTAATTATTTACTCTATTTTTTGTTTACTTGTCTTTTATATGCCTGAGCAGGATTTGGTATTTCGATTCCGAGGTTTTAGTATGTTTAGGGTTTACACTTTACATAGGTATTACATGCAAGAATCTTATTCTGGATTTTAAGCATAAGAGTCGTATTAAGGAATTTATATTCACATGAGTAAGACTCTTATTCATGACCACCTCTCAAATCGAAGAGTTTACCAATACTTATTCATGACCACCTCTTTGAATGCATGAATACAAGTAATACTCATCATTTCAGACTTAAAACAATATGAATATGTGAACAGTCTTCTAAATATTCACATGTGTAAGACTCAGAGAATTTTGCTTCAATGTCGAGTGCTTTAGTGAAGAAATGTGCAAAGACTTATTTCGATACTCATGAATTTTTTACGAAGTACCCACATAAAATTATGATAAGCAAAGTGTCATGTCTAATGAAAGAAATTTTCAGTATTACATAAAAATAAAAAATAATGAAATTGGTGACTATTCAAATGCCATCATCGTAAACAAAATATCCACTGATGATTAAGTGATACGCAAAACATAATGTCTAACAAAAGAATATTTGAATACGAAAATTCAATTTTACATGTCTTTGTAATTGTGATTATAAATGCCAATAACAAACATAAACGAGCAAGTATAAAGGAAAAATCTGATAATTTTGGCTCATGTCAACGAATGCCTTTTCATTTGTCAAATATCTGTGGGTAGTGAATACAGATTTGACGATATATTTTACTGAATGAATGCACATACATTTATTTCGATACTAATGATAATTTTATTTGGGAGCTCATGACAATAAGCCTTAGTGAATAAACAATGACCGTTAACAAAGTATCCACACAAAATTACATGATATGCAAAGTGTTATGTCTAATGAAAGAAATTTTCAGTATTACAAAAAAAAGAAAAATCGTGACTATTCAATGCTATCATTGTAAAGAAAATATCCACCGATGATTAAGTGATATTCAAATCATCCTGTCTTACAAAAGAATATTTGAAAAGAAGAAAAAAAATCCGCAGAGGTGTTTAGTTATATTACAGAAATATTGGTTAGTGTCAAAGTAGGGTTAATCTCTAATAGAGGATGTAAACACCTTTAATTAATTAAATAATAGACAACTCACAGCTTCTTCTAGCCAAGCAAGTTGGGAATAAACCTGATGTAGAGCATTTGAAATCCCTAATGAGTTTGCAAATTACTAATCCTCAGTTCTTGCAAATCATTTTGAACTGTTCCATTATTATGGGATGCAAAATGAATAAAGTTCTGGAAATTTTTCAGCTAATCTCATTCCAATCCAATCTGAATTCCCAAAATTTATTAAACTTCCACTTTTAATTTCAATTTCACACTCGAATTGAATAATTCAAACAATTTGGTCATCATTCCAAAATATGAATATCTAGGATTGCATTTCATCTCCTCTAGGCAGTACTTGTGCATTTCATCTATTAGAATTGAGTTCGGATTATGCCCAAAGGATTTGGACAAGAATTCGTCCAAAGTTTTTCGTAATTATAAAATTTTAACATAATGTTTAACTGAGTTTTTATCATATTCTAAAGCATAATACAAAATTATATGAATGATTTATTTTTCATAAAAAAATAAACAATTTAGTATGATTTTTGTTAATAATAATGATTTTTTGTAATTTCAAACTAATACAAGAATTTTAGTGTAAATTTTTTTTACGAATTATTGATCATCATATGGTTGAGAACGGGCTTTGGACGAATTCTTGTCCAAAGCTTTTTGGGCATAAACCGAACCCATTAAAATTCATCCATTTTATGTTGTTCACACTGCCTCGAATACTTTCATAAGACGAGTAGGATGACGGCGAGATCGAGAGCTTTTGATTCTGGCGCGGTCGTGACATGGTAAAAATCAGGGCGTGTCTCCTCCCAATTTGGGGGCGTAAATTTGGCTCAGGATAATATTTTTTTTAATAGAGTTCTTCTTTCATACACCAATTTTTTTCTGTCTTTTTTGATTGATCTTGTCTTAATCATTGATTAATAAACAGGTATTTTGAGAAAGTTCCTCCAACAGGTCTTTTTTTCTTTAATTATTTCTCAATTTCCAATACAACAAATCATTATTCCTCCGTCATTCCAAGAAATTTACTTGGCACGATATATTTGCTTCTGATATGGCCATTTATTAAATTTTAATTTAATATGTATTATTTGATTAACATTTACACATTGAACAAATTTTCAAATAGTTAATTATATCCTTAAATGATATATTGACATCTAATACAATGTATTTAAGTCTCGAAAATACATACTAATACAAAACATAAGTAGACCAAATAAATTTACATCAAAAATAATTTATTTACATTCAAAAAACTATGGGAATAATTAAAGGGATGTTGCATACAATCGAACACCCAAATTAAATATTTTTTTGAAATTTATAAGAAACTTTCTGGCTTCGTTTTGTAAGAATTTTTTTATTATAATAGAATTGTATTCATTCCGTGAGTTATAGGTACTCCAAATTATCAAATTTTAATATTGTTAATTTTTTTAGAACACCAATGTTGATTTATTCCATGAAAATGAAGTTTCTATTAAATATTTGGCATATACAAATTATGATTTTCACTATATTCTTTAAAAATATGTATTTGCGAAAATGTTCACAAATACTTTAAAAATTTAATATAATCTCTCTAAATAATTATTTAATCCCAAACTTTTATTTATTTTTGAACAATGTCCTATTTCCATGACATTAGAGTCATTTCAAATTAGGAGTGAGCAAACCGCGAGGTTTATTTGAAAACCGAACTGAGCCGATCAAATTCGATTTAATCGGTTCGTTTTTTGATTTATTCGGTTCGGTTCGGTTCGGTTCGGTTCGGTTCGGTTCGATAGGAAAGAAAACTCTGATGTCGTAAGGTCAGTATCCATTTTCATTCAGTGCTCAAATATCATTTTAATGTCAAATTTGTTATTTTTAGTGCTCAAATGTCATTTACTATCAATATACTTTTTAATATCTTTTATCATTTTCAATTTCAATATATCATTTTTTTGGTATCAATATATCATTTGCAACAATAACATGTTATTTTTTGGGGTTAGGATATAATTGGTGGTATAAATATACGTTTTTGTATTATTATACAATTTTCTTGGGTTAATATATAATTTTAATTGTTATTGTTAATACATGTTAAATATATATCGTTTCTAGTGTTAATATACAATTTTTAGTTCCGCTACGATATTTACAATCGTAATATAAAACTAAAATCAGCACATATAAAAATATATAAAAATAAAATAAATATATAAAACATACAAAAATGGCATAATGAGTCGTTAACTTTTACGTGAAGATTTCAAATATTCTATGTTATCTAGTGTTAATGGACCCGATAATGATACTAAAGCAAACGTGACACTAAAAATATACACATACACGCATATTGACGCAACAAAATGATATATGAACATTGAAATAACAGTTTGACACGATGTTTTAAATTGCGATATAGCGTTCAGTAATATTTGGACTGTAATTTACATATGATCACCGTTATTATGCGATATAGCGACGATATTGCGACGTTATTTAGTAGATTGCGGTATTGCGTTTTAAATTTTTTATTGCGATTTGCGCTATAGAGACGCAAGAGCTATTGCGCCGCTATTTGAATCAATGGTTTTGACATTAAAATAATTTATTTGCAATGAAAAATAGTATTCTGACAAAAAAAAAAAGACCATATTATGACCCAAAACATTATATTGAAAAATAATATAATTAAACAGTGCAATAATTGAAAAAATGTCGGGTATAAAAACGAATTGAAAGCTCAAAAAATATTTGGATAAAAAAATAAAATCTATATTGAATGATGTGTCTTAATAATTATATATATATTACAGTTTATACTTTTAAATATAATGGTTCATTAGATTCATTTTATAAATTAATTTGATTTGTATCAAAAAAATTTACTTTTAAATATATTTAAAAAGAGTTTTGATCATCAAATTTCAATAATATATTTTACAATTTGCAATGTTACAAATGCTTTCAAATAATTTTAAAATTTACCGTAATTCCTACGAGAAGCTCAAAATGTTATATATAATATTTTTTTGGTTAATTTTCTAATTAATTCTTATAAAATCAAAATATTTTATATCTAAGTATTTACAATGTTACATCTAAAATAACACAAAACGGAGCAACAATTGATATGTACCTCACATTATGTGCAAGCAATGGATCTAAAACCTATGTTACGCGGATACTTCAAAAATGCAGAAGTATCCTGAGGATACGCGTATCCGATACGGATACTGGTGCGATACGGCTCGGATACGTATCGGATACGCCACGTGACGTATCCGAATATTTTAATATTTATTTTTTTCGGATACGGCGGGGATACGGCAGGATACGGCTGATGATACGTCCATGATACGACTAAGATACTCTATTTAGGATACTTCGGCCCATTATATATTTTGGCCCATAATATTTTAAATAAATTATATAGGATACTTCTAGATTAGTTTTAAAATATTTCTAGAACAAGTTTATGATAGTTTTATGATACTTGTATTGTTTGATTGATATTATTTATTGTCATGATATTTAAATTAAAAATATTATTAATTTATTATTTAATTTATTACTTATTTATTAATAATATATAATATAAATATATTAAATTAATAATTATATAGCCGTATCCGTATTCGTGACTTTTTGAGAATTGTCGTATTGCCGTATCCGTATCGTATCGGATATGTTACCCGTATCCGTATCCGTGCAACATAGTCTAAAACACATTATCTGTACCTCACAATTGATCTAAAATAACCATCTCTTCTTTACATCCCCAGAATCACCACCGAATCATACTAATATAATTATCTTTTATCTTTTAATACTGCAGGGGTAATAAGGAGGAAGTATATTTAGTTTACCCTTTTGTCTTTTTCTTTGATATATCTTGACCGGCTGAAAATAAATTTCAAGAAATTTTAACAGACTCATTCCGTTTATCCCGTTTCCTTAATTAATCTGGACCGTAAGATTTGAGCAAATGAACGGTGAAATTTTTTTGATGCATCAAAGAAAAACTCTTTTTAATAATAAGAGGAATTACATGTGTATCCCTACTTACCATCTACATAATAAATTTATCTCTTTAAAACTACTAATAACATATTTATCCTCCCTAAACTAATTTTATGTCAAATTTGTCCATAACTAACGTTGTCTGTGTTAAATCTAACCGAGAGCATATGCATTTACCATTATACCCCTCCCTTCAGACATTGTATTCATCTCCTCCTAAATTCCTACCTCCAGATTCTCTCTCTTCGTGTACATCTCCCTACTAATCTCCTCTCTAATAACCCTAGAGGGCCGAAACCTTCTTTCTCGCTCAGAACTAAACAAAAACAAACATGAACTCCATCCAGGCCCGGCCCTGGGCTTTGGCCCAATTGGCCGGCGCCACAGGCCTCCAATATATCATAGGCCTCCCAAATAATGTTAGAATGAAATAGATATATAGAATATTTAAAGTTTGTTGCTCTGATAAGATTTAGTTCGGCCCATATCCAAATAAGAATGAGAACGATGGTGGCAAGCTCCGGATTATATAGTCAAAATGTATGACTTGAAAGGTACCTAATATAAGGTGGGACTAATTATATAATCTAGGATTGCTCCGCCACAAACGTACAACTGTACAAGTTATCTCATTCTCAACAGTACAAAAAAAAAAGAATGATCTTTTGTGTCACATTGTATACACTATTTGTTTATAACGAATCAAATCATAATATAGTAAATTTATTTGTTTATATTAAAATGAATATTTTTTTGTAACGAGTCATTTTAATATTACACATCACTTATAATATATATATATATATATATATATATATATATATATATATATATATATATATATATATATATATATATATATATATATATATGACCGTATCGTATTCTAGTAATTTTGAGAATTGTCGGTATTCATATATCAATATCGTATCGGATTTTATTAGACTAAATTGAACGCACAAAACCGAAAAAGTGACATGATAACAACTACCAAAACATATTTCACCTACATCGGGATTGTACACGAATGTGATTACCGAAAATATGATTCGTTTCGTAAATATACAATTTAATATGACTTTTTATCTCAGGTTGATATCCTTTATTTTATTTGCAACATGAAAATAATACAATTTCATATGACTTTTTACCTCAACATGAAAAAAAATTTAATAACAAAAATATAAGAGTTCAATTGGTGGGCCATGTAGTGTAGTTCAAGTAAGTGCCATGCAAAAATTATTTTTATCAGTGTTTTAATTTTCATTTTTTGCTAATATTTTTTAGTTAACATTTTTTCTTCTTCTGACGTATCAATCAATAAATAATAAATAATGTTGATGTGAAATTTTACCTCAAAATCAAAAATCAAATTCTTAATGAAAATGTGATAACAGGTTTAACAATTATTGTCACAGGCCTCCGAAAATACAGGACCGGCCCTGACTCCATCTCGAGCGAGGAGAAACGATTCTGGCGAGCGGTTGATTCTTACGAACGAAAGAGAAGCTCTCGCTTTTCTCCACCCCACGCCTCTAATCTTTCTTTCTCTCCACGTCTCTTTGTATCCTCCTTTCTTTTCCATCCTTGTCCAAACAAGTATTATGATTTATGAAATAAAATTGGAGGCTGTATAGAAGAAGATTAAGAATGATACAATTTCAGATGGGAGAACAAGACAAAATAGCTCAACAGTAAGTATTTGATGTTTGTGTTTGTTATCTCTTACTATATTATTTCTTAATTTTTGGATTGCATTAAAAATATTTTAGTTAATTTTGCTGATTAAATGTCTAATTGTTCTGTTTTTTTAATGTATAAGAATAAATTTTATTTGCCTTTTAGTTTTATGATTTCTTCAATTTTAATGTTAATTGGACTGTAAATGATGATTGGCGATACTGAGCCTACTGGCATGTATATTTTGATGATATTCGGAAAAAATATATTATTCTCATAAATTATGAATTGATGATGCAATCATCCAAATCATTGATTTGTTCATGAAATGATAAAGAATTGCGAAAGTTCCCTGTTTTCTCCCTCTTTCTCATTGCCCCGTCAATATAATTCGACTTGATTTCTGCATAATTGTTTCAGGAACAAATAAATTAAGCTAAATTGGATCAATCAAGAATTCTTGTAATTGAGATAAGTAGAGGGTTATTTATGCTGAGGAAGTATTGAAAAAAATAAAGGCTTATATGGCAATCAGAGCATTGTCTAGTGCAAAACTGTGAATGTCGTCGACATGGCAAGTGTCATTTTAGTAGCTATTAGGTTTAAGATCCGAATTTGAATTTAACAAACGAGGTTTAGGATTTGAATTTGGGGTTTTAAAGTAATATGTGATTGGTGTTCAAATTGTTATTGTATTTGAATTGATATTCAAATTCAAATTCGATGTATTTGGAATGTAGTATGAGTATGATTTTTTAATACAATTGTATATGATAAATGCAGATATGATTTTTTTTAATGAATCTGGGCATGTCTCCTCTCAATTTGGGGGCGTAATTTGGCCCAGGATAATAATTTGGATTTTTTTTAATAATATGTACATATATAACAAAAATGGAGGTACGTAAATGCCAACTGAGATCATATACTGCGTCGAGCCTGACCATAGACTAGGTAGGGTTAGTTAAATAACTCACTAATCCTACAACAAACTATGTGCATATTTTTCTTGTGATCAATATATTAAAAGACTTGCATTTTTCTTCTTAAAAAAATCATAAATACAATTTCACTATATAAATTCAAATTTATGGCAGGAAAATTATCAAACAAAACGAGAAAAAAAAAAACAGAAATGATTGCGATGCTTACAATGCTTACAAAGCTTCCAGCACTTGCACAATACTAATACAGATTAATAGTTCAATACTATTATCTTAGATATACTTATATGTAGAAATTTAACAATTTGATCGTCTTCGATGCCATGTCGAAAAAGCACTCAGCACCCGTCCCTTCCATCCGAGAAGCAGACATTCATTATCATTCTCGATAAAAAAATCCTTATTATAAAATTCTCTCATCTTATTCTTGATTTTCTTGAATATTGCTCGATCCAGACGAAAATGCTCAAATCCTGCTCTCGAGTTCCTGCAATGCCATGGCTTATACGTTTCTGGCCTTACAAACCTTTCCAAACCCTCACATGCTATCACATTAATTGCCACAGGGCCCCATAGATTATTTTCTAAGAACCATCTTTGTTTATTGTCTTGCGGTATGGTAGCCTCATATGTATCAAATATTGCAGACATAAAAAGTAGCATTTGCTCAAAACGATCGGCAAAAAACAAACCATTGAATGACGCATTAATAATTGTTTGAATGAAAACATGTGGGTTCATTTGCCTTATAATATCAAGAAATCGATTTTCTAAACAATGCAGACCGTTCACAATAAGCACCTCGTCTTTCTCAATGTTGAGATCTTCGACATGAATTTCATCCCATTTTGTACATATCCCTCTATACTCAAGAGGCACACCAAAGGTTCTTGAGAAACCCGCAAACTTCCGCTCTGTCACTTCAATTTGTTGTGCAGGTGAGTAACTTGATTCGAACGCTTCGATATTTGTTATTCGAAGTTTTGGAGGCCCCCCTTCCCTTTTAGAGAGTGCATGAATTAGACATGGCCAAATAAAGCCAAATTCAGGGCCAAGATTTATGATATGTAATTTTGATGCCTTTCTGGTTGCGTTAAGAATTGTATCGTTGGTGAAGTATTGGGAAGCCATAAAAATCGGAGACGATAATAAAGAGATACGTACACCATCTAAGCATTCTGTCATAGCAACTTGTGGAGCCACACGTGGTTTGAAGAGGTCATTACTAGTTCCATTTAAACGCGCTTCGAGTCCTTTGACCAAAATGTGGGCCATTCTCTGCACTCCGTAGCTGTCAGGAGAAGAGTGATTGCTTATCTGCTTTATTAATTGATTAGCATGTTGATTATCGTTAATAGATATTGCTTGTGAACAATGGATTAGAAGAGTTCTGAGATCAACTAAACTCTCATGGGTTTCTGTCTTACTTCGTGAATTCTTTCGACTCTGCATGATTTCACGAAGACGAAGGGCTTCTTTTGCAAAATATTCTTCATGCAAAAAGAATACCTTATCAATCACCACTTCTTGGTTGTTAAAATAAAGCACATAAATTTTGCACTTGCGTCCTTCCACGAGGGACGAGTTCCCACAATTTGTGTTTTTTTACCCTTCAACCTCACGAGATCCTTATCTTTTACCTCACATTCGTTTAGCTTCCTTCCAATTGAATTACCATTCTTTTTAGCATGTAAATCGATGACTAATTCGTTATCGTTAATACTAGGGACAAACTTCTTTCCTTCTTCGAACCCTTTCTCAAATTCTAAATTGGGTAAGCCAATCTGATGGGAACCAAAGAAGCTACAAATTGAACTTGAAAACCTATGATGCTAGTTGAGTTTGGATGTGGTAGGTTACTCGGAAAAGTTGGATAATTTGGGCCCAGAATATCATAAAACGATTTCTCGATGGTTTGAAGAGCCGCCTCCTTAGGATGTACACCATTATTTTCGTCGTTGTTATCTTCGAAAAGTATGGTGCTTATGTTTTGCAATGCTTCGTCATTGGTTATCTTGCAAATGCTGTGGTTCGAAGGAAATCTTTCCATTATTAAAATTAATGCTTTAATATATTAATTAATAATATTATATTGAATAAAGGGGCAGATTAATATTCTATGTATTTGTGTGTGAATGATAAATGTCTTTTGACATGAGGAGGTGTCTATAGTTAGAAAAGAATTATCCAGAATTTAGAGAGATAGGGATGTATGTTTGAAAGGGTGTGTTTAGGGGGTGTATATTGAATCCTATTTGAAGGATAGTTGTACTGTATGAAAGGGACATATAGAAGAAATATAATCTCCCCTCCCATTAATTTTTGAATACCTGATATATGGTGAGGCCACGTCGTCTTTTACTGTTCAGCGTCACCTTTTACTGTTCATCCCGTTACTGTTCATCGCACATTTACTGTTCAACATCGATGTTACTGTTTACTTAATTACTGTTCATTCGTCTACTGTTCATTCCGGTACTGTTCAGTTTTTTTTTTTTTTTTAAAAAATTTTATTTCACGTATGTCTTGTGTTCTAAATAAAATATTTGAATTTTTCATCGTATTAATAAATATAATTGACATATGTCTTGTGTTCTAAATAAAATATTTGAATTTTTCATCGTATTAATAAAAATAATTTGTATACTATAATTTTACTGTTAACTAAACAAAATACTATCCACACAAATACTTTTTGTTAGCCTGAGCTGGTATTATTATTTTTTTTGGCTTATTATAACAGTTTTGATTGGTATCAAGCTGCGTTTTTTTGTGCTTATTATAATATTTTTGATTCGTACCAATTCTAAATATATCAAATAATATATAAAATTATTACTTTTGTTTGTTATATTATTTCTTATCAAATAATATACCCCGCAGCGAAGCGCGGGATATTGTCCTAGTAAAATAAAAAGAGCCATCTCTCTGTGCGCGAAAGAATAAAGGGGAAATTGCCTATGGTTGTCTCCGTCCAATTATTCACCTATTTTTCAATTTATATTCCAATTCCAACTATTCCCCAACAATTCATAGATCCAAATTAAATTCCAACAAATTGGCATCAGAGTCACGGTTGTTTGCGGTTGTTTGCGAGAGTGAGTTTGACGAAGTTTGGAGAAGGAGAATGCCATGACAAACCAAGGCGGTGTTTTCGGGCTCCCACAAGTTTCGCAATTTATTTTCGATGACGAAAATTACGATTATTGGAGTATTAAAATGAAGACATTTTTGATCGCGCAAGATCTATGGGAAATAGTAGAAGACGGAATTGACACGGCAAAAGAAGGAGAAACTGCCAACGCGTTGAAAACAAATAAAAAGAAAGACGCAAAAGCCTTATACTTGATTCAACAAATAATTTCGGATAAATTATTTCCGCGAATAATTGGGGCTAAAACGTCGAAGGAAGCGTGGGAGATTTTGCAACGAGAATTTCAAGGAAACGAAAAATTGAGAACGGTTAAACTATTGATGCTTAAGAGAGAATTTCAAAACATGAAGATGAAGGAGAACGATACGCTCAAAGATTTTTTCTCCAATATTTTAGAAGTGGTAAACCAAATAAAAAATTTTGACGAAAATTTGACCGATAAATCGGTTTGCAAGAAAATACTTATTAGCCTTTCTTCAAAATACAACAACGTGGCTTATCGAAGAAACCAAAGACCTAGAGACTCTTAGTGTGAACGACTTGATGGGTTCTTTAGAGAGGCACGAACAACGATTAAATCGTGACACCGAGCAATCTTCGGAGAGTGCGTTCCAATAAAAAACTGTCGTAACCGAATCATCAAACCAAAATACATCTAAAGGAGAATCATTTCGTGGTGATCGAACGGTAGAGGTCGAGGTCGAGGAAGATTCGGAAGAGGAGGAGGTAGAAGCAATTACCAAAATAACCAAGAGAGATGGTGCGGTGTGTGCAAAAGTTCGACTCATGCCGAAAAAGATTGTTGGAACAAAGAAAAACCTCAATGCTACAATTGCAAGAAGTTCGGCCATATTAAAAAGGATTGCCGAGTT
This sequence comes from Luzula sylvatica, assembly GCA_946800325.1. Classification (NCBI taxonomy): domain Eukaryota; kingdom Viridiplantae; phylum Streptophyta; class Magnoliopsida; order Poales; family Juncaceae; genus Luzula; species Luzula sylvatica. The sequence continues at coordinate 53,322,746 of OX326961.1, forward strand.
AAAACAAATGAACAAGCAATTATACCGAAGAGAAGAACGACAACGAAAATATTTTCTACGCGTGTCAAGCGGCCTTTGAGAAGAATAATGATGTGTGGTACGTCGATAGCGGGTGTAGCGACCATATGACCGGAGTCGAATCGGTCTTTAGCGAAATCGACAAGACGACCACTACTCAAATTACCATGGGAAATGGTGCAGTTGTTCGATCTAAAGGAAAAGGAACGATTGCGATTGAGTCGAAAAGAGGTCGAATGTTCATACGAGATGTGTTGTTTGTTCCGGAGTTGGCACAAAATTTGTTGAGTGTTGGGCAATTGGTTGAGAATGGACACACAGTTCATTTCGAAGGCGATTGTTGTAAATATTTTGAGAAGGCGAAAAACGGAAGTCAAGTAATAGCGAATATTAAAATGGAGAAAAATCGAAATTTTCCTCACTATAAAAACATCGAAACTTGTCGCTTTGGCAGCCGGTGCGGAAAATGTGTCGTGGTTTTAGCATAAAAGGCTCGGCCATGTGAATTTTGGGAGTTTGAAATTCTTGAGTAAGAAAAATATGGTCTACGGTTTACCGAATATTGAAGAGAAGGATGATGTGTGTGAGGCGTGTGCTCTCGGTAAAATACATCGAGAATCATTTCCGAAAGAAAATGCATGGAGAGCGACAAACCATTGGAGCTAGTCCATACTGATGTTTGTGGTCCGATGAAGACACCTTCACAAGGCGTTAACCGATATTTCATTATCTTCATAAACGATTACTCGAGGATGTGTTTGATTTATTTCATTAAACAAAAATCCGATGCATTTTCTATCTTCAAGAAGTTTCAAAGGATGGTTGAGAGGCAAAGTGGATGCTTCATCAAGAAGTTACGAAGTGATTGAGGCGGCGAATACAACTCTAAAGAGTTCGACAAATTTTGTGAAGATATCGGGTTAGAGAGACAATTGACGGTTGGGTATACACCCGAGCAAAATGGTGTTGCCGAAAGGAAGAATCGGACAATCGTTGAGATGTCACGAGCGATGTTGAATGAGAAGGGCCTTCCGACTAATTTTTGGGCCGAGGCAGCGAGTACCTTGGTTTATTTGTTAAATAGATGTCCGACAAAAGCGGTGAAAGATAAAATGCCGTTTGAAGTATGGTCCGGTGGCAGAAAACCATCGGTCAATCACTTGCGAATTTTCGGATCTCTTTGCTACGCGCATGCTCCGAAAGAGATGAGACACAAACTTGAAGAAAAAGGAGAAAAATGTGTCTTCGTGGGTTATAACTCACAATCAAAGGGTTATAGACTCTTTAGTTTGAAAAGAAATAAATTAATAACGACTCGCGATGTGATTTTTAATGAAAAAGACAAGTGGGATTGGAAAGGAAAAGGAGTTGACGATGCCCCCGTTGTAGTAGAAGAAAAACAATCCGAGTCGCGAGTTGAGAAAAATAATGATGAAGACGAAAGTGAAGAAGAAGAAGAAATACCGCGATCTCCTCCGACAAATATCGCGTCGAGTCCCTCAACACGGAAACCAACACCGGTAAAAATGAGAAGATTGAGTGATATTTATATGAATTGTAATTTTTGTGTCGTAGAACCGGCTTGTTTCGAACAAGCGGTTCAAGGAGAAGTATGGAGAAAAGCGATGGAAGAAGAAATAAAAATGATCGAGAAAAATGAAACGTGGGAGTTAGTCGAGAAACGGAAAGAGAAAGGTGTAATCGGGTTAAAGTGAATCTATAAGACGAAAATGAATCCGGATGGATCGGTTCAAAAATACAAGGCGAGACTGTTGGGAATTCACCCCGACCCCGGGCCCGCGCAGCGGAATGAAGGCCCGGTCCGATTTCCCGATTCCCGAGATCACGCCACGACTTCGAGGGTACGATGCGAATAGAAGGATAGATCTATACCAGTGCCAAATTGATGGCACACGAAGGGTTGATCGCCGCCTTCTATTTCCTGTCACGTTGGTGACAATCCGCGCGTCCCACACCACGCGTCCTTCACCAATCGTTTGCTACGCCGGTTCACTCGACTTCGTCCTCGTGCGTCCAAGCGTTTCCACCGTCTTTCTTACTCGAGTCGATCACAATCGAACTCCTCTACTTGTATCCACGGTGATTCGTAAGACGTCGGTCGCGGATGCACCTGCCTAGACGATGCACCGGCGAACTTGCTCGATCTAATCGATTCTCTATTACTCGAGAAACTCCTTTCTCGATTTCTCTCTCTTCGTACCTTTTCACTCACGAAAGATCAAATCTGAATTTGCTCTTTTTCTTGTGTATTTGGCAAAATAATTCTGATTGAATTGCTTAGTCGGGAGAGAGAAAATATCCTATTTATATCTAATAGGATCAGGATTAGCCAAACGGCATGTATATCCAATATACATCCTTTCACACAGAATACTGCATGAACCTGGTCAGTATTCTGTCCAGACGAAATTGATAAATTTCTCTGACAGAAAATCACCCAACATGAAAGTTGTAGATAATCTTATTATCTACACAACACAATTTGTCCCAGCCCAATTGGAGTTCGTATGCAAAAGTTATGACTGTTTTACTAACTGTATGTCATACTGTTGCAACCTTTCGGTATTTCACATAAACGACACTGATACTTCGTTCATATGAAATATATTTCTACATGAAGGTTATAGATAATCCAATTATGTATCTAACCCAATTTGAACCATTCAAATCGGATGTTCCCACTGACAGTTATGGCCACGAATGTACGCTTACATTCGTTCATCCACGTGTACACTTTTACGGTTGATCCTGAAACTGTATTTCCTTCAGTCTCCCACTCAATTTCAGATCTACCTAAAAGGTACTCATGCATATCCAATACGCACGATTTTAGAGAATATAGCTCGCGTATCAAATACCAAGCTATGCACATCCAATGTGCCGATTTTATGATCAAGCCCGACTTAGTACGACTCGTTGTGTGACCATGTAGGTTCGACTTAACGATGGCAGTAGGTTGTTTCCAATGCCTACAAGCTCATGAGCGGGATCTAGTCACTCCATCATAGCTACCCATGTTAAACGAATAATGATTGTGATCATTGTGCCTATCTCGAATAGCGGTTACTAGTTCTCTTGTTTGCGATATCCGTTAATCAAAAGGCATGGTAATAGTCATCCTTATAATTTGATTAACTACACTTATTCCCCGATTCCGAGTTGATTTAACAAATTTCAATCGATATTAACCGTTAATATCATTGACTCTGGCCAGAGATTTCGTTAATCGACTCATCGAGCGGCGCCTAAGAGATATCTCTTCCTTTCGGAATAAACAATTCCTATCTTGGAGACTCACATTGAATTCCGTGTTTCGGACAATACCCAATGATGACCCTTTTAACTCCCTGTTACGGTGAGCGTAAGATCATATCAAAACATTGTGTTACGCACGTAACGCAATCAATGATCCCCTCAAGTTTGAAGAACCTAAAACCCCATCCGTCGCAAGTCCATCTATAATGACTAAACCATGTCATGGTCTCGCGGCTTCGGTCATATCCAATACATGTAACCTAACATATATCTACGTTCCCGATTCGACAAGCACCTTGTCCCATGATTAGCAAAACATAATCATCTCCTCGGCAAACGTACTAGTGTACACGTCCAGTCTATTATCCAATAATAGAAATGCTTCTCTCTTAAGCAAGCTGATCCGCGACTAGGGATGTTTAGAAATGACACTTTAAGTGTGACGGTTTTGCTGCACATGGTCCTCAACCATGTCGACGTCCACACAAGTTCAAATCAAGGTTCATGTAAAAATCATATTACACAACCCAGCACACAGTTTTCATATAAGGTGAATGCATATTAATTTAAGTAAACAAATTTTTTAAAAGGGATGCATTCATATGGACTAAGTATTTTGGTGATACAACGTTTACCTATGGGTATCTCCATACCCATAACCTGCGAGGACTATCGTATTAGATAACTACACTCTACTCTCTTCTTCCTCCTCTAGGTATCTCCATACCCATAGTCTTCGCATGACAGTCACGCACGACTAGAGAGAGCGGTTTTGTAAACGGGTCCGCACGTTCCCGCTAGTGTTAATCATCATCAGGATTGGAACATTTCCAATACCTACGATCACATCTTTTCACAAAATTTCATGGATCAAATGAAATTTTCTGAGTATTGGCTAGAAGTGGTTGTGACCTCGGTATTTTTGGCTTGTACTATTGCGTCTCACGCAATAAACAACCATAAATCCGATAACTCACGACTACTAGAGTTTGGTCATGTATCCTTGATCCATACCACTTCCTTTTGCGATTAATAACCGCAATATACTCGCCTCCGTAAATAGAATCATAAACTATTGGTCTTGTGGAACCTTTCCACATAATCGTGTTTTTATTTAAGCAAAACATGTACACACTTTGTGATCGAAAGTCGTGCTACATATTTGGACGTGCTTAATCTTTGGAAACTGTTGTTGTTATAACTCTTTATAACCAACACGTCCTCCACACCATTATAGATAAAAAATCCTGAATTCTTTCGCAAAGTATGCAAGGATAAACTTCACCTCTATCAATACAAATCCTGATGGGTTTAAATATACATAACCATTATGTATATATTTGTATAACCATTATACATTCTATACATTCACAAGAGTTAGTCTCATGTAATCGAATTACATTCAAACTCATGTGATTACGATGGATTTTATTGACGGTGAACTAGACGCTTTATTTGTATGACAGATAGCCACATACATATCATGACATATATAATTGATCCTAACATCAAATGTAAGGCATCATTTTATTACTTTTCGCGTTTCTTGATGTCTCACATCGAGCCGTTGAAAATTTCTGTCATTCGACATTTCTATTTAACTCCGCCAATGAGTAATATGTTGAAAACCATTTTCAACAATATGTCGATATATGTGCTATAACATAGAACGAGGAACTTCTTAGATCTATCATATAAATCTTCACGCTTATTTCATAAGCGGTCTCGCCTAAATCCTTTGTCGTTACAACAAATATAACGTGGCTCCCACTAACCTTCATGTGTACACAAAGTTTCCATTCGTTCCAACAATGTTATAACTGTTTATAACTTCGTCAAAACGAATATTCCAATTCCGAGAAGCATTCTTTAATCCATCATATGGATCGTTAAAGCATGCATATCCTATTCCGATTCTTATGAATCGACAAAAACCGTAAGGTTGTGTCAAGTACACTTCCTTTAATAAAATTTCTGTTAAGAAATTCGGTTTCGACATCCATCTTGCCACATCATATAGTCATAATATGCGATTATGGCAAGCAGAATTTCGAGAATGGGAAAGCATGGCAACATGCTAAAACGTTTCTTCATAGTCCGACTATGAATTACATGAAACTCTTCGCAACAAGCCTCGCTTTACATATATGCGTATTCCTATCCATGTCGGTTCTTCATCTTGAAAAACCCACTCACATTTCACGGGTCTAACCCAGAAAGTAATGAAATCAAGTTCTGAACTTGATAATTTACATGGATCGAATCTTAGATTTCATGACATTATGTCATGTGGAATCAACTTTTCATAGCATCCTTGTAGGATATCGAATCATCATATGATTTCGATCTATCATCATTAGCCACGATAAATCCGTATTTATCAGCTTACGATATAGCCTACTTGATCTACGAAAAATTTCTTTGTGTGTTCGACTTGCGTTCATCAACTCTTGATGAAGCCATGTCAACTTTCATCGGTACAATGTTCATTTTCAGATCTCGAACTCTTTCGAGATTTATTCTACTCCCACTAGCCCGCATAGAGATAAATGGCACCAAGTTCCAAACTTGTGCGCATCTAGTCCTCCTCCAAGAAGGCATCTCTTCGAGCCACGAAAATCTCATTTTCGTCGGGACGTTAGAATTAATACCCTTTAGTTTCCTTAAGGATAAACGAACAATTTTCAGATTTGGGATTGAGTTTAACCGAAACAAATTTCGAAATATACCCACATCCTCAAATCTGTACAAATGACCACTTCGGAACCATTCCGATCCATATCTCATATGGCGTCTTTTGTACCGATTAGAAGGTTTATGGTCCATATCTTATATGCAACCATTCATTAGTGCCGCTGTCTCAAGGGCGTGTCCCCAAAACATTTTTGGGCCTATTGATTTATCATTTATTGAACCATGTCCAACATGCGTTCATTTCCTCTTTTCGGACACATCTCAATGTTCCGAATAAAGGCAATCATGAAACGATTCCACAATCATAAATGATCATCAATATTCATAACTCAAATATCGCCTCTTCGATCCTATCGAAAGGTTTAGCTCAAATACTCGCCTTCTCGATCCTATCGAAAAGCTTTGATTTTCTTGCTTAGTCGATTTTGTATTTCGTTTTTGAAACTCTTTGAACTTTTCAAAAGTCTCCATTTCGGCACGCATTAAATAAATATTTTCATATCTACTTTAACCGTCCATAAACGTAACAAAATACCGATAGCCTCCTCTTGCCTCGGAACTTATCGGAACATTACATCTAAATGTAATTTCCAATAATTCGTTGAATCTTTCTCCAACCTTTGGAGAATGATGCCATTTGTCGTCTTGCCTAATAAATAAGTATCGCATTAATCAATCGAATCTAATTCGAATGATTCTAGCAATCCATCATATGGAATCTAGATACGCGAATCTCGTTTATATGGCCAAGACGGCAATGCCAAAAGAATCAATCAACCTCTTGGTTTAATCCACCTCGGATTTCACCATTCTTTGAGTCATTAGTTTGGACAACTATTTGTCCGAACTCTCCGTTTTTGAAAACATTTTTCCCAAAATACCCTTAGACATATATTTCTTTCGATCCTGCCTTTGAATTACAAGGACATCCACGCATCTGAATGCATTGGATTCCTCGGATGCTCCAAGCATCTCCTATTCAAATTTACATCGCATCTCATGCAACTTCGGGATCGACTTATCTATCGAATGCATATGATATTCGGTCACGACGATTAAATCCCGTACCAACAACACACGAGTGGTAATCAAAGACCCATAAGGCGTCTCAAAATTAACCTACTCTTTGAGCCGCTTTGAACCATTCAACGCGCTCTAGCTCTTGAAACTATTTCGTGAGCGTTGTGTTTTATTTTCATATACACCCGAATTCTCAAAACAATTTTGAGAAATTTGCGTCTACACATGCCACGACAAGGCACGTAATATCGTTCGATTCCTTCTTAAAGTTTATCGAACCCGGCTTTCTCTAAAGCCAATGCCTCGAGCCCCGAATCAACCATTTCCGTGTCCAACACATTCCTTTAAGTCTAAAGAACTATTCTTTAACTATCAAGGTGAATAACGGTAATTCCGGCCCAAAAGCCATCTATCATATCTATCTCATCGATATATTTGGTGTTGCTTGAAAACATAATTCTAAACGGATGATGAAAATTAACTCCTAACCGTGCGTACTTAATCTATATGCTTATATGATGAATATATGAATGTGTTATTTTTATCGAATCGATAACCCTCATACCGATACGGGACTCCAAGTCCATAACACTCAAGACCCATATTTCCGTTCCTCCCACAAGTGACTTTAGCCTATCGGGTGGGATCCCGTTATTTAGGTAGGATGAATATCCAATCGTATCCAATACGACTCTTGAACCTTTATAGGATTTCGGTGATAGATCGTATCCTATACAATCCCTGTTCCGTGTGTGCATCCTATCTATGCCCCGAACTCCAATCTGATTGGCCTGGACGGTTAAGTCACAACCATCTCCAACGTATCGTTCAAATAAGCTACTAGTGAGTCGACTTTAACCTGTGCCTCACAAGTCCCGATTTAACGCTTGCCACCCTTTCGATTGTTTCAATATCACGTGCCCGACTTTAGCCTGAACCCACGTGAAACGTAACACCGAACTCGGTAGTTGTGGATATGGAAGGCATTTCCATGACTTAAATATTATGAGGGATCATGCCATTGCATGTTTAAATTAATTTGTGACATAATAATATTATATCACTATCACAAGATTTGTAAATGCATATGATTTATTTAGGGAGATTAATTATTCTAAATAATTAATTATCTAATATGCTATAATGTTTGATGCCGATCAAATCGATATAAAGAACTCAAAATTCCGAGCTTCGTAGCCAAAGTTATCGCGAAAACAAAAACAGCATCCAGAGAAGGGTCCGTTATAACGGACTTCCCCATCCGTTGTAACGCAAGGGCCCAACGGGCGCGAGAAAACCTCGCCCGGGACGCGTCCGGGGCGCCAAAAACTGCCCCCGGGGCGGCAGAAAAACTGTTTTTCTGCACCCTTTCGTTATTTCATTAGAACGACACTAATACTTCGCTCAAATGAAATATATTACAACATGAAAGTTCTAGATAATCTCATTATCTAACTAACACAATTTGAACCATTCAAATCGGAATTTCCTACTGAACGTTATACCAGTTTTAGTAAAATACGAACAAACGAAAAGGTAAGTATATCCAATACACACCTTTTCAACCAGAAAACTACAGACACCTTTTCAGTATTCTGTTGAAACAAAAATATTAAGTTGATCCAACCGACTTTGAACATGAAGGAAAGTTCTAGATAATCTTATTATCTAACTAACCCAATTGGATTGGACTCAATTGGACTTTCGATGCGACATATACGGACGTTTTAGTCTCTGTATGTCAAACAGTCACACCCTTTCAGTATTCCATAAAAACGACACTGATAATTCGTTCAAATGAAAAACCTTTCTGTATCAAAGTCATAGATAATCTCATTATCTAACTACGCCAATTTGATCCAATCAATTTGGAGTTTCCCACTGAAAATTATCTTAGTTTTACTCACTGTTTCGTATTCTAATTTTCTGCAGATTTTGCCGTTTCGTCCGTTTTCGCTCGTTTCCAAAACGATAAATCATGAAACTTTTTCACGATCATTCCTAGATACTCTCAATCAACTTTTGATCGATCTCTAGCGAATTCCACTTGTGATTTTAACGGAATTTGACTTTCTCTATATGTAACATCATGCAAACGGGTACGAACTTTGATAACCCGTGCGTATATCTAATATACGACTATGATTCGACCCTCGAATCGATGGCGATCGCTCTGATACCACTGTTGGGAATTCACCCCGACCCCGGGCCCGCGCAGCGGAATGAAGGCCCGGTCCGATTTCCCGATTCCCGAGATCACGCCACGACTTCGAGGGTACGATGCGAATAGAAGGATAGATCTATACCAGTGCCAAATTGATGGCACACGAAGGGTTGATCGCCGCCTTCTATTTCCTGTCACGTTGGTGACAATCCGCGCGTCCCACACCACGCGTCCTTCACCAATCGTTTGCTACGCCGGTTCACTCGACTTCGTCCTCGTGCGTCCAAGCGTTTCCACCGTCTTTCTTACTCGAGTCGATCACAATCGAAGAGTCACAAACGTCACTCCTCTACTTGTATCCACGGTGATTCGTAAGACGTCGGTCGCGGATGCACCTGCCTAGACGATGCACCGGCGAACTTGCTCGATCTAATCGATTCTCTATTATTCGAGAAACTCCTTTCTCGATTTCTCTCTCTTCGTACCTTTTCACTCACGAAAGATCAAATCTGAATTTGCTCTTTTTCTTGTGTATTTGGCAAAATAATTCTGATTGAATTGCGTAGTCAGGAGAGAGAAAATATCCTATTTATATCTAATAGGATCAGGATTAGCCAAAAGGCATGTATATCCAATATACATCCTTTCACACAGAATACTGCATGAACCTGGTCAGTATTTTGTCCAGACGAAATTGATAAATTTCTCTGACAGAAAATCACCCGACATGAAAGTTGTAGATAATCTTATTATCTACACAACCCAATTTGGCCCAGCCCAATTGGAGTTCGTATGCAAAAGTTATGACTGTTTTACTAACTGTATGTCATACTGTTGCACCCTTTCGGTATTTCACATAAACGACACTGATACTTCGTTCATATGAAATATATTTCTACATGAAGGTTATAGATAATCCAATTATCTATCTAACCCAATTTGAACCATTCAAATTTCCCACTGACAGTTATGGCCACGAATGTACGCTTACATTCGTTCATCCACGTGTACACTTTTACGGTTGATCCTGAAACTGTATTTCCTTCAGAGACTAGTTGCGAAAGGCTACTCTCAACAACCCGGTACCGACTATCAAGAGACGTTTGCGCCGGTGGCAAGACACGAGACGATTCGGTTGTTGATTGCATTGGCGGCGCATAAAGGTTGGAAACTACACCAACTTGATAATCAGCTTTTCTAAATGGTGTGTTGAAGGAAGAATTGTACGTGGAGCAACCGCAAGAATTTGTGGTTGAAGAAGACGACACCAACTTGTTGATTGCATTGTACGTGGAGCAACCGCAAGAAACTACACCAACTTGATAATCAGCTTTTCTAAATTCAGTTCACCATTCATAGTTGTTCATTATAATTTGAACTTCCATACATGTTGTTATGCCAGTTATATAATTGCCCTGATCTAATAAAATATTCTTGTTTATCTTCACTATCAGATATATAATTACACTGATAAAAAAATTATGCTTACTATTTTGGAACCTGGCTTTACTGGTTTATAGAATTTCCGGTGTCGATACAATTATTTTGGTCACTTCTAGATAAATAACTTTAGTTGTCAGAAAAATCATTGTCAAGGATTTAGGCAAGCCGAGTAAAAGAAGAGCTAATATCAGGAAAAAAAAAGACCGAAAAAGAAACGTACCTTCAAGGAACTCCTCAAGGAACTCTTAATGGTTGATTATGGAAATCGCCGTAATGATATTTGATGTAAATTGTGCATATACTATAGAGAAAGGCAGAGTCACAATAGAGAGCTTCAATTTACATAAAACAAGACAAAAAAATGAAGGACAATTATATTTTTCATCCTCATTTCCCCCGCAATTCTCCCATACTAATTAATCTCATAATTAGCAAAGTGAATTAATAATTAATTTATGATTACTAAAAATTTAATATGAAATTAAAGTCCATGCTAATTAATGATTAAGTCTAAGTATTTAAAAATAAATAATTATCAATTAATCGTTAATCCAAATCACTAATTATCGGATTAGCCGTGAATTACTATTGTGGAGAAATTACGGAAGAATCTAGGGAACATGATATATGGCCTCAAAAATGAATGGTCCTCAAAGAAGATTGAAAAGTAAACTGAATTTCACTTTCGGTCATGACTTAGATTTTTCATAGTCTAAAATGAATGGTTCTTAAAAAAGATTGAAAAGTAAACTAAATTTCACTTTCGGTCTTGACTTAGATTTTTCATAGTCTTTCTTGGACAGCTAGCTAAGATCAATCATCCAATCACTATTTTCTTCAGGCTTAGAAACATGGTGACCCAAATCCATGTTTTGCAGATTTTTCTATCGACCAGTTGACGAATAGTTTAGTGTATGCTTTTGTGAAAATTAAGAAAGAAAAAAAAAATGTTAAGACTAGGCTTCTTTTAAGTTCTATTTTGTACCATAATTCGATGTTTTGCATATCTCAACCGTTCACCAAGAAAAACTCGATTTTATGTGATAGTCAGCAGAAAATTCGTCCGTGTAAATCGAGAAAATCAATGCAAATATTCTTATCATTTTAAAGATATGGAAATAAATCAGTTTTATTTGATAGCATCGGCTAAGGTGACTTGCTTGCAAATGATTAATTGTGTTATTGTTAAATTAAGCTAATTAAGAGGTAGTATGTCAAGGTAACATCTAAAATGTATCGAATTTGAGTATGTATTAAGCCTCGTAAAATAAAAAATAGAAGATAGATAGGAAACAGGAACTGCTGGTAATTTGTATTCATCAATTGAATTAATTAAGAGAAAGAGATAGAAACAAATGAAATGATTTTTTCTAGTAAGTGCTCCCGAGGGAGTAAAATCAAATGTGCCCGTTCAAATGCTTCAAATGAAAAAGTACCAAAGTATAAGTTCATTACATAATTTTAAATTTGATTGCATCTATAATATAAGAAATAAATGAAAAGAAAATACATGATTTCTCCCGTTTTTTGCTCTTTGCGTGCTTAAAAGGTTTCTACCGGTTGCACAATCCTCGCGCAAATGATCCTGAATTCATGAATTTTATCTTGTTTGTCTTGGATACCATGCAGAAAAAGCATTCATCACTCTTCCTTTCCATCCCACAAGTAGCCAGTTCTTATCATCCTCGATAAAAAAGCTCTCATGGTAAACTTCTCTCACCGTATCCTTGATTCTCTTGAATATTACCTGATCCAAAGGCAACTCCTCAAATCCCGCTCTCGAGTTCCTGTTATGCCATAGCTTATATGTATCGGGCCGTACAAACCTTTCTGACCCCTCACATGCTATCACATTAGCCACTACAAGGCCCCATTCATTTTCTAAGGACCGTCTTTGTTTACTGCCTCGCGGTATGGTAGCGTCCAAAAGATCAAACTTGGCAGAGCTATAAAGCAGCATTTGTTTAAAGCGGTCTACAAACAATGAGCTGTCATATGACCCATTAACAATTCCTTGTATGAAAACATGGGGCTTGATGTGTCTAATAATATCAAGAACTCGATTTTTCGGGCTGTACGTTGAATCTGCTTCGTCTCCGAGATATTCAGAACCATGAAAAGAGTTCACAATAAGCACTTCGTCTTTCTCAATGTTGAGATCATCAACATTAATATTATCCCATTTTGTATATATGCCTCTATACTCGAGAGGAACACCAAAAGTTGTGCAGACACTTGCAAGCTTCTGCCTTATGGGTTCAATTCGATCATTAGGTGAATACCTCGATACTTGAGCTTCAATATTAGTTATCCGAAGTTTTGGAGGGCCACCTTTTCTTATAGAGAGCCCATGAATTAAACATGGCCAATGAAAGCGAAATGCAGCCCCCAGATTAATGATGTGCAATTTCGTTGACTTCCCGATTGCATTGAGGATTGTATGGTTTGCAAAGTACTGAGAAGCGATGAGAACGGGGCTTGAGACTTGACACGTAGAATAAGCATCTAAGTAATCGGTTTCAGTTTGTTGTGAAACCAAAAGTTTAAGGTACGGCTCGTCACTAATTATGTTTAAACGAGCTTCGAGTGCCTTGACAAAGATATGGGCCATCCTTTGCACCCCATCCCCGTCAGGGAAAGAGTGCATTCTTATTTGCTTTATTAGTTGATTAGCGTTTTGGGTATCATTTATAGCTATTGCTTGCGAACAATGAACAAGAAGAGCTCTGAGATCAACTAAACTCTCGTGGATTTTCTTTTTACCGTTCCGTTTGGTTTCAGTCTGCATGGTTTCGCGCAGACGATGAGCTTGTTTGGCAAATTGTTCATGTCCAAGAAACACTTTATCAATTTGGTCATCAAGATTTTTGAGATTAAGCACACAAATTTTACTCTTTCGTCCCTCCACGAGGGACAGATCTTCAGAATGCGCGTTCTTTTTACCCTTCAATCTCACGTGATCCTTATCTTTCTCCTCACGTTCTTTTAACTTCCTTCCAACGGAATCATCGTCTCTTTTGGTTTGTAAATTTACTGCCAGTTTATTGCATGCAAAACTAGGAAGGAACTTCAGCCCTTCTTCCATCCCTCTCTTGAATTCTATAACCGGTAAGCTCTCATTTTGAATGTGACTGGCCAAATTAGCATATGCTTCTGGCCAATTTGTTTGTGGTAAATTATTAATCGAACAAAGTGGATACATTTGTCCGATAATATCATAATATGATCTCTCCACAGCTTGAAGAGCGGCCTTATCTGGATATACATTAATATCTTCATCGATGTTTTCATCTAGAAGGGTGTTACTTATGTTCTTCAATGCTTCACTTGTCGATATTTCGTAATTTTGATGATTCAATGCAAGATTGCTGTTATAGGGGGTGTTTTTTGATATCTTTGGGTGGCTATTGAGAAGAACCTCGCTTGTGCCTGTGGTGGTTATTTCCATTTCTTCAAGAGTAGAAATTAATTTACCTAAAATTCAATTTAGATTTAGAAGCTATTCCAAAAAAAAAGATCAATCTGATTTGTATTATTACGCCTGTGTCCTCTCTGTTATTATCTGATTGGTGTTAGTATAATTATTCAGGCCCAAAAAAAAAGATCAATTTAGATTTAGAAGCTATTCCAAAATTATTCAAACCATATCATAAAAAAGGAAAATAAATAAATTTGGAATCAGGATAGAAATAATAAAAAAAAAGATCAAGCTATGATAAAAATTAAAAAAAATCTAACAATACCTTGAAGGAAGCTTAAGCTCTGATACTAGAGAAAACCCTAATTGTTGTTGTGGAAAACTCAAAATTGTTAATCTACAAAAGAGAAGAGAAGATTGGATAAGTAAGCCAAGTTTCACTTTCGGTCTTGACTTGCTTTTTGGATGTCCACATATGTTTGGTTCTACATGAAACAAAAGGAACGAATTATTTCTTGGCTATTCATTGACTAATAATATTTGTGTTTGACTAAATTATTGGATTCCGAAAAAAAATAACATGCTTATGTTTGTTTTGACATTATGATTATTTTAGTAAAGTGAATGAAATTACAATAATACCATTTCTTGTAGAACAATTAAAAAATAAATAATTTAATGATACATCATTAATAAAAATAAACAATATAATTATTTAATCAATTATAATTATACATTTAGAAGGAGCATATCAAGCCCAAATATATTTTTGTGTTGAAAATAATTATAATTAATAATATTATATTTATAATAACTAATAATATTAAAATTAGTATACTATAATTAATAAGTATATTATAGTTATTTAATTATATATTATATTTAATTAATAATTATAATTATTCAACAATTATTTTTCATTTAGTTTATATAATATTTTCTTAAAATAAATATAATAATTATTTTAAAGGGGATTTACATATTTACCCTTTGTTAAACTTAAAATTACATTTTACCCTTCTTAAAATTAAAATATCATATTTACCATTTCATAAATCTAAAATATCGTATTTAACCAATGGTCAACATTTAAAATTACTATTTTACCCTTCTAAAAATCCAAAATATCATCCCTTTAAAAATAAAAATATCATATTTACCCTCTCAATAATAAAATAACATACGCGTCCTTACTCACTCGACAAGAAGAAATGACGCCATACAATTTAATAGTATTTTTAATTATGATTATATTTTTTCTATGAAGTTATATTTTTTTACATTTCTGTTTATGTCATTTAAGGTTGGTAGAATGATTATCTTTTGAAATATTATTGATGTACTTTTTGCATTTATATTGTTATCTATGGGATTACATTGCTATATTATGTGGGTAAATATGATATTTTTATTTTTAAAAGAGTAAATTTGATATTTTGAATTTTTAGAAGAATAAATATGTAAAGGGTAAAATAGTAATTTTAAATGTTGACCTTTAATTTTAACGGAAAAATGGATGGTTTTTAATTTTTGGGTAAATGCGATATTTTAGATTTATGAAAGGGTAAATGTCAAATTTTAATTTTACGAAGGGTAAATATATAATTTTAAGTTTAAGAAAGGGTAAATATGTAATTTTTAGTTTAAGAAAGGGTAAATACGTAAATCCCCCTTATTAGAAGATATTTTCGTAAATATCATGATAATATCACATTATCATTATTTTTGGTGAAAATTATTTCTCATGAATTCATGAAAATGTGTCACATGATAGGAATGTAACATTCTCCTAGTATTCTCGTGATGTGTCACACAAAGCAATCACATTTTCATGACCTAATTTTCCGAAAAAAAACTATAACTTTCGTGATTCAAACACACCCTTAATTAATTAAATAATAGACAACTCCTTACAGCTTCTTCTAGCCAAGCAAGTTGGGAATAAGCCTCATGTAGAGCATTTAAAATCTCTAATTAGGTTTGCAAATTACTAATCCTCAATTCTTGCAAATCATTTTGATCTGTTCCATTTTTATGTGATGCAAAATGAATGAAGTTCTGGAAAATTTTCAGCTAATCTGATCATTCCAATCCAATCTGAATTCCAAAAATTTATTAAACTTCCACTTTTAATTTCAATTTAACACTTCAATTGAAAATGTCATACAATTTGGTCATCATTCCAAATTATGAATATCTAGGATTGTATTTACGGGGGTCCACTATTCGGATCCGGTTCGTGATCATATCAGATCGATATCTATATTATTTTTCGGATACGGAATTACTCGGATCCGGATATGATTCGGACAAACGGATACGAATACGACTCGAATATTGTCGAATACGGATAAGAATACGGATTCGGTTCATTTTCCGATATTAAAACACATACTATGTTATGATAACATAACTTATTCTTTAGCTATAAATATATATAATTTATTAATTTCTGAAATGAACGATATATATGATTATATTTAATCCTGATTTTAAATTGTGATTATAAATAACTCACAAATCATTAATTAATAATTCCTATATGATTTTTCATATATATATATATATATATATATATATATATATATATATATATATATATATAGAGAGAGAGAGAGAGAGAGAGAGAGAGAGAGAGAGAGAGAGAGAGAAGAGAGAGATGCTAACAAGAATCCATAAAAAGAATTCAAAAAAGAATCTAAATATCAAAATATATTGTTGAAATTAGCAAATATATTCTTGTATTTATCAAAATATACTATTGAAAATATATTATTTTATTCTAAATTTTAACTATGTTAACATATTAGTTTCATAGTATATTTTGCAAATTTGAATAATATATTTTTCTAATTTCGTCAGTATATTTTGCATTCGTGGATTCTTTTTTTAAATTCTCCTTAGCAAGCATGCATGTATATATATATATATATATATATATATATATGTATATATATATATATATATATATATATATATATATATATATATATATATATATATATATATATATATATATATATATATGCGGATCCGATTCCGAATACTCGAATCCAATTCCGTGTATCTGGATCCTTAAAAATACATAGATCTGGTCCCGACAACAAAATCGAATATCGGATCCGGTTCCGGATTCAAAATTAGTAACCATATCCATATCCGGATCCGATGGATCCGAGTTTTTATACGACGAGTGGGGTGACGGCGAGTTCGTGAGCTTTCGAACCTGGCGCGACATGGTAAAAATCTGGGTGTATCTCCTCTCAATTTGGGGGTTGTAATTTGACCCAGGGTAATAATTTGGATTTTTGTTAGTAATATGTACATACATAACAAAATGGAGGTAAGTAAATGCCAACCGAGTTCTTATACTAGGTCGAGCCAGACCATAGACTAGGTAGGGTAAGTTAAATCTCTTACTAATCCTACAACAAACTATGTGCATATTTTTCCGGTTGTCAATATATTAAAAGACTTGCAGTTTTTTCAAATAAAAGGAATTCATGAATACAATTTCGCTATATAAATTCAAATTTATGGCAAGAAAATTATGAAACAAAACGAAAAAAAACAGAAATTATTGCAAAGCTTACAAAGCTTTCAGCACTTGCACAATACTCATACAGATTGATAGTTCAATACTTTTTGTTGTAACAAGACCGTAGGCACACACACTCTCTCTCACACACACACTATAATCTAAATGATATCATAATTGAAAGTCTCTGCATAGTCGATAGTTCAATACTATTATCGTAGATATAAGTAGAAATTTAACAATTTGTTTGTCTTGGATGCCATGTCGAAAAAGCACTCATCACCCGCCCCTTCCATCCGAGAAGCAGATATTCATTATCATTCTCGACAAAAAAATCCTTATTGTAAACTTCTCTCATCTTATTCCTGATTTTCTTGAATATTGTTCGATCCATACGAAACTGCTCAAATCCTGCTCTCAAGTTCCTAGAATGCCATTGCTTATACGTTTCTGGCCTTACAAACCTTTCCGAACCCTCACATGCTATCACATTAATCGCCAAAGGGCCCCATATATTGTTTTCTAAGAACCATCTTTGTTTATTGTCTTGCGGTATGGTAGCCTCAAACGTATCAAATAATGCAGAGATAAAAAGTAGCATTTGCTTAAAACGATCGGCAAAAAACAAACCACTAAATGATGCATTGACAATTGTTTGAATTAAAACATGTGGGTTCATCTGCTTTATAATATCAAGAACTCGATTTTTAGGATTGTAAGTTAAATCTGTTTCATCCCCAATATTTTCGAAACTGTGCAAACAGTTCACAATAAGCATCTCGTCTTTCTCAATGTAGAGATCTTCGACATGAATTTCATCCCATTTTGTACATATCCCTCTATACTCAATAGGCACACCAAATGTTCTTGAGTACCCCGCAAACTTCCGCCCTATCACTTCAATTTGTTGCGCAGGTGAGGAACTAGATTCCAAAGCTTCGATATTTGTTATCCGAAGTTTTGGAGGTCCCCCTTCCCTTTTAGAGAGTGCATGAATTAGACATGGCCAAGTAAAGCCAAATTCAATGCCAATATTTATTATATGCAATTTTGACGCATTTCCGGTTGCATTAAGAATTGTATCATTGGTGAAGTAATGGGAAGCCATAAAAATCGGCGATGATAATAAAAAGATGCGTTCATCATCTGAGTTTTCTGTCATAGTAACTTGTGGAGCCACACGTGGTTTGAAGAGGTCATTACTAGTTCCATTTAAACGAGCTTCGAGTCCTTTGACCAAAATGTGGGCCATTCTCTGCACTCCGTCGCCGTCTGGAGAAGAGTGCTTCCTTATCTGGTTTATTAATTGATTAGCATGTTGATTCTCGTTAATAGATATTGCTTGCGAACAATGGATGAGAAGAGTTCTGAGATCAACTAAACTCTCACGGGTTTCTGTCTTACTTTGTGAATTCTTTCGACTCTCCATGATTTCACGAAGACCAAGAGCTTCTTTTGCAAAATGTTTTTCATGCAAAAATAATACCTTATCGATCACCACTTCTTGGTTCTTAAAATAAAGCACATAAATTTTACACTTTCGTCCCTCCACGAGGGACAAGTCCCCACAATTTGTGTGCTTTTTACCCTTGAACCTCACGAGATCCTTATCCTTTACCTCGTATTTGTTTGACTTTCTTCCAATTGAATTACCATTCTTTTTGGCTTGTAAATCAATGGCCAATTCGTTATCGTTAATACTAGGGAGGAACTTCATTCCTTCTTCATACCCTTTCTCGAATTGTAAAGCGGGTAAGCCAATCTGATGAGAGCCCGAGAAGCTACCAATTGAACCCGAAAACCCCTGATGCCAGTTTGGATGTGGTAAGTTACTCGGTGAAGATAGATAATTTTGTCCAAGAATATCATAAAACGATTTCTCGATTGTTTGAAGAGCCTCCTTCTTAGGATATACATCATCATTTCCGTTGTTGTTATCTTCGAAAAGTATCGTGCTTATGTTTTGCAATGCTTCATCTGTGGTTATCTTGCAAATGCCATGGTTGGAAGAAAATCGTTCCATTTCTTCAAAAGAAAAAAACAGATTGACCTAAAATTCAGAGTTATCATTAAAAGTTGTTCATTACAATTGAACTTCCAAACACATGTTGTTTATAGTACTGCCAGATATAATTGCACTGATATCTTTTTTTCTGTTTACTATTGTCAAACCTGCTTTTACTGGTTTTTAGGTTTACCGGTGTCGATACAATTATTTTGTTCACTTTTAGATAAATAACTTTGGTTGTCAGAAAAATCATTGTCAAGGATTTTGGCAAGCTGAGTAAAAGAAGAGTTAATATCAGAAGAAAAAAAATCGAAGAAGAAATTTACCTTGAAGGAACTCTTAATGGTTGATTATGGAAATCGCCGTAATGATATTTAATGTAAATTGTGCAGACTATAGAGAAATGCAGAGTCATAATAGAGAGCTTCAATTTACATTAAAAAAAAATGAATGGTCCTCAATGAAGATTGAAAAGTAAATTAAGTTTCACTTTCGGGCTTGACTTGGACTGTTGACTTGGATTATTCACAAGTCTTTCTTGGACAGCTAAGATCAATCATTCAATTAGTCTTGTGTTGAGGCTCAAAACATGTAGACCCAAATCCATGTTTTGCGGATCTTTTTATCGACCATTTGATGAATATTTTAGTGTATGCATTCATGAAAAATTAAGAAAGAAAAAACTGTTAAAAGGCTAGGCTTCTTCTATCTTTCACCACTATTCGATGTTTTGCATGTCTCAAACCGTTCATCAAGAAATCTCAATTTTATGTGATAGTCAACAGAAAATTGGTCTGTGTAAATCAAGAAATGAATGTAAATATTCTTATCATTTTGAAGATAATGGAAATAAATCAGTTCTATTTGAATAGTTGCGTTATTGTTAAATTAAACTGAGTAAGAGGTAGTATGTCAAGCTGTCTTCTCAAATGTATCGAATTTGAGCAAGTATTTAACCCCCTAAAGGAAAGTTTATTAGAAGATAGATAGGAGACAGAACTGCAGGCCATTTGTGTTCATCAAATGAATTAAATGAATGATTCTTTTTAGTAAGAGTTCCCGAGGGAGTAAAAATCAAATATGTCCTTTCAAGTTTCAAATGCTTTAAATGAAAAAAAATACAGAAGTATAAACTTCATCACATAATTTAAAGTGTGATTGCATCGACAATTTTATAAGAAAGACATGAAAATAGAACACGTGATTTCTCCCTCTTTTTCTTTTCGCGTGGTTAAAAGGTTTCTAACAGTTGCACAATACTCGCGCAAATGATCTTGAATACATGAATTTTATCTTGTTTGTCTTGGATACCATGCCGAAAAAGCATTCATCACCCTTCCTTTCCATCCCACAAGTAGCCATCCCTTATCATCCTCGATAAAAAAACCCTTGTGGTAAACTTCTCTCACCCTATCCATGATTCTCTTGAATACTACTCGATCCAAAGGCAACTGGTCAAACCCCACTCTCGAGTTCCTGTTATGCCATAGCTTATACGTATCGGGACATACAAATCTTTGTGACCCCTCACATGCTACCACATTAACCGTTATACGGTCCGATACATTTTCTAACAACCGTCTATGTTTATTATCTTGCGGTATGGTAGCGTCCCAAATATCAAACATTGCAGAGCCATAAAGTAGCAACTGTTTAAATCGGTCGACAAAAAATGAACTGTTAAATGACCCATTACTAATTCCTTCGATGAAAACATGTGGCCTGATCTGTCGTATAGTATCAAGAACTCGATTTCTTGGACTGTATGTTAAACCTGCTTCGTTCCCAAGATACTCCAAGCCATGCAAAGCGCTCACAATAAGCACTTCGTCCTTCTCAATGTTGAGATCATCAAGGCGAATTTCATCCCATTTTGTATATATGCCTCTATACTCAAGAGGCACGCCAATAGTTCTAGCAAAATCTACCAACTTTTGCCTTGCCGCTTCGATTCGTTCACCAGATGGAAATCTCGATATGTGAGCTTCAATATTAGTTATTCGAAGTTTTGGTGGCCCGGCCATCCTTACAGAGAGAGCATGAATTAGACATGGCCAAGGAAAGCGAAATTCAGTTCCAAGATTAATTATATGCAATTTCGATGCCTTCCCAAGTGCATTGAGGATTGTATGGTTTACAAAGTAATGTGAAGCCATGAGAACAGGGTTAGATATTATACATATACGGAAAACATCCAAGTAATCAGTCAGAGATTCTTGTGGCACCAAAAGTTGTCGGCACGGCTTGTCAATAGTTCCGTTTAGACGAGCTTCAAGTGCATTGACAAATATGTGGGCCATCCTTTGCACCCCATCTCCATCAGGAAAAGAGTGCATTCTTATACACTTTATTAGTTGATGAGCGTTTTGGGTATCATTTATAGCTATTGCTTGTGAACAATGGATAAGAAGAGTGCTGAGATCAACTAAACTCTCGTGAATTTTTGTCTTACCCTTCGGCTTGGTTCCACTCATCATGATTTTACGTAGACAAAGGGCTTCTTTCCCATAATGTTCTTCGCGTAGAAGAAACACTTTGTCAAGTTCATCATCTCGATATTTGAAATAAAGCACGGGAATTTTCCACTTTCGTCCCTCTGCAAGGGACACATCCTCAGAATTCGCATGCTTTTTACACTTCAACCTCGTGTGATCCTCGTTATCTGTTCTCTCGGCTTCTTTTAACTTCCTTCCAACCGAATCACCATCTTCTTGATCCTCCGAATTAACTGCCAATTTATTGCTGCCAAAACTCGGAAGGAATTTCATCCCTTCTTCAAACCCTTTCTTGAATTCTACAATTGGTAAGCTCTCATTTGGATTGTGATCACTCAAACTACCATACGGTTTTGGCCAATTATTAGACTGTGGTAAATGTGGATACCTTTGTCCAATAATGTCGTAATATGATCTCTCGATGGCTTGCAAAGCGATCTTATCTGGATATACATTAATATCTTCACTGATGTTTTCATCTAGAAGTATATTACTTATGTTCTTCAATGCTTCATTTGTTGATATTTCGTAATTTTGATGGTCCGTTGCAAGATTACTATTAGAGGTGTTAATTGATATCTTTGGGTGGCTATTGAGAAAAACCTCACTTGTGATCCTTCTCTCCATTTCTTCAAGAGTAGAAATTAATGGACCTAAAATTCAATTTAGAATTAGAAGTTATCTCCAGTAACAAAAAGAAATTGATTCGTATTACTATGCAAGTGCCCACTCTGTTATTGTCTGATCGGTGTGACTATAATTATTCAGACCTAAACAATTAC
Organism: Luzula sylvatica; assembly: GCA_946800325.1. Taxonomy (NCBI): domain Eukaryota; kingdom Viridiplantae; phylum Streptophyta; class Magnoliopsida; order Poales; family Juncaceae; genus Luzula; species Luzula sylvatica. The sequence continues at coordinate 53,345,602 of OX326961.1, forward strand.
TTATGCTTCATTGAAACTGAAATTAGGACCATATCAGAAAAAAGGCAAAACAAGAAATCGGAACCTAGATACAAATAATAAAGAAAAAATTAATCTATGATAAAAAAAAAGAAAAAAAAAAAGAGTATCTAACCGTACCTTGATGGATGCTGTTTTTTGGGATAAAAGAAAAAAATTAATCTATGATAAAAAAATTAACCTAGATACAAGAAGCTTTGGCTCTGAGAAAAAAAAAAGAGTATCTAATCGTTGGTGTGGAAAACTGTTAATCTACAAAAGAGAAAAGAAGATTGGGAAAGTTTCACTTTCGGTCTTGACTTGACTTGTTTTTTGGATGTCCACAGATGGTTGGTTCTACATGAAAGAAAAGGGGCGAATTCTTTCTGGCTATTCATGACATGTGATTAAATGAGACTAAATAGACCTTAATTATTCACTGAATTTTCTGTTTACTTGTCCTTTATATGCTGTTTTAGTAGGTCTTAGGGTTTACATTAGAGGTGGCAAATCCGGTCCGAACCCGAAAAAACCGTCCGACTCGCCTGAGGTCCGACTCGCCCGTGATCCGAAAAATTTAGAAAATTCAAACGACCGAACCCGTCCGACCCGAACCCGAGAAATCCGACCCAAAATTGACCCGGCGTGACATATTATAATTATTATTCCGACCCAGCTCGACCCGAATCCGAGTTGTCCGAAACCCGATAAACCCGATTATGACAAGTCCGAACTCAAATAGTCCGAACCCAAATTGACCCGGTGTTATCATTTTTTTTAATTCAATCTATTAACTAATCTCTGTAATATTATATTTATTACATTTTTCAAGAGTGAGATGGCACCGGTGCTTTCAAATAAAAAACAGAGACCTGTATTTGGATAATATTTTAATTTTATATCTAATATTTTGACAAAATTCATTTATAGAATCTTTAAAAAAAATCCGACACAACCCAAATTTGACTAACCCGAATTCCGAAAGAATCCGAATCCGGAACAAACCGCGTCCGCGAATCACCCCAAACTTGGAGCATAAGAGTCGTATTAAGGAATTTATATTCCTATTTTTAGCAGAGGTGTTCAGTTATATTATAGAAATATATGTTAGTGTCAAAGTAAAGTTAATCTCTAATAGAGGATGCAATCATGTTTAGGATTGTGATAATGTGAGATTATCACGGTAATTATATTCTTTGGAATGTGATTTTCGGGAATGACATTCGCATTGACTAATAATATTTGTGTTTGGTTAATTTTTTGGGTTTCAAGGAAAATAACATGCCCATGTTTGTTTTGACACCATGAATATTTGGTAAAGTGAATGAAATTACAATAGTACCATTTCTTGTAGAATAATTAAATAATCAATAATTTTATGATACATCATTAATAAAAATAAACAATATAATTATTTAATCAATTATAATTATACATTTAGAAGGAAGGATATCAAGCCCAAATATATTTTTGTGTTTAAAATAATTATAATTTATTATATTTATTAATTATTATAATTAATAATATTATATTTATTATAACTAATAATATTATAATTAGTATACTATAATTAATAAGTATATTATAATTATGTAGTAATTATATTACAATTAATTAATAATTATAATTATAATTATTCAACAATTATTTTACATTTAATTTATATATTCTTTTCTTAAAATAAATATAATTATTATTTTAATTATAACTACAATTATCTAATTATATTTAATTTACAAATAATCAAAGAAATTTTCCAAAAAAATAAACAATATAATAAAAAAAGGATATTTTTGTAAATATCATGAAAATGTCAAATTACCATCATTTTAGGTGAAAATTATTTTTCATGAATTCATGAGAATGTGTCACATCATAGGAATGTAACATTCCCGTAAGATTCTCACGATGTGTCATACAAAGCAATCACATTTTCATGACCTATTTTTCCAAAAATAAACTAATACTTTCGTGATCCAAACACACCCTTAATTAATTAAATAATAGAGGACTCCTCACAGCCTCTTCTAGCCAAGCAAGTTGGGAATAAGCCTCGTGTGGAGCATTTGAAATCTCTAATTAGGTTTGCAAATTACTAATCCTCAATTATTGCAAATCATTTTGATATGTTTTATTTTTATGTGATGCAAAATGAATGAAGTTCTGGAAAATTTTCAGCTAATCTCATTCCAATCCAATCTGAATTCCAAAAATTTATTAAACTTCCACTTGTAATTTCAATTTCACACTTGAATTGAATAATTCATACAATTTGGTCATCATTCCAAAATATGAATATCTAGGATTGCATTTTATCTCCTCTTGGCAGTACTTGAGCATTTCATCTATTAAAATTCACCCATTTTGAGTTGTCCCCCCTGCCTAGAATACTTTCATAAGACATTGGTGTGATGGCGAGATTGAGAGCTTTTGAACCTGGCGCGGTCGCGACATGGTAAAAATCTGGGTGTGTCTCCTCCCAATTTGGGGGCGTAAATTTGGCCCAGGATATTATTTTTTTAATAGAGTTCTTCTTTCATACACCAATTTTTTTTCTATTTTTTGTGATTGATCTAACCTTAACAATGGTTAATAAAAATGTATTTTGGGTAAGTTTTTTCTTTAATTATTTCTCTATTTGCAGTACAACAAATCATTATTCCTCCGTCATTCCAAGAAATTTACTTGGCATGAAATATTTGCTTCTGATATGGCCATTTATTAAATTTTAATTTAATATGTATTATTTGATTAACATTTACACATTAAACAAATTTTCAAATACTTGATTATATCCTTAAATGATATATTGACATCTAATACAATGTATTAAGTCTCGAAATCTTAAATCTTAAAATAGATATAATGCTCAACATTGAACTTTTCAGCGAGCCTTCCACGTGCCCCTTTGAGAGCCCTTGGATCATTTCTTCTCCCAACCGATCTCTCCTTTCCTAAAGATGCACCAAAGGGCATGTTTGATTTGGTGGATTAGGGTGGATTGTATTTTGATATCCATGATTTCAAATACAATCCATTGTTTGATTTGGTGGATTAGGGTGAAATCATGGATAAGAAGATGGATATTGTTATACACCAAAAAATTTGGTATTTCAAATACATGGATATAGAGCTATTCATGTATTTCATTATAATATTATTTCTTCAAATTATATTATATTCATATTATATTATATTATATAATAATAATAATAATAATATTATATTATATACTATCCTATAATGTAATATAATATAATTTAATATAATAAAATTTAAAACAATATATAATATAAAATAAAATAATATAAAATAATATAATATTAATCCTACTAATACATTTCATAAACACTTTTCTCAAATTTAATGATGCCACGTCATATTTTATCCTGTGGATTTAAAAAAATACAATTAACTACGAATTAATATTTTGATGTCTTTCCTCGTACTTTTTCTTTGACTCTTGCCTGATTGTCAGGACGCTTCCTCAAGGCTCATGGCAGTATGGCACCTCTATTTCCATTCACACAGTTCTTTTCTCCAGACCCAACAAAATTCCTTTGTTTCTACGCACAATCTCCTCCTCTCTTCTCTCAAGGCGGTTAAGACTGGATACCGTCACTTCGGCACGACCTATCGCTACGGATCTGAAAAGCCTCTAAGCGAGTTCATCAAGGAGGCGATCGAACTTGGCCTGATTTGAAGGAGATCGCGGCTAGGCCAGTAGGTCGATTTTCATTCTTTTTTTAGGATTTCGCGTTTTTGTCGTGTTATTTTCTAAGCTTTTCTCGTGTGTTGGTGCTATTGCTGGCTATTTCAATGCAAACGGTTGAACAGCCTCCTGTTCTCTCATCTCGCACACAAAAAAAACTGGCCGAGAAGGCAATTGATGCCGATTTCAAGGCATTTGTAGCGGATTGAAGCCGATTTTCATTTTTTTTATGATTTTGACTTTTTGAGTTTTCTTCATGTTATTTTCTGAGTTTTTCTGGTGTGATGGTGCTATTTCAGGCAATTTCTAGGCCAGGACGAGTGAAATGTTTGATTATGGTGGTAAAATGGTGTGGTAAGGTTTGAAATTAATAACCATTAATACAATTTAAAATCCAAAATTATTTCCACAGGTCAGTGTACGTCTTAATTTTTCCTTTTCAAATGGAGGCAAGGAGAAAAGGATGAACGACCCATTTCAAAAGACCCAATCCCCGATCTCTTCTCTGCAAGTCAGGTTATTTTCGATATTTCAAGTATTTCAAACTTTTCATTCGTACCCCAAAACCCTAATTTCCAATTATTTGACAGGTTAAACAACGTGTATGTGATGACACAAGCGATCTTCTCGATCGTCCTCGACTTGCCTCAAATCGAGAGCGGTCCCGAGCTGGCGATGCTCAAAGAATTCACAAAGAACTTTCCTGCCGAATTAAAAGGTCTCGTGATTAACAACAGCGATGCGATCTGTACCATTCAATCGAGTTTGAGCAGCTAAATTTTCAGCAGTGCAAGCGAGTTTCACTGATTCTACCACTCTGCAATTTAATTGCAAAGGATAAAATCGCTGATGCTTATTTACTCGGCCTATCATTTCGTGCAAGTTCTCGAGTAAGAATAAATCTTCACTCATTTTTATTCCAATTTATGCATAATGTAAGGGTTTTTTTTTTAATTTATTTAAATTATATTATAACAATTACTTATTTTGTTTTTGTAGAAGATGATTGAATCTTGGACTCTTCCAATTTTAGATAAATTCGGTGCAGATGAAAAAATTCAAATATATGAGGTAATCATTTATTTATTGCTAATATAACATTATATATATACTAATCTAAGTTCTAGATAAGTTTATGTAAAACATTTTTTTCAGATATCATTTATAAATTCCTTGATATTGTCATTGAAACTAATAAAAAATTATTCTCTCAAAATTATGAACTGATTCAATAACCCGTACGGTTTATATGCATTTGGAGACCACTATTATTTCGGAAAGAATCTTCAAATAATTAATCTTCTTACAGGGTAACTTTCTTGCTGATCGGCTTGATAGAATAAGATGGCAAGAATTTAGATCCCCAGATGAGGACGAATTATCGTGTCTTTTTTCATGCACGTTGATTTTATTAAATCATGAATAAAATTAAAGTATTTGATATTCCAATTTTTAATATTGAATTGTTTTTAATTCACTAAATTTTGTATTTTCAGTTATCCATTTTCTGTTTTGGCATAATTAAGTACTAAAATAAACTTTTTGAAGTATATATATAAATGATACTATTTTACATTTTTACTTAGTGGTTTGGTCAATGATATGTATTGTTCCTGAGGATGTTGCGTCTTGTAAGAAGTTCGGTAATTATTATACGTCATCATTAACTTGTATTATTAATTAATTAATATTGCATGCATGCAAGTGTAAACTTTTTTTTATTAGTGTACTTGGTCATTATGAAGAGTAAATTTGCAAGAGTGTACTATTTATTCTTGTGCATAATTAATCATGATACAAGTTAACTTTTTATGTTTTATTTTCCTTATATAAAAACGGCATTACGATAAAAAAAATATATTGTAAATATTATCATGTTCAATTTGTACATATTGTGAAATGTTTTTAAGCATTTTTTTCTTTCTTTAGTTTTTCCAAGTCATTGTGATGTTGACAAGCATCAAGTTGTTAGAAGTGTTCAAATAATTAAAAAAACCCGCAGCGAAGTCGCGGGTAAAAATTCTCCTATATCCCTACTTAGCTTGTAAATTACATATTTATCCCTCTTAAATGTATAATATCATATTTATCCCTACTAAGTATAATTAGTATCAAATTTATCCAAATTCAATAATTTAACTAAATTTGACATATAATTTATATAATTGACTAATTTACCCCTCAACTCAATTCACTAATCTCAAATCCAGTAAATAACTAAATCCATTAACCCGCTACCTTACACCCTCTTCTTTAAACCCTCTTCTCTATCTATCTTTATCCACAATCTACAAAATATAAAATGCTCCTCTAAACCTCCAAGGCGAAGAGGCGGGAACTACTGCTTTCTCGCGGATTGAGAAGAGGCTGAAGTAAACTCATCAATTTTCTTTTGACAAATCAAAGCTCCATGGAACCTCAACCTCTGGCGACATGGCGATAGATTGGCAAATCTGGCGGATTGGCGAGAGATTGGTTTAAATTTCTGCATGGAACCTCTTCTTCGTAGTCTTTCTCGCCGAGAAGCAAAACCGCTTCATCTTCTCCGGCGAGAGAGAAGCTTCTCCGACGACTCTGTCAAATACGAGTTACTAAATTGAACTTCTTCCTAAAGTAAGATTCTTTTTTAGATTGTCAATCACTAGGGTTCGAACTTCGCTGAAATTAGAAGCTTCTTTTCAGAGCTTTTTAGGGAATGATGCTTGTAAATTGCATATTTAGGTTGGTTTTCAATTGACCATGCTCTAATTGGGAGTGTATCAATTGCAATAGTCTGGTATTTTTTCTTTTTTCTTTTTTCAAGCTTTTATTTTATTTTTTAACAAAAAATGATACATTTGCAAGTAATTGGACTTATTGAACTGTTCTTGTAGTCGATTCGACTATGCTCTAACCTTGACATAATTTTCATTTTCTGTTCAGCTGAGAGTTCACTCATCGTGTGAAATCCAACTCTCATTTTTATTTTCCAGTTTAGCATCGAATTTTATTAATTAGCCACGTTAATTCATCAACTATGAACATTTTGGATAATAACGATTTTTATTTTGGGTCTGTACGTATATATTCAAAGAGATTTCAGGAAACCTTTGATAGTAATGTCTCCAAAAAATCTCTGAGGCATAAAGACTACAAGTCGAATCTGGCAGAGTTCGATGACGTGGAGGGCCATCCTGGATTCGACAAGCACAGCACCAGATTTAAGCGCCTGGATCAGGGACTAGAACGCCCAAAACGACGTCGAAGATGCAGAGATAGTATGGTGCCGGGAGGAGCCCATAAATATGGGTGCTTTCCACTACATTGCACTTCATTTATCGACTGCAATGATGGCTCTAAGAAGAGGAAACTTGAAGAGTATGATGTACGCCAGACGGGCCCTGTTTGCATCCACTGCAACAGGCTTCTTTTCGATGCATGTGCAAGAACAGGCCGAATTGACCTCTCAAGAAGTCGATACTCTTCTCCAAAATGGGGACAATCATGTTAATAGATCCTCATTTCAAACAATTTAATTCTCCATTTGTAATCATAAATAATCTGTAATCCGAGTTTGTTTGTAATCATGTTATCATCATATTATTTGTAATCGTAATCATTTGAGTTTTTGATAAACGAAATCTGGGTTTTTTGATATTTCGATCAAGTATTTGTTGTAATTGTAATCATAAATAATTGAGTTCTTGATATTTTGAGTTGTAATAACTTCCACTGAATCAAATATCAATATGTGGGGTACATATGGTTTGGATAGAAATCTATAAATGGATACACACATATTTTACAAGTGTTATCAAAATCCAAAAACTATAAATTAGGTTTAATCAAATTAAAGTTGCACAATTCGAACATCATTTGGTTAAAAGGCCAAAAGAAAACCAGCTACAACATTTGAGATTTGAGACACGAAGTGAGGGCCCGCCCAGTTCGGCGAATCTGGTCCGCCTCTTTCGCCAGCTTGACTATCCGTCTCGTTTTTCTTTCTTCCATTCTTGCTTGATTTCCTTCTACTTTGCGATGAATATTTGTTGACTTTTTAACTACGTTTTGTTGGGACTGTGCCCCTTCATTTGCTATGCTCGTACCTGAAAATTCAAATAATGTTAATTTCAAATTATTTTATAACTGAAATATAAATTTGATTTATTATATTGGGCTATTAATTGGGACAAATACCTTTTGGAAGAGGAGGGGGGGCTCGTATGGGGGTCGAAGGAATGGAAGAAAGGGGGTGGTGACGTGGCATTACGTGGCGTACCGACCATATTGCTCTTGGATTGCAATTGGAGTCATTTCGGTACCATATCTCGCATTGAAACAGATTGCATCGGTACATTGCTGCACATGTGTTTCTTCTTTTTGAAATTCGAAATTTAAGCTTCCATTTTCAAGGCCACTTTCCGAACCATTGCTCCCGATTTCTTCTTGTCGAGAAGCTTCTCTTGAAATATTGTTAAATTTCTCTGTTAATACTTGTAGAAAAATGTAAATAATCAAAAGAAAATAGAAATGAACAAATTAGCATTTGGTGAATAAAAAGATGTGGTTATCAGAAACCTTGTTCGTGAAGAACATGGGCTAAAAGACTATTTGTTAGACCTCCATTTCTTCAAGCTTAGCTCTAGAAGATTTATTGCTTTCTTCATTTCTTCTAATCAAATTAGGCGAATTTCAAGGACCCAATAGCTTCGTTCTCAATTTGCTCGGCGACAAAATTGTTGTCTGAAAAACTATTTTTCAAATAATCCACACATTAACAACAAATAAATTGAAAAACATAGCGAAAATGGGCGTAAAAAACAAAAAAAATGTACCTGAACCTTGTGGATTCTCTCATACTCCATTGATCAAAATCAAACAAGACCCAGAAAGATAAACCCCAAAACAAAGAACATAAATTGGGTAAAATTCAGAGAAAAATTGGGTAAAATTCAGAAAAAACAGAGATGAATGCAAGCAATCTTGATTGATTAGAGAAAGAAGAGATCGCTTATCTTGATTGAACAATCTTGAAGATGCCTTACGCCAAAAAACGAGTCCTTCGTCAGATTTCGCCAGAGAATGAGAAGAGAGTTTTCTTGTCGCCATAGAGAAAGAAATAGAGAAAGAAGAAGAGAAAGAAGAGAGAAGGTTCGGAGTCTCCTTCGCCAGATTTCACCAGAGAAATATTCGAGAGAAATTCCTTGCCGCCAAGAAAGAAAGAGTTCGGATATGTTTAATGGATTTGCGGGTTATGAGATTAGTATGTTAATGGATTTGTGTATTTGTTTACTGGAGGGTATTTTAGTCAACAAATCTGAAATGTATAAATTATTTAATTTAATTTAATGTTAATTTGAAGATATGGATAAATTTGATATTGTGTAATTTTAATAGGGATAAATTTGATACTAATTATACTTAGTAGGGATAAATATGATATTATTCATTCCAGAGGGATAAATATGTAATTTACAAGTTTAGTAGGGATATAGGAAAAATTTTCCCAATAATTAAAAGTGTGTTTGGATCATGAAAGTTGTAGTTTTTTTTTGAAAATTAGGTCATGGAAATGTGAATGCCTTGTATGGGCACATCATGAGAATCTTACGGGAATGTTACATTCCTATGATTTGACACATTCTCATGAATCATGAGAAATAATTTTTACCAAAAATGATGGTAATGTAACATTCTCATGATATTTACGAAAATACCCTTTATTTATTATATTGTTTCTTTTTTGGAACATTTCTTTGATTATTTGTAAATTAAATATAATTAGATAATTGTAGTTATAATTAAAATAAATTATATTTATTTTAAGAAAATAATATATAAATCAAATGTAATATAATTATTAAATAATTCTATTTATAATATTAATTAATTATAATATAATTATTAAATAATTATAATATACCTATTGAATTGTAGCATAGTAATTATAATATTATTAGTTATAATAAATATAATATTATTAATTATAATAATTAATAAATATAATATAATTATAATTATTTTAAGCACAAAAATATATTTGGGCTCCTCCTTCTAAATGTATAATTATAATTGATTAAATAGTTATATTGTTTATTTTTATTAATGACGTAGCATGAAATTATTGATTATTTAATTATTCTACAAGAAATGGTACTATAGTAATTTCTTTCATTTTACTAAATAATCATAATGTCAAAACAAAAATGAACATATTATTTTCCTCGGAACCCAAAAACTTAGCCAAACACAAATATTATTAGTCAATGCGAATGTCATTTCCGGAAATCACATTCCAAATAATGTAATTACCGCGATAATCTCACATTACCACAATCCAAACACACCCTAAAAGTGTTTACATGATTGCATCCTCTATTAGAGATTAACTTTACTTTGACTAACCAATATTTCTATAATATAACTGAACACCTCTGCTTAAACTTGGAATATTTTTTTGATTTTAAGGAGTAGGCTCAAAGTCCTACGTCCAATATATTAATAAAATAAAATGTTTTTATGTACACGCGAGCATCTCCAATTGAGTTGATCAGAGATACTAGTGGTTAGTTTAAATTAAATACAGTGAAAAAATAAAAAAGAAAAATAAAAAGAAAAAGAAAAGAAAATATAGCTAGTTGTTGTTGCATAGGTGTCGATTCCAATTTGTAATCTCATCTTTAATAAGTGAGGCCACCATTCCTACAGTCTTTACTGACTCTTGAAAAATACGATTACATCTCTCTTTCCATACATGGAAGATGAAAGCCAATATTATTTGTTGTAGTTCGGTTTGTGCGGAATGGTCTGATAATTGTTGAAGTACGGATTGTAAGTTTGTTAATCGCGTGTAAGATTCTGGCATGTAATACCTATGAAAACCTAAGACCCACTAAAACTCCGGAATCGAAATACCAAATCCTGTTCAGGCACATAACAGACAAGTAAACAGAAAATTCAGTGAATAATTAAGGTCAATTTAGTCTCATTTAATCACATGTCATGAATAGCCAGGAAGAATTCATCCCTTTTCTTTCATGTAGAACCAACCACCTGTGGACATCCAAAAAACAACTCAAGTGATGTGAGGCAAATAAGGCATAAATTTAATGCTTAATTTGGGGATTTTAGCCCTTGTGAAGAACAATTATATATACTTTATTAATCATATTTGAGATAACATGAATATTTCTTCACTAAGTATGTTGTATTGCTTAATCACAGGAATTAGAAGGAAATTCTGGGAATTTGGAAAGTGTAGTTGTCTCCGACACGTCAAGAGGAATGAAAACGATATATTATACCGATATATTCGGTACATGAATTAGACGGGAGGCAAACAATCATCATGATAGAGACTTACACAAAATTCCACACGAAAACCACTCAATCCTTAGCCCTTATCCTTCCCACCTACCTTTGGTGGAAATTACCTCATTACCCCCAATCCTCTCCACCAACTCGTGACCAATAAGAAGACTCCGTGAGTACTATAAATAATACCAAAAGGGCCACGAGTTGAGGAGGTTCTTTTTAGGCTCTTCGGAGCACTTTCGTGCTCACTCTCTCTCTCTCTCTCTCTCTCTCTCTCTCTCTCTCTCTCTCTCTCTCTCTCTCTCTCTCTCTCTCTCTTTTAGCAAGTCCAAGAATCTTTCAAGAACACGCAAGAATTACCAAGAACGAACGATAAATTCCCTAAGATCGATCACCGAATAGAAGCTCACTTCATTCGGTGAATTGGTCTACACTTCGACGAAGATCGAGTTGTGGGGTTTTGGTTGGAGCTTTCTTCATCCGAATCCGCGCAAGCAAGGAGTCGAGCTTACTCTATTCCACTCGGGAGCTTTCTTCCAATTGGATTCCTTGCAAATCTCGAGTTCTCTCAACCGGTACGGAGCTCACTTCGATTGGCGAGTGGATTGGTACGAAAGGAACAAGTTGTGCGAGGTGTCTAGCTCACTAGCATCTCAAGGCAACGAGGAAGGCATCCAAGACGAGACTCGGAGCTCACTTCATCTCTCTAGGTGTTTTCTTTTCTTTTCTTGAAATTCTTGTAGTTTTAATTGAATTGGATTTGTGTAAAGAATTCATGGTTTAATGAAACTTTTGCTTTCGAAATCTTCTTTGTTTGTTTGTTTGATCTTAGTGCTATTTCTTAGTTTAATTGCTTTTAAATTTGAATCCAAAACAAACCATCAAACTGCTCCCAATTCAAATCTCAAACCAGAAATCCAGAACTACTTCCGTTATAACGGAACTCGCACTGCGTTGCAACGGACTGGATGGTTCGTACCTCATTTTCAGTTCGTTAGAACTCCGTTGTAACGTACCTATAGTTCCGTTGTAATGGACTAGTCAGAATTTCTACTCAATAGCATCAATACAAGTGCGTTGTAACGGACATCGCGGTCCGTTGTAATGGATTAACCAATCCGTTGCAACGCAACCCTTGTTCGTTATAACGGACAAGTATAGTGCGTTATAACGGAGTTTCATCCGTTGTAACGGACGTTCATCTCACACTTAGCGCCATAATTCTCACTCAAGTCCGTTGTAACGGACCTAATTTGCGTTATAACGGACTATCTTCTGTGAATTTTCTTGTCTAGTTTTGATTCATTATTTGATGCATATACTCCTCGTGGAACGAACTTGCATATTTTCCACTGTACAACTATATTTTCCAAACTTGTTGATTGAATCGGGTTTTCGAATACAACGATAATTTTACGCGCCAAAAACCCGCTCATCAAATGGCGCCGTTGTTGGTTCAAATTTCCTAATGGTTTGATTATTTCAAAACACTGTCATTACTAACGTTTACATCGAGAAAATGTGTAGGATAACGCAGGTACGACACGAAGATGATGAAGAGCTTCGAAGTCACAAGAAGCACAACAAGAGAAGATTAGAAGGAAGGCCCTTGAAGCATATCAAGAATCAAGATGTCGAAGCCTTCCGTGAGTGGGATTCGCCACAAATAAACCATAGGTAGAAACCAAGTAGATCTCAAGTAAAATCATCTTCAAATAACAAAGAGTTTAATCAAGGAAGAAGTGCGTTCTGAACGAACTCCAAGTCCGTTCAGAACGGACTTACCACATATCAAAATACCATCTCTTGATTGAACCACCCTTGTCACAGGATTGTGTGCGTTCGAACCAACAAACATGTACGTTCGAACGGACACTTAGAATCCGTTCACCCACAATTTGAGTGCGTTGAACGGACTTTCATCACTGAACAAACAAAAGGCAATGTATAATTGAGTTCGTTCTGAACGGACTTTGTCCGTTCCAACGGACTGACAAATGTACTTGTGCGTTATTTTGAAACGGCAGCTAGTACAAACTACAAGTGCGTTCAAAACGAACATTGTGCGTTCGAACGGACTTGCAGTTTTCTGAAAGATTTCTATAGAGAGTATAAATAGAATCCTTCAAGGACCTTTCTCTCTCACTTCTTCACTTTCACACATTCAAATACAAAAGAGAGAAACCCTAAAGCTGTGATTATCTATATCCATTGATAGCTTGAGAAACCCTCTTTAGATCATTGATCTACTTTCAATATCCTCCACTAATCGTTTCCCACTCACGTGACCGATCACGTTGTAGCTCGATTAGTGAAAAGTGTAATAGGCTAGTGCAACTACTTGTAAAGAGCCTAAGCTATAGATCGATAGAAAGCATGTAAATCGATCTAGGCGAAACCTTGTAATCGAGTGAGTTGGAATTCAATCGAAAGCCAAAAAGAGGCGCAAGGCATTACCGGAGACGTAGGTACTCGCAACTAATTCAGTCGGTCAATTAAGCGAGTAAAGGGTGAGTTAAGGCTACATAGCAACCACCTACCGAACTTCGTTAAAAAACATCTTGTGTTCAAGTGTTTACGGTATCATCTCATTTATTTAAATTATTATTAATTCCGCATAGTAAATTAGGTAATTAGCTAAAGTAATTGTACGGTAGATTACCAAATTTACCCCCCTCTAGGTTAGAATTAACCAACAATTGGTATCAGAGCAAAATACTAACCGTCTCTTTGAGTAAAGTGACAACTTGTATAACGATCAAGGCCTTGTTCGATGGATGATGTGGTAGAAAGAGCAATTCAAGCTATGCTCCTCCAACGAGCTTCAATGCCGAAACCATGTGCGCCGCACTCTCCGAGCATCACCTCTCACTCATACTCATCTAGTTTACCACATAACCGAGGTAATGAGGTAATTCTCAACCCTATACTCCATTCAATTAGTCCAACCTCGAGTTCTTGTTCCTCACCAAAATTCAACACGAAACTCGAACTTGAATCATTCGACGACCTCTTAAGAGACGTTGATGAACCATGTTCAAATGAGAGAAAAGTCAAGAGCACAATTCTAGCTCTAAATGCAAAGGTAGCTTTCCTAGAACTATCAGTCAAAGCATACCAATCACAATTAAAGGAATTCCAAGGCTTCTCAAAGTGTGAATGCAAAACCCTCAACCTTGAGATATCACACCTAAGATTAGAACTCCAAAACTCCAAAGTAGAAAATGAATCCTTGAAGAAGGCTTGTGCATCACGTGCACCAAGCACCCCATCATTGGATCAAATATTGAAAGGGGCTTTAGTGGGACAAAAGCCAAATGACAAATCGGGTCTCGGGTTTAAAAAGGAGAGTAAACCCGGCCTCTCAAAATCCAAAGATCAAAAAGTTTTACGGGAGAACAATCAACGAAACAATCGCAGAAATGCATTCATATACCGTGACCAAAACAAAGGTAAGAATGTTAGAATGGAACACCCTACAAATAATCGATTCTATCGTAGGTATAACCATTTTACGCAACCCTCATCCCATAGACGTACCGATTTGGGACGAGCCGAGTGTTTGTTCCAACGGGGATCAAATGGGTATTTTTATGAGGTGAATTACCCCGCCGACCGTTCATATCAAACGAGGGATCCTACACCCTATAACCATATGCGCAAACCTCTTCAACCGAAAAACAAGCTTGTCAACTCGACCAAACCGATACCTCAACAGAAAACCCAAACAATCCAACTCTCAAATCATTTTGTGAAGAGTTCCACAACCACAGATAAGCCAATCATAGCCTTTTGTAATTATTGTTGCAAAAATGGTCATATCTCAACAAATTGTGATCTTCGCAATCCTAAATTGACATCAAACGTCGTTTGGATGCGCAAAGATCGTCACACGATGGATCCGTCTACATCATACGGTGTTGGACCCCCTAGGGCTTAAGCCCAAATGTGACACTACACTCCCTCATTTACCATACCATAAGCCAAATATTGAGGGGGAGTATAGTCAATAAATATTCGTATGCTATCCTGATTCGGTATAGAGTCCATTTAGTGATCAAATCACAGTAACTAGTCCGTTCGAACGAACATAGTGTTCGTTCAGAACGAACATTTAAAATATAGGATCCTCATCAACCTCCAATTAGTGGCCACATCACAGTGCCAAGTGCGTTCGAACGAACCGAATGTTCGTTCAGAACTAACAAATGAAATTTAGGATCCTTAGTAGAAAGCCTATCAATACCTCAACAAACAAGATGTTCGTTCTAACGAACTTCAAGGATGAGAACCTTTGTTTGGTTATTCAAAATTTCAAAGATCAAA
Organism: Luzula sylvatica; assembly: GCA_946800325.1. Classification (NCBI taxonomy): domain Eukaryota; kingdom Viridiplantae; phylum Streptophyta; class Magnoliopsida; order Poales; family Juncaceae; genus Luzula; species Luzula sylvatica. The sequence continues at coordinate 53,360,930 of OX326961.1, forward strand.
CGTACGTGCCAAGGACTTAAATTTTCATATTTTTTTTGGTTGGTTCTAGTAAAATCATTTTTTGGACCATTCATTGGTCTCATCACAGAACCAAGTGCGTTCGAACGAACTAAAAAGTTCGTTCGGAACGCACTCACATCATTAATCTGCTTGCAAAATGTGATTTTTTTTACGAGCCCATACATTCATAAAATTCATTTATTGAGGGGGAGCTCGTATTTAGGGGGAGCCTTCCGTGTTCGAAGTCTCATTGGCCCTTTTGATCACTTTCAAAATGGGGGAGAAACGATCGTACGGAAAGTTCTCCATAAAATGCCGAAACTCTCCGAATCGACGGTGTTTTGAAATTAATCAAAAGGGGGAGTTTGTTGGTTCAAATTTCCTAATGGTTTGATTATTTCAAAACACTGTCATTACTAACGTATACATCGAGAAAGTGTGTAGGATAACGCAGGTACGACACGAAGATGACGAAGAGTCTCGAAGTCACAAGAAACACAAGAAAAGAAGATTAAAAGGAAGGCTCTTGAAGCATATCAAGAATCAAGATGTCGAAGCCTTCCGTGAGTGGGATTCGCCACAAATAAACCATAGGTAAAAACCGAGTAGACCTCGAGTACAATCATGTTCAAATAACGAAGAGTATCCAGTGTCAAGTTTGTTGGAACGAACTTCGAGTTCGTTCTGAACGAACTTCGAGTTCGTTCTGAACGAACTCCAAGTTCGTCGTGAACGAACTTGGTACAAATATAGAAATCTATCACTTGATTGAACCAATCTTATTACAGTAGTGTGTGCGTTCGAACGAACAAAGTATTCGTTCGAACGAACCCTAAGTTCGTTCACTCACAAGTTAAGTGCGTTGAACGAATATCAATACTGTAATTGGACAAAAACAATGTATAATTGAGTTCGTTGGAACGAACACTTTGTTCGTTCGAACAGACAGTCAAAAGTACAATTGCGTTATTTGAAACGGCTAGTTCAAATTGCTGTGCGTTCAGAACGAAAGATTGTGCGTTCGAACGGACTAGTAATTTTCTGTAGGGTTTCTATAGAGAGTATAAATAGAAACCCTCAAGGAGTCTTCTCTCTCTACTTGAAACATTAGACACTCCATATCCATTTTCAAGAATTGAGAGAAAACCCTCAAAAGGAAAAGACAAGCTATATCCATTGATTGCTTTGAGAAATCCCTCTAGATCATTGATCTAATTTCGATATTCCTCCACTAATCGTTTCCCACTCACGTGACCGATCACGTTGTAGTTTGGTTAGTGAACAGTGTATTAGGCTAGTGCAAGAAACTTGTAAGAGACCTAGCTATAGATCGATAGAAGCGTGTGAATCGATCTAGGCAAAACCTTGTAATCGAGTGAGTTGGAATTCAATCGAACGCCAAAAAGAGGCGCAAGGCATTCCCGGAGACGTAGGTACTCGCAACTAATTGAGTCGGTCAATTAAGCGAGTAAAGGGTGAGTTAAAGCTACTTAGCAACCACCTACCGAACTTCGTTAAAAAACATCTTGTGTTCAAGTGTTTACGGTATCATTTATTTCATTTAAATTATTATTAATTCCGCATAGTAAATTAGGTAATTAGCTAAAGTAATTGTACGGTAAATTACCTAGATTACCCCCCCCCCCCCCTCTAGGTTAGAATTAACCAACACACTCGCCAATCGAAGTGAGCTCCGTACCGGTTGAGTGAACTCGAGATTTGCATGGAATCCAATTGGAAGAAAGCTCCCGAGTGGAATAGAGTAAGCTCGACTCCTTGCTTGCGCGGATTCGGATGAAGAAAGCTCCAACCAAAACCCCACAACTTGATCTTCGTCGAAGTGTAGACCAATTCACCGAATGAAGTGAGTTTCTATTCGGTGATCGATCTTAGAGAATTTATCGTTCGTTCTTGGTAATTCTTGCGTGTTCTTGAAAGATTCTTGGACTTGCTAAAAGAGAGAGAGAGAGAGAGAGAGAGAGAGAGAGAGAGAGAGAGAGAGAGAGAGAGAGAGAGAGAGAGTGAGCACGAAAGTGCTCCGAAGAGCCTAAAAAGAACCTCCACAACTCGTGGCCCTTTTGGTATTATTTATAGTACTCACGGAGTCTTCTTATTGGTCACGAGTTGGTGGAGAGGATTGGGGGTAATGAGGTAATTTCCACCAAAGGTAGGTGGGACGGATAAGGGCTAAGGATTGAGTGGTTTTCGTGTGGACTTTTGTGTAAGTCTCCATGAAGAAATATTCATGTTATCTCAAATATGATTAATAAAGTATATAGAATTGTTCTTCACAAGGGCTAAAATCCCCAAATTAAGCATTAAATTTATGCCTTATTTGCCTCACATCAAATACCCCCATACTTAAACCCTTGATCGTCCTCGATCATGATGAGCATAAAAATCAAGCACAAAGAAAAATGCATGTATAGGTTTTATTGAAATTATATTCATCGATCTCAAAACTCAATTCTCACAAGATAATTGTTTACTCTTATCATAATCACTAATATTGAAAGAGATAAGTTTGAGTTATATTAGAATCTATTTTCAATGAATTGCACAAATTCGAAGAGTTTATTAGAGCAAATGATCTCAACCGAAAAAGATGATTAAACACCATCATTCAATTCTTTTGACTCCACAATTCTCAAGGATTATCATGAAAAAGCATTAATGAAAACCAATTTTTCCGTTTTGCAAAAATCATTTCTTGAATGTAATTTGTCACTTTTAAACCGTTCGGTACGTTAGTACTTGGTTCATCTTCGATTTCTACTAAAGTTTCCCAACTTGCGCTCGATTTTTGAACTCCTTTTCTTTCCTTTTTATTCTTTTTATTTCTTTTCTTCTTTTCTTTTGTTCTTTTTTATTTCTTTTCTTTTGTTCGTTATTGCTTTCGATGGTCCCCATGTGTGTCCTTTGGGATAACAAGTGGTCATGACTCACACCACTCATTACTTAGTAAAACTCCATGGATCCGCGCAATCTTTAGCCAACAAGTGGTCATGACTCACACCACTCATTACTTAATCAATCGCGCGGACTCGACAATCGAAAGCGCTTTAATCCGTGATTGTAGAAAACTTTTTCGCATCGACTCTTGATCATGACTCACACCAAGAACCGGCTACTTTGGTTTACTACAACTCATGCACCCCTTTAGCCAACAAGTGGTCATGACTCACACCACTCATTACTTAATCAAGGTGCATGAGCTCATCGAATCAAGCCTTGAGCGCAAATTGGTTCCCGTTAGTGTAATTTCGAATCCCCATGAACGGTGGAGTCATTTAAGTGAAAATGGTCAAATTTTAGATTCAAGAAAAACTTACTAAATTGGTTCAAACAAAACTTTTTAGAAATTCCAAGTTTAAAATGGGTTTATTTATTGAAAATGGTGTGTCATGTAAATCAAGGATTGATCAATTTGTCAAAAACTTATGAATTTAGTGAATTCATTGATTAGTGTTTGAATCCCCAAAAGAATCTCTTCAAGATCTCAATCAACTCCTTCAAATATTTGTGAAAATTTCAAATTTGAGAGTAAAATTATGGTAGTTTGGTGAAAATTTGTTTAAAAATCGATGATTTATTCAATGAGGTCGAGAAAAACCTTTAACTTGCATAAAACCATTTGCTTGTATAACCTTGATGCTCAAAAAACAAAAATAATGTCGAAAAATTCAATTAAAAGCTCAATTTTTCCATTTTTTTAAGCAAAAAACAAATTTTTCCAGAGAGTATTCCGTTGTAACTGACCTTAGATCCGTTACAACCGAGTTGCCAAAATTTTTTTTTATTTTTATTTTTTATTTTTTTTATATATCAAAGATTGTGTGTATATCCCCCCCATACTTATTCTTTCGCTTGTCCTCAAGCGATAATATAGAGAAAAAATAAAAGAAGTTAAGGAGAGACACAACCTTTGATGCGTGGTGCTTGATCGTCTTCGACTTGTTGCTCCTCCATCCATCTTGTTTCGAATTTTGCGTGATGATCGATGCGTTTGCCATTCATCTTTGAACGCTTCATTCGTTTTGTCGCTTCGAATCTCCACAACTCCAAATGATGTGACATTGGTCACCACAAATGGGTCGATCCAACGCGACATTTGCTTCCTTTTGGAGTTGAACGTCTCGATCACCGATTTCGAATTCGCATCCCTTGCCGGTGTTGCCTCCAACCATTTTGTCGTGTTTCTCGTGTCTTGGTCACACCCTTGCGATTATTTGCTCGGGAATTCGTGGAGGTTGATCGAGGAGATTCGGAGGGAACGCATCATTTTACCGATCTTGGAGAGGTAAGCATCTTGATCACATTGATTTTCGCCGTATCGACTTCCTTTCCTTTCTTGAGATTAGATGGCCTAATATGATTTCATTGCTCACTAAAGAGTGGCATTTTCAAAAATTCGAAACAAGGTTAGCTTGTAATGAGAGAGAATGGAAAGAATAAACCTTTGGATGTGATGGAGAATTGGAATTCTTGGTTTATCTTGGAATGTACCAATTAAGCTTGAGCATGTAGTCCTTGCACCGTTGGTACGAGGGTTTGCCTCCCTCGCTAGCGCTCTCGTTTATGGTCTCGAGCTCGACCATGCCGATGTTATCCTCCTTCAAAATTAAACGAAGCGCTCTCATGAAATGCTACTTTTCGACCGCCTCGAAATATTCCCTTTGAGATGTTGGAGATGAGAGAAATCGGCACTTGTATCACACGTTTTGCATATGTCGAAAGTGGCGTCAATATTTCCTCAATCTTGCTTCGGATTTTTCGAATTGCTTCATCGCTTGGAGTTTGATGAAGAGGAGTTGTGAGAGGCGTGAGTGTCTCGATTGTATTTGATTTCCTTGATAAATCTACACAAGGTGAAATTCTATCATGAGAAGCATCATAGTTCTTAATTGAATTTAAATTGATGATATATGGAAAGAATTCACCTTGGAGAATTGTAGATTTCTCTTCTTGCTCGTTTGATAATTGCTCGTTTTCATCGATTGGAGTGAGTTGAACCATCTTTTGGAGAGTCGAATCCAATGACACATTTTTTTTCTTCAATTGTTGTTCTCGTTTCAATGTTTTTATCGAATCCCCCCATACTTGAACTCTTGTCATTTTCAATCTCCACGTTCTCCTCATTTGAATCCCTTAACTCGAGGCGAGTTGATCTTATCGTTTGGTTTATTTCTTCGCATCCTTGTTTAAACTCTTGTTTTAACTCTTGTTTAAAGGATATCATCATCGCCATCATTTCCTCCATCATTCTTTTTAATTCTTGATTTGGATCTTCGATTTGGGATTGAAATGGTTGATCTTGGTATTTAAATTCGTGTTGATATTCGAGTTTATTTTGAGAAGGTTCGTATATTGGATTTGAGTGTTGATAGTGGTTATTGACGGTTTCGGTATAGGATTGTGTCTCATAACCCCATGGGGATTCGTTTTCGTATTGGTGAGTTTGTTGATGGGATTTTGATAAAGGGTCTCGGTGTGTGATTCATCGTTTTGATTTGAGGGTGAACATGAGAGCCAACCGAGCCTTCGTTCTTCCATGGATTTTCGAGCTTCGTCTTCTTCTCTTTCTTTCCTTTCTTCCATTTCTTCCCATTCTTGAAATTCTTTTTGCATTATTAGCTCGACAATCTCTTGAATTGTCATGGAGTCCGGATATCCTTTTGCGGCTTTATCGAGACGTATTAATTCCAGAAGCGTTCTTGGTCTTTCTTGATGATCCATCTTGCTCCACTCCGTGTTCCTTGCAAGAATAGAAAATTTTCGAAATTAGTGAAATATCAAGTTCAAATGTATCAAATCTATTAGAAATATGACTCGAGATTGCAAGATTGATTCAAAATTTGACTTAAACATTACTCCCCGGCATCTCAAGTTGATGATTGTGAAAACTCATATGAAATGTGGCGTATGCTCAATGAGAGATACGAGGGAACATCTGAAATGAGGAGAACAAATATCATCGGACTTGAACAAGAATTTAACAATCTCCGTATGATTGAGGGCGAGTCAGTTGACATAATTTGGGCAAAGATAAATGTACTTAAAACCCGATATGCCACCCAACATGCACCTCTCACCGATGATAGAATTATTGCTAGATTACTTCAAGCTATGCCCCGTAGTTGGGAATCTTTACGTGTAGCTTTAGGTACGGCGATCGCTTCACAAGATCTCACGCCCGAGGAATTGGTAAGTCAATTTCGAAACTTCGAGATTCGACTCAAGCAACTCGATGAGGAATATGGAATCGCACCATCCACCTCTCGATCCAAAGCCGTCGCTCTGCCCGCCTTAAACGCGAGCAATGAGGAAAATGAGATAGACGACCTAACATTACGCCTACTAGAATGGCAAAGAGATGAAAAACGGTTCAACGAGAATCGGAAACAAAAGGGGCTAAAGCTCCATTGCTTTTGGTACAAGAAAAGTGGACACATGATGGAGTCATGTTGGACGCTACATCCCGAAAAATCCCGTTGGTCCAAACGGGATGATGATCAAAAGGATCGAGAAAGGAGAGAACCTCGACTCGAAAGGATACACGAGGACAAGGGCCGAGAAGATCACCAAAAATATAAAGGTAAGGAATACAAAAAGAAAAAGGCTTATAAAGCAAGGGTTGATTGTAGGTGGGGCGAAACGGATGGATCAAGCTCGTCATCCGACTCTGATGGTCCATCAAACTGAAACACCGCAAACCTAGCACTTATGGTGAGGATCGACCCTCTACCAATGAGCGTGGTGGAAGTGGCACCGCAAACCTAGCATCCAAATGACGTTAGATGTCAATTTTGAATTGCGAAGATTGCAACTTGATGAGATGTGACCAATATTGCAACAATAATTACAAAAGGCCACGGTTGGACTATTGGTGTTTGTAGAACTCTTAACAAAATAGTTGGATAGTTGATTTGAGTCACTTCTTTGAGGAATTATCGATTTTGGCATTTGAAGAGTTTGATTTGATTGAAATTGGTTTGATCGAACTTGTTTTGGTTGAAAATGTTTTTGTGTGTTGGTGTAGTGTTTGGGAGCCCCTTTTTGATATGAAGCCTCGGTGTAGTTTGTCACTTCATAGAAGTAACCATTTGATCCCCGTTTGAACAAGCAATCGGTTCTTCCCAAATTGTTACGTCTAGGTTGTGAATTTTGTGTGAGGTGATTATTCCTATAATTATGATTAATACGTTTAGGTTGTTACTTTTTCACATTTTTACCTTGGTTGTAATCATGGTACATGAAAGCATTTCCATGACTACTAACTCGATTGTTCTCCCATTTTGGTTTTTGATTTTTGGATTTGGAAGAATCGGGTTTATTACCGTTGTTCTTCTTATATCCTAAACCGGATTTGTCATTGGGCTTTTGTCCCATTAATGACGATTTCAAAATTTCATCCAATGACGGAGGACTTGATACAATGGATGCACAAGCCTTCTTCAAGGAATAATTTTCAATTTTAGAATTTAGAAGTTCGACTTTTAGGTGAGAAATCTCGCCTTTTAAATCTTGACACTCACATTTTGAAAAACCTTTAAATTCATTTATTTGAGATTTAAATGCCAAAATAGATAGTTCAAGAGAAGCTACCTTATCCTTGAGAGCTTGTGTCGAGCTCTCAAGTTTACCCTCATATTGTTGAGAGTTCCCATCATCCCTTAAGAACTCGTCACATGACTCAAGTTCAAATTTGAATGCGGGTGAAAATTTAGGTCGATGTAATGATTCTACGTTAAGTATAGAGTTGATACGTACCTCATGACTTTGGTCATGTGCTGATTTTGGAATGGGCGTAGACGATTCGAGGTTGATGACCGCGGGTTTGCGAGGTGTCGGAGTTGGACCTCGTTCAATTCGGAGACTTTGAATTGCCACTTCCACCGCGCTCATTGGTAGAGGGTCGATCCTCACCATAAGTGCTAGGTTTGCGGTGTTTCGGTTTGATGGACCATCAGAGTCGGATTACGAGCTTGATCCATCCGTTTCGCCCCACCTACAATCAACCTTTGCTTTATAAGCCTTTTTCTTTTTGTATTCCTTACCTTTATATTTTTGGTGATCTTCTCGGCCCTTGTCCTCGTGTCTCCTTTCGAGTCGAGGTTCTCTCCTTTCTCGATCCTTTTGATCATCATCCCGTTTGGACCAACGGGAATTTTCGGGATGTAGCGTCCAACATGACTCCATCATGTGTCCACTTTTCTTGCAACAAAAGCAATGGAGCTTTAGCCCCTTTTGTTTCCGATTCTCATTGAACCGTTTTTCAACTCTTTGCCATTCTAGTAGGCGTAATGTTAGGTCGTCTATCTCATTTTCCTCATTGCTCGCGTTTAAGGCGGGCAGAGCGACGGCTTTGGATCGAGAGGTGGATGGTGCGATTCCATATTCCTCATCGAGTTACTTCAGTCGAATCTTGAAGTTTCGAAATTGACTTACCAATTCCTCGGGCGTGAGATCTTGTGAAGCGATTGCCGTACCTAAAACTACACGTAAAGATTCCCAACTACGGGGCATAGCTTGAAGTAATCTAGCAATAATTCTATCATCGGTGAGAGGTGCATGTTGGGTGGCATATCGGGTTTTAAGTACAATTATCTTTGCCCAAATTATGTCAACTGACTCGCCCTCAATCATACGGAGATTGTTAAATTCTTGTTCAAGTCCGAAGATATTTGTTCTCCTCATTTGAGATGTTCCCTCGTATCTCTCATTGAGCATACGCCACATTGTGAAAACTCATTTGAAAGTGCTCCGTGAGTACTATAAATAATACCAAAAGGGCCACGAGTTGAGGAGGTTCTTTTTAGGCTCTTCGGAGCACTTTTGTGCTCACTCTCTCTCTCTCTCGCACTCTCTCTCTCTCTCTCTCTCTCTCTCTCTCTCTCTCTCTCTCTCTCTCTCTCTCTCTCTCTCTCTTAGCAAGTCCAAGAATCTTTCAAGAACATGCAAGAATTACCAAGAACGAACGATAAATTCTCTAAGATCGATCACCGAATAGAAACTCACTTCATTCGGTGAATTGGTCTACACTTCGACGAAGATCAAGTTGTGGGATTTTGGTTGGAGCTTTCTTCATCCGAATCCGCGCAAGCAAGGAGTCGAGCTTACTCTATTCCACTCGGGAGCTTTCTTCCAATTGGATTCCTTGCAAATCTCGAGTTCACTCAACCGGTACGGAGCTCACTTCGATTGGTGAGTGGATTGGTACGAAAGGAACAAGTTGTGCGAGGTGTCTAGCTCACTAGCATCTCAAGACAACGAGGAAGGCATCCAAGACGAGACTCGGAGCTCACTTCATCTCTCTAGGTGTTTTCTTTCCTTTTCTTGAAATTCTTGTAGTTTTAATTGAATTGGATTTGTGTAAAGAATTCATGGTTTAATGAAACTTTTTCTTTCGAAATCTTCTTTGTTTGTTTGTGTGATCTTAGTGCTTATTTCTTAGTTTAATTGCTTTTAAATTTGAATCCAAAACAAACCATCAAACTGCTCCCAATTCAAATCTCAAACCAGAAATCCATAACTACTTCCGTTATAACGGAACTCGCACTGCGTTGCAACGGACTGGACGGTTTGTACCTCATTTTCAGTTGGTTAGAACTCCGTTGTAACGTACATATAGTTCCGTTGTAACGGACTAGTCAGAATTTCTACTCAATAGCATCAATACAAATGCGTTGTAACGGACATCGCGGTCCGTTGTAACGGATTAACCAATCCGTTGCAACGCAACCCTTGTTCGTTATAACGGACAAGTATAGTGCGTTATAACGGATTTTCATCCGTTGTAACGGACGTTCATCTCACACTTAGCGTCAGAATTTTCACTCAAGTCCGTTGTAACGGACCTAATTTGCGTTATAACGGACTATCTTCTGTGAATTTTCTTTGATATTTCTTGTCTAGTTTTGATTCATTATTTGACGCATATACTCCTCGTGGAACGAACTCGCATATTTTCCACTATACAACTATATTTTCCAAACTTGTTGATTGAATCGGGTTTTCGAATACAACGATAATTTTACACGCCAAAAACCCGCGCATCATCAAGTCAAGACCGAAAGTGAAACTTGGCTTACTTTTCTAATCTTCTCTTCTCTTTTGTAGATTAACAGTTTTTCCACACCAACGATTAGAGCTGTTGTCTCCATTATCAGAGCCAAAGCTTCCATCAAGGTACAGTTAGATCCTCTTTTTTTTTTTTTATCATAGCTTAATTTTTTCTTTATTATTTGTATCTAGGTTCCGATTTTTTGTTTTGCCTTTTTTTTCTGATATGGTCCTAATTTCAGTTTCAATGAAACACAAGTAATTGTTTAGGTTTGAATAATTATAGTCACACCGATCAGACAATAACAGAGTGGGCACTTGCATAATAATACGACGAATCAATTTTTTTTTGTTATTGGAGATAACTTCTAATTCTTAATTGAATTTTAGGTCCATTAATTTCTACTCTTGAAGAAATGGAGAGAAGGATCACAAGCAAGGTTTTTCTCAATAGCCACCCAAAGATACCAAATAACACCTCCTCTAATAGAAATCTTGCAACGGACCATCAAAATTATGAAATATCAACAAATGAAGCATTGAAGAACATAAGTAATATTCTTCTAGATGAAATCATCGGTGAAGATATTAACGTATATCCAGATAAGGTCGCTCTTCAAGCCATCGAGAGATCATATTACGACATTATTGGACAAATGTATCCACATTTACCACAGTCTAATAATTGGCCAAAACCGTATGCTAGTTTGAGCGATCACAATCCAAATGAGAGCTGACCAATTGTAGAATTAAAGGAAGTGTTTGAAGAAGGGATGAAATTCCTTCCGAGTTTTGGCAGCAATAAATTAGCAGTTAATTCGGAGGATCAAGAAGATAGTGATTCGGTTGGAAGGAAGTCAAAAGAAGCCGAGAGAAGAGATAACGAGGATCACACGAGGTTGAAGTGTAAAAAGCATGCGAATTCTGAGGATTTGTCCCTTGCAGAGGGACGAAAGCGGAAAATTCCCGTGCTTTATTTCAAATATCGAGATGATGAACTTGACAAAGTGTTTCTTCTACGCAAAGAACATTATGCAAAAGAAGCCGTTTGTCTACGTAAAATCATGATGAGTGGAACCAAGCCGAAGGGTAAGACGAAAATCCACGAGAGTTTAGTTGATCTCAGCACTCTTCTTATCCATTGTTCACAAGCAATAGCTATAAACGATACCCAAAACGCTCATCAACTAATAAAGCGTACAAGAACGCACTCTTTTTCCTGTTGCACTTGAAGCTCGTCTAAACGGAACTACTGACAAGCCGTGCCGACAACTTTTGGTGCCACAAGAATCTCTGATTGATTACTTGGATGTTTTCCGTATATGTATAATATCTAACCCTGTTCTCATGGCTTCACATTACTTTGTAAACCATACAATCCTCAATGCACTTATACAATCCTCAATGCACTTGGGAAGGCATCGAAATTGCATATAATTAATCTTGGAACTGAATTTCGCTTTCCTTGGCCGTGTCTAATTCAAGCTCTCTCTGTATGGATGGCCGGGCCACCAAAACTTCTAATAACTAATATTGAAGGCACATATCGAGATTTCCATCTGGTGAACGAATCGAAGCGGCAAGGCAAAAGTTGGTAGATTTTGCTGGAACTATTGGCGTTCCTCTTGAGTAGAGGCATATATACAAAATGGGATGAAATTCGTCTTGATGATCTCAACATCGAGAAGGACGAAGTGCTTATTGTGAGCGCTTTGCATGGCTGGGAGTATCTTGGGAACGAAGCAGGTTTAACATACAGTCCAAGAAATCGAGTTCTTGATACTATACGACAGATCAAGCCACATGTTTTCATCCAAGGAATTAGTAGTGGGTCATTTAACAGTTCGTTTTTTGTCGACCGATTTAAACAGTTGCTACTTTATGGCTCTGCAATGTTTGATATTTGGGATGCTACCATACCGCAAGATAGTAAACATAGACGGTTGTTAGAAAATGTATCGGACCGTATAACGGTTAATGTGGTAGCATGTGAGGGGTCACAAAGATTTGTATGTCCCGATACGTATAAGCTATGGCATAACAGGAACTCGAGAGTGGGGTTTGAGGAGTTGCCTTTGGATCGAGTAGTATTCAAGAGAATCATGGATAAGGTGAGAGAAGTTTACCACAAGGGTTTCTTTATCGAGGATGATAAGGAATGGCTACTTGTGGGATGGAAAGGAAGGGTGATGAATGCTTTTTCGGCATGGTATCCAAGACAAACAAGATAAAATTCATGTATTCAAGATCATTTGCTCCAGTATTGTGCAACTGTGGGAAACTTTTTATCCACGCGAAAAGAAAAAGAGGGAGAAATCACGTGTTCTATTTTCATTTATTTCTTATAAAATTGTGGATGCAATCACACTTTAAATTATGTAATGAAATTATACTTCTGTATTTTCTTTCATTTAAAGCATTTGAAACTTGAAAGGACACATTTGAGTTTTACTCCCTCGGGAACTCTTACTAAAAAGAATCATTCATTTAATTCAATTGATGAACACAAATTGTTGATAAGCTCAAACCCAAAATAATAAATCAAGTTTAATTAGCCCATATAAGTTTAGGAAAAGTTGTTTTAAGGAAAGTAATTTAGGAAATTATTATAGGGCAAGATTTATTATAGGAAAGTAATTTAGGAAATAAGTTTTAAGGCATGGTTTAATTCCTTGTAATGCAAGTTTATGGAGCCTATAAATAGGCCTTAGATGTTTAGGGATTAATCACATTGAAATCTATAACATCAAATATCAATTAGAAAAGAGAGAAAGACTTGTAAGAGACTATTATCAATTATAAGAGAGTTTTTTGTTTATTAGAAATCCATATTTGAATCCATATTCGAATCCCGTATTACCAACATATTGGTATCAGAGCGATGGCGAGTTTTGGGAGTGCTTTTGGCCATATACCGCTACCGCGATTGACGAAGACGAATTACGAAGTATGGAGTATCCAGATGCGGGCGTTACTCGGTGCGCAAGATGTTTGGGAGATAGTCGAAGCTGGCTATGTGGAACCGGTTGCCGAAACGGAGCAGACGGTAAACCAGTTAAAAGCAATGAAAGAGAAACGAGTGAAGGACAAGACCGCCCTGTACCTGTTGTACCAAGCTGTAGACGAGTCGGGTTTTCAGAAGATTGCCGGCGCGAAAACTTCGAAGGAAGCATGGGACACTTTGGAGAGGATGTTCAAGGGTGCCGACCGAGTGAAGCAAGTAAGGCTTCAGACTTTGCGAGGCGAATTGGAGTCCATGAAGATGAAGGAATCAGAGGGAGTATCCGACTACATCTCGCGTGTACAAGCAGTAGCGAATCAGTTAAAGGGTAACGGAGAAGCTCTAACCGACGCAAGAGTTGTTGAGAAGATTCTTCGGTCTTTAACCGAGAAGTTCGAAAACGTGGTGTGTGCTATTGAAGAGTCGAAAGATTTAGATCAAATGACCGTTGATGAATTGGCAGGTTCACTCGAAGCACACGAGCAGCGAAAGAAAAAGAAGGAGAACGAGACACAGCAAGAAGCTCTTCAAGTCAAGGCGACCATATATGAAGACAAGGCGATGTACGCTGAGAACAATCGAGGAAGAGGACGCGGCCGTGGAGGTCGATTTGGTGGTCGAGGCAGAGGCGGAAACTATAACTCCGAAGAAAAGAAGCAACCGAATCAGCAAAATTGGCTCGGCCGAGGACGAGGTCGTGGACGAGGAAGCTGGTCGAGTCGAGCAAGTGTCGAGTGCTACAACTGCGGCAAACCTGGACACTACGCGAAGGAGTGTTGGTCCGAGAAAAAGGTAAAAGAAAATGCCAACTTAGTAGAGAAGGAGGCAAATGATGGTGTTATCTTGATGGCTCACAAAGACACCACATCGGAGAGCGAAACGATCTGGTACCTCGACACTGGCGCAAGCAACCACATGTGCGGGCACAAACACCTTTTCGTAGAGATGAAGGAGCTAGACGATGGACACGTGTCATTTGGAGATGCGTCAAAAGTCCAAGTGAAGGGCAAAGGTAAAATTCGGTTCTATCAGAAGGTTGGTAAAGAAGGATATATCGAAAATGTCTATTACGTGCCTGAGATGAAGAGCAACATAATCAGCATGGGCCAACTATTGGAGAAATGATACTCGGTCTTCATGAAAGATCGAACGATGCAGCTGAAGGACAAGCAAGGTCAATTAGTTGCGCGTGTTGAGATGGCGAAGAATCGAATGTTCAAGCTCAACCTGAGAAGTGTGCAAAGAATGTGCTTACGAGTCGACATGGAGGATAAAGCTTGGCTCTGGCATTTGCGGTTTGGACACTTGCACTATGGAGGCTTGCGAGAGTTGGGCAAGAAGGACAGGGTGCACGGTCTGCCAGATATGGACTACACGAGCAAATTTTGCGAAGGTTGCGTACTCGGTAAACATGCAAGAGTCCCATTTCAGAAGAAGGCGAAATATGAAGCAGCAAACCCTCTCGAGCTGGTGCACACCGACATTTGTGGTCCGATCACACCGAAATTGTTCAGTGAGAAAAGGTATTTTATTACATTCGTTGATGATTACACTATGAGGACCTGGGTTTATTTTTTGAAGAAAAAATCCGAGGCATTCGAAGTGTTCAAAAGGTTCAAGATGCTTGTCGAGAAGATGACCGGGCGATACATCAAAGCTTTGCGGTCAGATAGAGGTGGTGAGCACACGTCAACCGCATTTACGAGCTTTTGTGAGGAGCAAGGGATTAAGAGATTCTTGACTGCGCCATACTCGCCTCAGCAAAATGGTGTGGCCGAGAGGAAGAACCGGACCATTCTCGACATGGTTCGATCGATGTTGAAGAGCAAAGGAGTGCCAAAAGAATTTTGGGCCGAGGCGGTACAGTGTGCGGTGTATGTACAAAATCGATGTCCTCATGCGAAATTAGGCGAGAAAACACCTCAAGAAGCGTGGAGCGGCATGAAACCGACTGTGTCGCATTTCAAGGTGTTCGGAAGTGTGGCGTATGCACATGTACCAGATCAAAGGAGGACGAAGCTCGATGATAAAAGCAAGAAGTTCGTGTTCATTGGATATGACGAGAAAACGAAGGCATACAAGTTGTACGACCCAATTGAAAGAAAGGTTGTGGTGAGTCGAGATGTCCATGTGAATGAGAAGGGTGCATGGGACTGGAGTAAGAAGTGCGAGATGGAGGATGAGGACGCCGAGTCAGACGAGTCCGAGAAAGAAGAATCCGCAGCTATTGTACCGACTAGCCCCGCAATACCTGATGAAGAAGACGAACCGAGACAGACGCGCACACGGAGCCTACAAGAGCTATACGATGCAACCAGTGAGGTACATCTTGTTTGTCTTTTGGCAGATGCGGAGAATATTTCGTTTGAAGAAGCCGCGAGAAACAAGAAATGGCAAGCCACGATGGATGAAGAGATTGGGGCTATCAAGAAAAACAAGACGTGGGACTTGGTCGAATTATCAAAAGGATGCAAGCCCATAGGAGTCAAGCAGGTGTACAAGAAAAAGAAAAAACTTCAAGACGGTGATCGGGATGATGAAGAGGCTTGTGCTTAAGGGAGGAATTTGTTGATAAGCTCAAACCCAAAATAATAAATCAAGTTTAATTAGCCCATATAAGTTTAGGAAAAGTTGTTTTAAGGAAAGTAATTTAGGAAATTATTATAGGGCAAGATTTATTATAGGAAAGTAATTTAGGAAATAAGTTTTAAGGCAATGTTTAATTCCTTGTAATGCAAGTTTATGGAGCCTATAAATAGGCCTTAGATGTTTAGGGATTAATCACATTGAAATCTATAACATCAAATATCAATTAGAAAAGAGAGAAAGACTTGTAAGAGACTATTAGAATTATAAGAGAGTTTTTTGTTTATTAGAAATCCATATTTGAATCCATATTCGAATCCCGTATTACCAACACAAATGACCTGCAGTTCTGTCTCCTATCTATCTTCTAATAAACTTTCCTTTACGGGGTTAAATACTACCTCTTACTCAGTTTAATTTAACAATAACGCAACTATTCAAATAGAACTGATTTATTTCCATTATCTTCAAAATGATAAGAATATTTGCATTCATTTCTTGATTTACACAGACGAATTTTTTGTTGACTATCACATAAAATTGAGATTTCTTTGATGAAGGGTTGAGATATGCAAAACATCAAATCGTGGTGAAAGATAGAAGAAGCCTAGCCTTTTAACAGTTTTTTCTTTCTTAAAATTTTCACGAATGCATACACTAAAATATTCATCGAATGGTCGATAAAAAGATCCGCAAAACATGGATTTGGGTCTCCATGTTTTGAGCCTCAACATAAGACTAATTGAATGATTGATCTTAGCTGTCCAAGAAAGACATGTGAATAATCCAAGTCAAGAGTCCAAGTCAAGACCGAAAGTGAAACTTAGTTTACTTTTCAATCTTCTTTGAGGACCATTCATTTTTTCAATCTATTATGACTCTGCATTTCTCTACAGTGCACAATTTACATTAAATATCATTATGGCAATTTCCATAATCAACCATTAAGAGTTCCTTCAAGGTACATTTCTTCTTCGATTTTTTTTTTTCTGATATTAACTCTTCTTTTACTCAGCTTGCCAAAATCCTTGTATCGACACCGGTAAACCTAAAAACCAGTAAAACCAGGTTCCAAAATAGTAAACAGAAAAAAAGATATCATTGCAATTATATATCTGGCAGTACTAGAAACAACATGTGTGTGTAATCAACAACTTTTAATGATAACTCTGAATTTTAGGTTAATCTGTTTTTTTCTTTTTCGTTTGAAGATATGGAAAGATTTCCTTCGAAGCACGACATTTGCAAGATTACCAATGACGAAGCATTGCAAAACATAAGCACGGTACTTTTCGAAGATAACAACGACGAAAATAATGGTGTACATCCAAAGGACGCAGCTCTTCACACCATCGAAAAATCGTTTTATGATATTCTTGGCAAAAATTATCCATCTTTTCCGAGTAACCAACCACATCCAAACTGGCATCATGGGTTTTCAAGTTCAAAGGGTAGCTTCTTTGGTTGCCATCAGATTGGCTTACCCGCTTTATAATTTGAGAAAGGGTTCGAAGAAGGAATGAAGTTTGTCCCTAGTATTAATGATAACGAATTGGTCGTTGATTTACATGCTAAAAAGAATGGTAATTCAATTGAAAGGAAGTTAAACGAATGTGAGGTAAAAGATAAGGATCTCGTGAGGTTGAAGGGTAAAAAACACACAAATTGTGGGGACTTGTCCCTCGTGGAAGGACGAAAGTGTAAAATTTCTGTGCTTTATTTTAACAACCAAGAAGTGGTGATTGATAAGGTATTCTTTTTGCATGAAGAACATTTTGCAAAAGAAGCTCTTGGTCTTCGTGAAATCATGGAGAGTCGAAAGAATTCACCAAGTAAGACAGAAACCCGGGAGAATTTAGTTGATCTCAGAACTCTTCTCATCCATTGTTCGCAAGCAATATCTATTAACGAGAATCAACATGCTAATCAATTAATAAAGCAAATAAGGAAGCACTCTTCTCCTGACGGCGACGGAGTGCAGAGAATGACCCACATTTTGGTCAAAGGACTCGAAGCTCGTTTAAATGGAACTAGTAATGACCTCTTCAAACCACGTGTGGCTCCACAAGTTACTATGACAGAATACTTAGATGGTGTACGCATCTTTGTATTATCGTCTCCGAGTTTTATGGCTTCCCAATACTTCACCAACGATACAATTCTTAACGCAACTAGAAAAGCATCAAAATTACATATCATAAATCTTGGCCCTGAATTTGGCTTTTTTTGGCCATGTCTAATTCATGCACTCTCTAAAAGGGAAGGGGGGCCTCCAAAACTTCGAATAACAAATATCGAAGATTTGGAATCAAGTTCCTCACCTGCACCACGAATTGAAGTGACAGAGCGGCAGTTTGCGGGTTTTTCAAGAACCTTTGGTGTGCCTCTTGAGTATAGAGGGATATGTACAAAATGGGATGAAATTCATGTCGAAGATCTCAACATTGAGAAAGACGAAATGCTTATTGTCAAATGTCTGCATGGTTTAGAAAATATTGGGGACGAAACAGATTTAACGTACAATCCAAAAAATCGAGTTCTTGATATTATAAGGCAAATGAACCCACATGTTTTCAATCAAACAATTATCAATGCTCCATTTAATGGTTTGTTTTTTGCCGATCGTTTTTAGCAAATGCTACTTTTTATCTCTGCATTATTTGATACTTACGAGGCTACCATGCCGCAAGACAATAAACAAAGATGGTTCTTAGAAAATAATGTATGGGGCCCTATGGCGATTAATGTGATAGCATGTGAAGGTTCGGAAAGGTTTGTAAGGCCAGAAACGTATAAACAATGGCATTGCAGGAACTTGAGAGCGGGATTTGAGCAGTTTCGTCTGGATCAAACAATATTCAAGAAAATCAAGAATAAGATGAGAAAAGTTTACAATAAGGATTTTTTTATCGAGAATGATAATGAACATCTGCTTATTGGATGGAAGGGGCGGGTGATGACTGCTTTTTCGACATGGCATCGAAGACAAACAAATTGTTAAATTTCTACATATAAGTATATCTAAGATAATAGTATTGAACTATTAATCGGCATTAGTATTGTGCAAGTGCTGGAAGCTTTGTAAGCATTGTAAGCTTTGCAATCATTTCTGTTTTTTTTTCTCGTTTTGTTTGATAATTTTCCTGCCATAAATTTGAATTTATATAGTGAAATTGTATTTATGATTTTTTTTTTTAAAAAAAAAATGCAAGTCTTTAATATATTGATAACAAGAAAAAATATGCACATAGTTTGTCGTGGGATTAGTAAGCGATTTAACTAACCCTACCTAGTCTATGGCAGGCTCCACCAGTATAAGAACTCAGTTGGCATTTGCGTACCTCCATTTTCGTTGTATATATTATTAAAAGGGAAATTATACCATGCCCCTCAAATTCCTCCCAACACCCTCTATATTACTAATTAATAATTAATTAACATAGTAATTAACAAAAATACATTCCATTAACGATTAATTAATATTGATTAAGAATTATTAATTCATATGTACTTTAGATAGATTCAATTAATTATTAATAAAGTTTCTTTTGTTAATTAACTTGTTAATTAATTGTTAATTGGTGATATAGAAGATGTTGGGGGGAATTTGAGGGGCATCATATATGGCCTTTTATTAAAAAGAGTTTTTCTTCGATACACCAAAGTTTTTTCCACTGTTCATTTGATCAAATCCTACTGTCTAGATTAATTAAGGAAACCGGATACACGGAATAGTTAAAATTTCGTGAAATTTGTTTTGAGCTGGTCAAGATATATCAAAGAAAAGGATAAAATCACTATTTTTAAAACCGGAATGGTTAAGTATTTACAACGTTACATCTAAAATAACACAAAATGGAGCAAGAATTGATACGTACCTCACATTATGTGCAACCATCTCTTCTTTACATTCCTCGGAATCACCACCTAATCATATTAATGTAATTCTCATTTATCTTTTAATACTGCAGGGTAATAACCAGGAAGTATATTTATCCTTTTTTCCAATGTTTTTAAAACCGGACCAGACATCGACCCGGCTGGCTCTTGGGTCATCGGTTCACTAGTCGATATAAACGATATTTAACTTAATTACAAATGTAATAAAGTAAATTTTAAATACAAATACCAAACATAAAATTGTAAATTTCATTTAACTTAATTACAGAAATATAAACGATATTTACAAGGGCCTAAAAGATAATTACGGGAATATAAACGATATTAGTGCCTGAAAGATAATTACAAGGACCTAAAATATAATTACAGGGGTATAAAAAAATTAAAAGGGCATAAAAGATAAATATAGGGGTATAAAAATATTTACAGGGGCCTCAAAAATAATTACAAGGATCTAAAAAATAATGAAGGCATAAAAAATAATTATAAGGACATAAATGATGTTTATAAAGTACAGGGCTATAAATGATATTTTGCAGGGGTATAAAAGATATTGATAGGGATACAAATAATAATTTGTAGGGGTATGAAAGATATTTAGTGATATTTTGATATTTTGTAGGGGGGCATTGTAGAGATTTTGTAGGGGGCATAACCAACAAAGAGAGAAATCGTGATGCATGCAGCTACGAGCAAAAATAAAAAGAAATAAACCGGCCCATTTTCTGGTCCACGCGGTCCGGTTTTTTATATAAAACCGGCCTGTTCAAGCCGGTTTAGCTGGTTCCTATGCATTTTCGGTCCAATACATCGACCAAACCGATTTTATTACCGGGTCCGTTTTTTTCGGGTGAACCGGCCGGCCCGGCCCGGTTTTAAAAACAGTGATTAAGACATATCATTCAATATAGGTTTTATTTTTTTATCCAAATATTTTTTGAGCTTTCAATTCGTTTTTATACCCCACATTTTTTCAATTATTGCACCATTTAATGTCTCAATACATTATTTTCAATATAATGTTTTGGGTCATAGTATGATTTGTTTTTTTGTCGGTATACTATTTTTTATTGCAAATAAATTATTTTAATGTCAAATCATTGATTCAAATAGCGGCGCAATAGCGCCGTTATAATCACAATAAATAGCGTCACAATATCGCCGCTATATCGTGCAATAACGGTGATCATATGTAAATTACAGTCCAATTGCTATGAACCGCTATATCGCAATTTAAAACATTGTCTCAAACTATTATTTTCAATGTTATATATTAACCCCAAAAAATTATAATAATACAAAAATGTATATTTATACCACAAATTATACCCTTACCCAAAAAAATAACATGTTATTGTTGCAAATGATATATTGATACCAAAATTGATATATTGAAATTGAAAATGAAACAAAATATTAAAAAGTATATTGATAGTAAATGATATTTGAGCACTAAAAATAGCAAATTTGACATTAAAATAATATTGGAGCACTGAATGAAAATCGAACCGAACCGAATTGAACCGAACCAAATAAATCGAAAATCCGAACCGATTAAACCGAATTTGACAGGTTCGGTTATGTTCGGTTTTTAAATAAACCACACGGTTTTTTTTTTTGAATGGTCCCCAACAAGCGGTCGCTTATCGTCTATGGTACACAAGTGTTCTTACAAAAATAGAAAATAGAAAAATACATTCGACTACTACAAATAAAAAATAATATTTGAGATCTTTACAATGCTAACAATGCCTTGACCATAGCAGCACCGTTTCCATTGCTTGCATTGCATTTTGCGTCGACGTCTTTGATTTGCCTAGGAAAATTCGTCCATTTCGCTCTAGCCAGATTGTCCATGTGGTTGTAATGAAAATAGTGTCCCCCATTTTTCTTTGGTTCTTGTCGAGATTGTTCCTATTATTGCTCCAAAATTTTAATAGGTTTTGATTTTGGTTTGGGGTCATCAAGTTGTTAGTA
This sequence comes from Luzula sylvatica, assembly GCA_946800325.1. Taxonomy (NCBI): domain Eukaryota; kingdom Viridiplantae; phylum Streptophyta; class Magnoliopsida; order Poales; family Juncaceae; genus Luzula; species Luzula sylvatica. Next base: position 53,382,456 of record OX326961.1, read on the forward strand.
CGCTCATAGATAATTTTCCATATTTTCTTTGCATATACGCTTTGCGTGAATATGTGTACAACACATTCCAATTCGTTTTTACACAGGGGGCACAAGAATGGTCCTATCCATCCCTTGCGGTTTAGGATGTCTCCCGTTAGGATTCGGCCATTTATGGTTAGCCACATGAATATTTTTGTTTTTATCAGTGACTTGGATTTCCATAACATATTGTTCCAAGAAACGCGCTCTCCCGGATCGATTAAGGCTATATATAAACTTGAAGTAGAGAAGGAGAGGTCTCTCTTCCAGTTCCATTTGATATTAACATTCGATTCATCACGATTTGAGGTGGAAATTTTATAGAAAGGGATGAGTTTAATCAAATCCTTTCAAGAAAAAAGATAGTTTTGTTGGATTGAAGATCTCAAAATCTTGAACTGAACTTATTCCATATAGCTTTTTGATCCACTGCGTCCATAATGAGTCACATTGGTTGTCTATTTTCCATAGCCGTTTAAGAATGAGAGATTCATCTTGTGTTTTTAGATTTTTGAGTTCCAGACCCCTCATATTCATAGGGAGGCACACTCTGTCCCAACTTAAACAGTTTTAAAGTCAAAATAATTTTTTTTCTTTTATGAAGTAAAAAAAAATTAACGTATTGAAACGAAGGAGGTTTTAAAATAAAAATAAGTTCTTAAGAAAATTTAAGCTAAAGGGAATTTAAAACTTCTGGAAAAATGCTGAATATTCCAAAAACAACTTCGAAATGCTAAAAAGTAAAAAAATACCCTTACAATTGCAAATATGTGAAAAATCAACAATTTAATATCAAAACCTCTTAATACTTTATCATGTATAAACCCTGCCAAATTGGAAATATCATGGATGCCCCTAAAAACACTTAAAGAGTACGGATTTTGAAAAAAGAAACCTTAAAATTTCTTGGAAAAGCTGAAAATTACTAAAACCACCTCTTGAATACTCAAAATAAAAGTATATCTTTGAAATTACGGAAATAAAAAAAAAATACTTAATATCATGTATACCCCCGAATGAACTCTTAATATCATGTATATCTCTGCCAAATTAGAAATATTATTAACGACCATACAATTTAAAAAACCTTTAAATTTCATTAAAAAAAAGCTGAGATTTGGGGTAAAAATAAACAAAATCTTAAAAAGGCCGAAAATTACCAAAAAATCCTTAAAATGCTGAAAAATAAATTATTACATTTTTAATTGCATAAATTTTGAAAAACCCCAATTAATATCATGTATACCCTGCAAAATCTATTAATATCAAGTATACCGAATTAGGGTTAGGGTTCATGGAAATTACCGTTGGCGCGTGAGAGATCTCTGGCTTTCTGTTCCATCCTTTCCCAAGTGGTCTGAGTAATTTCTTCAAAACCCTAACTTTTTCCAATTTTGTCCCTGCTGGATACTGAAATTGGGTGTCGAATGCATTTTCGTCCCTCTGGACAAGAAATAAAAATCATTAAATCAAATTTTGAGAAATTTGAACCACAATCAATAAGACGATATATTAATACCTTGAAATTTTTGAAAAATAAAGTATTACGTTTTAAATTGCATAAATTTTGAAAAAACCCAATTAATATCATGTATACCCTGCAAAATCTCTTAATATCATGTATACCGAATTAGGTTTAGGGTTCATGGAAATTACCGTTGGCGCGTGAGAGATCTCTGGCTTTCCGTTCCATCCTTTCTCGAGTGAACTGAGTAATTTATTCAAAACCCTAACTTTTTCCAATTTTGTCCCTGTTGGATTCTGAAATTGGGTGTTGAATGCATTTTATGCATTTTCGTCCCTCTGGCACACGAAATAAAAATCATTAAATCAAATTTTGAGAAATTTTAACAACAATCAATCAGACGATATATTAATTAATACCTTGGAATTGTTTTACAATTCACACTATGGCTTAAGAAATACCATGAAATGCACGGATAAACTTCCCACTATGCTTTCTTCCTCCCTGTAAAAATAAATTTCAAAAAATATTGATATTAACAAAAATAAAAAATGGAATTTTTTTTTAATAAAATAAAATTGACCTGACAGAAATTAGGGCTGGCAGATAAGCATTCGTAAAAGATCCAGCAAATCAATTTGTTCCTTCAACAATTTGTCTAAATATATCTATATACCGAAAATATACAAAAATATGATCATAATCAAATTATTATATAAAATATATTACGAACTTAAATAAAAAAAAATGAATACAAAAGTGGTACCTAAAGCTGAATCGAATTTCTCGTCAAGTTAATTTCTGAGCTTCTTTCTCTGTTTCTACCTCAATTAGTTCTTGGCCAAAACTCACGTGACTGTATTTCTTTAATTGTCCCTTTCCGAGCGAAAATTCAGACACTAAAATATGAAAATCAAATATAAAAAATTGAATTGAATTAGTAGATCGTCGAAATTGAGCTAACCTTTTTTAGCATTTACTTTCTTGTAGAATAATTGAACTGGATCAGTTCCTTGAAAGCACGTCGCATATGCAATTAGCTTGAAAGATCGAAAACCCCCAAAATTTAAAATATCAAACACAAATCAAACCAAGAACCAAAAATCAAGCGGAAATATTGAACCGACAAAGAATTGCCTTCATCCGAGCTCAAATCGTTGTCGCAAAGATGTGTTCTTGTGCGCGCGGAAACGGAACGAAGGAAAAATGAACACAGAGATGCTAGGACTTCGCGGCTAGGGCTTCGTTTCCGCTCGCGTTTCCACCGCCAGGGCTTGGTATTTCTCTGAAATGAGAGTCAGAGAGCAAAATTAGAGGGGCGAGAGGCAAGAGAGGGGGTATATGTTACCCAACCCAAAAATTAACACCTAAATTAATCACAGGATGTGCTACAGATCTGAAATTACCAATAACAGTAACAAAAATCGAACGAAATATTCAATAATGAATAGAAATTTAAGAAAGAAAGATGAAAGATGAAAACCACTAAAAAATCAGGCCAAAAAAGATCAAAACCGCAGAAAAATCTGAGAAGAACAACTCAACTACATCGAGCCTGGTCCGCGTCGTCATCGCCCGCCCAGCGGCTGCTCCGCCTCTCGCCTCTATCGCCCAGCGTACCGCACTCGCGTTTGCCGTCCATCAGACTGAACGACTCGGTTGCAGGGCTTGCGGACGACGGCAACGCTTTCTTCTCTCATTCGTCTAGGTGTCATGAACTGAGTCGATTTCGAACTCAATTTCACACTAAATTCACTCTTTATTGATAGAAATAAGGATTACAAGGGGTGGATTGCAAATTGCTTTCCTTCTCAGTGAAGAGTAGGCTCTTCACTGAGATCTCTTGATCGTACAACTCAAATGAGTATTCTACACGATAATTTCCCCTTCCCCAGTACTTTCTATTTATAGAAACACACTAACAAACTCAAACAAACTCTGACAACCTAGCTGGCCACTCAATACTCGATTCTTCTCCCATAGACTCGGTGCATGCTCCCATGTATACTCCTCCTTGTTTTGGTTCACAACTCCATGTCTATTCAAGAAGAGTCTTCACTCCCGGCATATTCTTATTTCAAATGAATTATTCAGATAGGTCCCTCATTTTATTTAATTAGCACAAAAGACCTTGGGTCATGACAATACCATCCCCTCTAAAACCTCGTCCCGAGGTTTAATTTTCAGGAATTGCCGGAGAAGAGAGTCGTAACCGTCTCAAGCTCTCGAACTGAACCCGGTACTCGACCACCGTCTCTTTGTGTCTCCGATTATGGAACTCACCCGATATCCTCATTAATAGCAGATCCTCGAAGCATCGCCACATATTTCCCGTAAATTTGGCGATTTCCACTCGAGCTTGTGGATTGAACTCGATACGAATTTTCAGCCTTGAGGATTTATTTCCCAGCCAACTACGAGGAATTTCTCCTTCACTTTCTGGTATGTTCATGCGATGTCGAAGTGACAGATCACGATTTTGGGAATATGTCTGAAAATTAGGGGTGGAATTGAAAAATTCGCTGGATTCTACACCTTGAGGTGGACGAACCCCCCTGGCTGAGATCCCTTCTTCCCAGATATAAGCCGTTTTAACCCCTTTGTCACGAATCTCTCTCGGAATGGTCGAGTCACGGTAGTCGTTAAGAACTCGTCGATGAATCTGCTGCTCGCCGGATGGTGAGATGTTGGCAGCTTGAATCTCCTCAAGGTTCTGGTGCACCGATTGCACCTCAAGCGACTCAAACTGCCTTAACCCTTCGCTATGCTCAACGGTCTCAGTGTCGATCTTGTTTCTACACTTTTAACGACTCGTTTCAACTGGATCTGAGCATTTGCCATCACCTCTAGTGGTGGATTTGTTCATCAGTTGAGCAAACATGACACGCACTTCAGCAAATTGGGAAGCAATGGATGCTTGATTCTCGTCAATTTTCTGGTGGATTCGCTTCAGATCGTGCTTGATCTGCTGGATCTGAGTTTGCCACTCCAAGGAATCTCTCCCCAGCTTGTGGATCAGATCCTCTTCACCGTGACCTTGCTTTTTTTCCATGATCTAGTGCTCGGCGTTTTGGAAGGAGGACGAACCGAATCTGATACCAATTGTCCTGAACTGAGTCGATTTCGAACTCAATTTCACACTAAATTCACTCTTTATTGATAGAAATAAGGATTACAAGGGGTGGATTGCAAATTGCTTTCCTTCTCAGTGAAGAGGAGGCTCTTCACTGAGATCTCTTGATCGTACAACTCAAATGAGTATTCTACACAATAATTTCCCCTTCCCCAATACTTTCTATTTATAGAAACACACTAACAAACTCTAACAAACTCTGACAACCTAGCTGGCCACTCAATACTCGATTCTTCTCCCATAGACTCGGTGCATGCTCCCATGTATACTCCTCCTTGTTTTTGGTTCACAACTCCATGTCTATTCAAGAAGAGTCTTCACTCCCGGCATATTCTTATTTCAAATGAATTATTCAGATATGTCCCTCATTTTATTTAATTTGCACAAAAGACCTTGGGTCATGACACTAGGTTTGGGCTACGAAATCATCTCGCCCTCGCTCGTCTAGGGTTAGAATGAGCGGTGTGAATGAATGAGAAGTGAAAGAGAGAGCAGCGCGGGGCGGGGTATATGCGCGGGGTATATGTTGGGCGACGCCGCTAGGGAATGCCGATTTCTTTGCCAGGCAAAGGAAGAGCGAGAGAGAGAGAGAGAGAGAGAGAGAGAGAGAGAGAGAGAGAGAGAGAGAGAGAGAGAGAGAGAGAGAGAGTAGGGGTGCGGTTTTGGGCATGTTTGATTTGGAAGATTTTGATATACATGGATATCGATACATCGATACGTGAAATACATGTATTTCATGTTGGAGCATTTCTGCATGTGGCCCTGTTTGAAAAAATAATTCAAAAATAATTTTTTTTTTACAAATATTTCAGATATAACTTGGAACGGGTTTTAAAATCTCGCCCCTACCGAGATTTAAAATCCCGCCGGATTAATTACCTCAAAAATACTTTTGTAGGATTAATGAATATGCACCAGTTTTTAAAATCCCGTAAATGAAGCTTTTTCCGCCGGCCCGTCGCTGAAGCTTTTACCGACGGGAAACCATCGCTAAAAACCCATCGGCCCGTCGCTGAAGCTTTTTCCGACGGCCCGTCGTTGATACCTCTTTTTCCGACAGCCCGTCGCTGAAAGTGCATTTCATAATTTAATTAATATTAATAAAAAATAATAATTAATTAATTAACTAATATTTATAATAAATAATATTTAATTAATTAATTAATATTACATTAATATTATGATTCAATTGTATTATAATAAAAAAGTTGAGTTGGTAATTATATTTTAATTGTATTAACTTTTTGATAGTTTATTTTATATGCAATATTTTTTAACTAATATCATTATATATGCATTATGTAACATTATGATTCAATTGGACATTATGAGTAAAATGTCATATTTTAACTATACCTTGATAGAATTTAATGATATCAAGGAGAAAAAAAATATTATAATACAATTAAAATATTAAAAAATATTGCATCTAAAATAAACTATCAAAAGGTTAATACAATTAAAATATAATTACCAACTCAACTTTTTTATTATAATACAATTGAATCATAATATGAATGTAATATTATTTATTGTAAATATTAGTTAATTTATTTATTATTATTTTTTATTAATATTAATTAAATTATGAAATGCACTTTCAGCGACGGGCCGTCGGAAAAAGAAGCTTCAGCGACGGGCCGTCGAAAAAAGCTTCAGCGACGGGCCGATGGGTTTTTAGTGACGGTGTGCTGTCGGTAAAAGCTTCAGCGACGGGCCGTCGGAAAAAGCATCAGTTACGGAATTTTAAAACCCAGTGCATATTCATTAACCCTTCAAAAGCATTTTTTTGAGGTAATTAATCCGCAGGATTTTAAATCTCGGTAGGGGTGAGATTTTAAAACCCGTTCCAGGTTATATCTGGAATATTTGCAAAAAGGGGGTTATTTTTTGAATTATTTTTCCAAACAGGGCCACATGCAGAAATGCTCCTTTCGTGTATTTGGTAATCCATTTGATTTATTGTATTTGATAATCTATGTATATAAAATCCTTTGTTTGATTCTTGGTACAAAATTCATGATTTTAATATTTAATTATTTATTATATTATATTATATTATATTACTTGATATTATATAATATAATATTATATTACATTATATTATATTATACGATATGATATTATTTTAATATTATATTATATTATTTTATATTATATTATATAATATTTTATAACATTATATTGTTTTATATTATATTATGTTATTTAATTCTTATTAAATAATATTATATTATATTTTTATAATTTCTTTAGATTATATTAGATTCTATTATATTATATGATATTATATGACATTATATTTTTATTTTTATTATATATTATATTATAATTATAAGTTATGTCTATTTTTAAATAAATCGCTGTTTTTTCATGAGTCCACGTCACTCCCTTCTTCTTGACCGTGTGATTTGTGGTCATATTTTACTTTTTATGATTGATTTAATACTGTCCATTTGATCTGATTTTTGTGTTAGTTGATTTTGGGCCGTCTGATATTTTATCTTTTATTGTGAGTTGTGTGATTGCATGTGCAGCATGCCGGTGAGGTTTTTCTTCAATGGTTTTGGTTTTTTTGGACCATGTTGATTTTTTGGTGAGTTGTGCTCGGTGTATGTTAGATGGTCTGATATTATTTTTTTACTGGGTGATCTTGGTCTATGTGTATTGTGTCTCACGTTGCATTTGGTTCATGGTGGGTGTATGTATCTTTGGTGGGGTCGCCTATTATTCACCTTTTCCTACTTCTTTGTCGGTGGGGAGTTCAATTCTTTCTCCTGTTTCGTTTCATCTTCTTCTGGAGGCTGACAAGCTTGACTTCATTGGTAATCTTCTTTGTTCTTCTCTTATTTTGGTTTCTTTGTGATGTGGTTGGTGTTTCCTCTTATGTTGCTGAAGTTTTTGTTGGATTGTTGGGGGTTTTTGTTGTCTAAAAGAAAAAAGGAGTGACCTAGCATCATAAAAAACAATGATTTATCTAGAAATATACATAACTTATGGATGGTTGTTCTTCTACTTTTGCATATTGTTTTCCTGTTAAAAAACATACATATGTTAAATAGTTTCGGTTTGCATATGATATTCAGTTCATATAGTTTGTACTGTACTGATATTTAATTCATTGCTTTTAATATTTTTCTTATTTAAAGTTTCACTGAAATATTTTGTTTCATTTATTTTTCAGGTGCATTGATTAAAGTTAAAGCACTCGGCTCCAATGGCTGAGCACTTTTAGTTATCGATCTCATTTTATATTTCGTCCATGGTAAATTGTCAACTTACAATTAGACAAGGATATTGTGTTTCACGTTTTCTGCTTTTGATGGATATTTTACATGATTTCTAATTTTTTCAGGGTTATGCTAGCAAAATTACAAACTTTGTGGAAAATATTGAAGAATGTAATTGGTGCAAGTAAATAAAATAATCAGTACGGATAACAATTTCTTTAACAAAAATATATTTTAATGTATTTTTTTTTATATTGCTAATTCTTTATTTTCTACTTTAATTTGGGAGGTGCGAAGTACAATTTCTTCATACATTATGTGTGTGATTTAATGTTGGTTAGCATAATCATTATCATATCACCATCTTCATCATGAGCATTCATCATCATATCATCATCTTCATCATGAGCATCATTATTGTCACCATCATCATCATCATCATCATTTCGAATTTAAAACAATATGAATATATGAACAGTCTTCTAAATATTCACATGAGTAAGACTCATGGAATTTTGCTTCAATGTCGAGTGCTTTAATGAAGAAATATGCAAAAACCTTATTTTGATACTCATGGAATTTAAAAAAAGTGTCCCAAGAAAATTACAATTATGCATAGTCATGTCTAATGAAAGAAATTTTCAGTATTACAAAAAAAGAAGAAAAAAAAAAGAAATCCGTGACTATTCAATGCCATCATTGTAAACAAAATATCCACTGATGATTAATTGATACGCAAAGCATCATATCTAATGAAAGAATATTGAGTACAAAAAAAAATTAATTCAATTATGCATGTTTTTGTAACTGTCATTATAAATGCAATAAAAAACATAAACGAGCAAGAATAAAAGAAAAATTTGATAATTTTGGCTCATGTCAACGAATGCCTTTTCATTTGTCAAATATTTGTAGGTAGTGAATAATGATACGATGATATATTTGACTAAGTGAATGCACATACATTTATTTTGATACTCATGACAATTTTATTTGGATTCTCATGACAATATGTCTTAGTGAATAAACAATGATAGTTAACAAAGTATCCATATAAAATTGCATGATATGCAAAGTGTCATGTGTAATAAAAAAGAAATAAAAATAAATTTTGTGACTATTCAATGGCATCATTGTAAAGAAAATATCACCGATGATTAAGTGATATGCACAACATCATGTCTCACAAAAAAATTGAAAAAAATGTCCGCATGACATGCAAAGTGTCATGTCTAATTGAAAAAAATTAATCATTACGATATATATATATATATATATATATATATATATATATATATATATATATATATATATATATATATCCGCGATTGTTCAATGTCATGATTGTAAAGAAAATATCTACCGACGATTAAATGATATGCAATGTGTCGTGTCTAACAAAAGAACATTTGAGTATGCAAAAAAAAAATTATTCAATTGTACATGTCTTTGTAACTATCATTATAAATACCAGTAAAAACATGAATGTGGAAGTATAAAAGAAAATCTAATATTTTTGGCTTATGTTGACGAATGTGAATACGCTGACAAACACAAATATATTTACAAACTACAAACTACAAATGAATGAATGTCAATCATAATTCCATGAACGCGATATGATGATGAAAATATGGAAACTCATACAATAGAATATCATCTAAACAAAATGCAAAAATACTTAATTCTTGCGACATATCATTAGATTGATTTTCTTAATTTAAATGATTTGTAGTAGTTTATGCATTCTTTGTTAGATACTATTCTATGATCTCTTTGTATTTCGCTGAATTTTGAAAAATTGAAAAAAGACAACAAGAGTCAAGATGAACTAAAACAAAATTATTCGATTCATGAAAATGACCGTACAAGAACCAAAAAAACCATGCAAAAACAAATGTATTGTTTTCTTTAATGCCAAAACAATGATGTAACTTCGTGTTATGCGGCCACTTAAAGATCAAACTTCAGATTTGAACAATTTGAGTAAATATTTAAAACATTCCTATGAAATAAAGAAATTAACTATGTTTATTAGTGAAATATTGAAGATACTCATATGAAGGTTGCAAAACATACTCAAGATGTACTTTAAAGATGTGTTAGCCAATTGGTTCTAATGTGTCCAAAACCCAAATGCTACGAATTCGAATAAGAATATTCTTACGAATTACGACTCACGATTAATAAATTTTGAATTAGTATGTACCAAGCATATTTTATGAAAATTGATATCGGAAAATCAAATTACAAAAAAACAAATACGAAATGTAAATACGAGGAAAAGCACCAATACCAGTACGAAGCGACTACGAATATGAAAATGATCATCATCATCGTCATCATCACCATCATATCATCATCATTATCATCTTCATCATCATCGTCATCATCACATCATCACATCATCATCATCATCATTGTTCTCCCGATTTTGCCGTTGATGTATAAAAATAGACAAATTTTACAACAAGAATTGTTTGAATTGTTCATGAAATCCCGGCTCTTGAACAATTCAAACAATACTTGCAGTAAAATTTATAAATATCATGATTTACTGAGGCAAACATACAATACTTGCATATTTTACTCTTGATTGAAGACGTTCATTCCTTCGGATGTATTTAATTGTGTAATTTTGTAATAAAGGAATTAATTCAAACTTTACATTGTTGTGATTCTTTTTTTTATTATTATTATTACAAGTTATCTAATATTATCTGTTTTTTAGTTGCGAAATATTTATGTTTTGCATATTGTATTTCTATCTATTACGTACGATGTTTTCACAATTTGTTGATACGATGCGCGAATCAACATATATGTTATTTTTTAAATTCGGGAAGTTGTAGTAAACTACAACATAAAATGATAAATGAAATACTACAAAAAAAGATACACAAATAAAAGAAAATAAGAATTAATATATCAAAAAATAGTCACAAACACGAAAACACGCATGCAACTCCCGCGCAATTGCGTGGGGGAAGAAGCTAGTTATACAATATAATATAATATATAATAGGGAAAATTTTTCCTATATCCCTACTAAACTTGTAAATTACATATTTATCCCTCTGGAATGAATAATATCATATTTATCCCTACTAAGTATAATTAGTATCAAATTTATCCCTATTAAAATTACACAATATCAAATTTATCCATATCTTCAAATTAACATTAAATTAAATTAAATAATTTATACATTTCAGATTTGTTGACTAAAATACCCTCCAGTAAACAAATACACAAATCCATTAACATACTAATCTCATAACCCGCAAATCCATTAAACATATCCGAACTCTTTCTTTCTTGGCGGCAAGGAATTTCTCTCGAATATTTCTCTGGTGAAATCTGGCGAAGGAGACTCCGAACCTTCTCTCTTCTTTCTCTTCTTCTTTCTCTATTTCTTTCTCTATGGCGACAAGAAAACTCTCTTCTCATTCTCTGGCGAAATCTGACGAAGGACTCGTTTTTTGGCGTAAGGCATCTTCAAGATTGTTCAATCAAGATAAGCGATCTCTTCTTTCTCTAATCAATCAAGATTGCTTGCATTCATCTCTGTTTTTTCTGAATTTTACCCAATTTTTCTCTGAATTTTACCCAATTTATGTTCTTTGTTTTGGGGTTTATCTTTCTGGGTCTTGTTTGATTTTGATCAATGGAGTATGAGAGAATCCACAAGGTTCAGGTACATTTTTTTTGTTTTTTACGCCCATTTTCGCTATGTTTTTCAATTTATTTGTTGTTAATGTGTGGATTATTTGAAAAATAGTTTTTCAGACAACAATTTTGTCGCCGAGCAAATTGAGAACGAAGCTATTGGGTCCTTGAAATTCGCCTAATTTGATTAGAAGAAATGAAGAAAGCAATAAATCTTCTAGAGCTAAGCTTGAAGAAATGGAGGTCTAACAAATAGTCTTTTAGCCCATGTTCTTCACGAACAAGGTTTCTGATAACCACATCTTTTTATTCACCAAATGCTAATTTGTTCATTTCTATTTTCTTTTGATTATTTACATTTTTCTACAAGTATTAACAGAGAAATTTAACAATATTTCAAGAGAAGCTTCTCGACAAGAAGAAATCGGGAGCAATGGTTCGGAAAGTGGCCTTGAAAATGGAAGCTTAAATTTCGAATTTCAAAAAGAAGAAACACATGTGCAGCAATGTACCGATGCAATCTGTTTCAATGCGAGATATGGTACCGAAATGACTCCAATTGCAATCCAAGAGCAATATGGTCGGTACGCCACGTAATGCCACGTCACCACCCCCTTTCTTCCATTCCTTCGACCCCCATACGAGCCCCCCCTCCTCTTCCAAAAGGTATTTGTCCCAATTAATAGCCCAATATAATAAATCAAATTTATATTTCAGTTATAAAATAATTTGAAATTAACATTATTTGAATTTTCAGGTACGAGCATAGCAAATGAAGGGGCACAGTCCCAACAAAACGTAGTTAAAAAGTCAACAAATATTCATCGCAAAGTAGAAGGAAATCAAGCAAGAATGGAAGAAAGAAAAACGAGACGGATAGTCAAGCTGGCGAAAGAGGCGGACCAGATTCGCCGAACTGGGCGGGCCCTCACTTCGTGTCTCAAATCTCAAATGTTGTAGCTGGTTTTCTTTTGGCCTTTTAACCAAATGATGTTCGAATTGTGCAACTTTAATTTGATTAAACCTAATTTATAGTTTTTGGATTTTGATAACACTTGTAAAATATGTGTGTATCCATTTATAGATTTCTATCCAAACCATATGTACCCCACATATTGATATTTGATTCAGTGGAAGTTATTACAACTCAAAATATCAAGAACTCAATTATTTATGATTACAATTACAACAAATACTTGATCGAAATATCAAAAAACCCAGATTTCGTTTATCAAAAACTCAAATGATTACGATTACAAATAATATGATGATAACATGATTACAAACAAACTCGGATTACAGATTATTTATGATTACAAATGGAGAATTAAATTGTTTGAAATGAGGATCTATTAACATGATTGTCCCCATTTTGGAGAAGAGTATCGACTTCTTGAGAGGTCAATTCGGCCTGTTCTTGCACATGCATCGAAAAGAAGCCTGTTGCAGTGGATGCAAACAGGGCCCGTCTGGCGTACATCATACTCTTCAAGTTTCCTCTTCTTAGAGCCATCATTGCAGTCGATAAATGAAGTGCAATGTAGTGGAAAGCACCCATATTTATGGGCTCCTCCCGGCACCATACTATCTCTGCATCTTCGACGTCGTTTTGGGCGTTCTAGTCCCTGATCCAGGCGCTTAAATCTGGTGCTGTGCTTGTCGAATCCAGGATGGCCCTCCACGTCATCGAACTCTGCCAGATTCGACTTGTAGTCTTTATGCCTCAGAGATTTTTTGGAGACATTACTATCAAAGGTTTCCTGAAATCTCTTTGAATATATACGTACAGACCCAAAATAAAAATCGTTATTATCCAAAATGTTCATAGTTGATGAATTAACGTGGCTAATTAATAAAATTCGATGCTAAACTGGAAAATAAAAATGAGAGTTGGATTTCACACGATGAGTGAACTCTCAGCTGAACAGAAAATGAAAATTATGTCAAGGTTAGAGCATAGTCGAATCGACTACAAGAACAGTTCAATAAGTCCAATTACTTGCAAATGTATCATTTTTTGTTAAAAAATAAAATAAAAGCTTGAAAAAAGAAAAAAGAAAAAATACCAGACTATTGCAATTGATACACTCCCAATTAGAGCATGGTCAATTGAAAACCAACCTAAATATGCAATTTACAAGCATCATTCCCTAAAAAGCTCTGAAAAGAAGCTTCTAATTTCAGCGAAGTTCGAACCCTAGTGATTGACAATCTAAAAAAGAATCTTACTTTAGGAAGAAGTTCAATTTAGTAACTCGTATTTGACAGAGTCGTCGGAGAAGCTTCTCTCTCGCCGGAGAAGATGAAGCGGTTTTGCTTCTCGGCGAGAAAGACTACGAAGAAGAGGTTCCATGCAGAAATTTAAACCAATCTCTCGCCAATCCGCCAGATTTGCCAATCTATCGCCATGTCGCCAGAGGTTGAGGTTCCATGGAGCTTTGATTTGTCAAAAGAAAATTGATGAGTTTACTTCAGCCTCTTCTCAATCCGCGAGAAAGCAGTAGTTCCCGCCTCTTCGCCTTGGAGGTTTAGAGGAGCATTTTATATTTTGTAGATTGTGGATAAAGATAGATAGAGAAGAGGGTTTAAAGAAGAGGGTGTAAGGTAGCGGGTTAATGGATTTAGTTATTTACTGGATTTGAGATTAGTGAATTGAGTTGAGGGGTAAATTAGTCAATTATATAAATTATATGTCAAATTTAGTTAAATTATTGAATTTGGATAAATTTGATACTAATTATACTTAGTAGGGATAAATATGATATTATACATTTAAGAGGGATAAATATGTAATTTACAAGCTAAGTAGGGATATAGGAGAATTTTTCCCTTAATTAATTAAATAATAGACAACTCCTTACACCTTCTTCTAGCCAAGCAAGTTGGGAATAAACCTGATGTAGAGCATTTGAAATCCCTAATGAGGTTTGCAAATTACTAATCCTCAATTCTTGCAAATCATTTTGAACTGTTCCATTTTTATGTGATGCAAAATGAATAAAGTTCTGGAAGTGGAATTTTTTCAGCTAATCTCATTCCAATCCAATCTGAATTCCAAAAATTTATTAAACTTCCACTTTTAATTTCAATTTCACACCTGATTGAATAATTCATACAATTTGGTCATCATTCCAAAATATGAATATCTAGGATTGCATTTCATCTCCTCTAGGCAGTACTTGTGCATTTCATCTATTAAAATTCACCCATTTTGAGTTGTTCCCCCCCTGCCTAGAATACTTTCATAAGACAGTGGGGTGACGGCGAGATCTAGAGCTTTTGAACCTGGCACGGTCGTGACATGCTAAAAATCTGGGCGTGTCTCCTCCCAATTTGGGGGCGTAAATTTGGCCCGGGATATTATTTTTTTAATAGAGTTCTTCTTTCATACACCAACTTTTTTCTATTTTTTGTGATTGATCTAACCTTAACCATTGGTTAATAAAAATGTATTTTGGGTAAGTTTTTTCTTTAATTATTTCTCTATTTCCAGTACCACAAATCATTATTCCTCCGTTATTCCAAGAAATTTACTTGGCACGAAATATTTGCTTCTGATATGGCCATTTATTAAATTTTAATTTAATATGTATTATTTGATTAACATTTACACATTAAATTTTTTTTCAAATAGTTGATTATATCCTTAAATGATATATTGACATCTAATACTATGTATTTAAGTCTCGAAATCTTAAATCTTAAAATAGTTATAATGCTCAACATTGAGCTTTTCAACGAGCCTTCCACGTGCCCCTTTGAGAGCCCTTGGATCATTTCTTCTCCCAGCTGTATGATCTCTCTCCTTTCCTAAAGCTGCACCCCTACTCTCTCCATTCATTAAATATTAAAATCATGAATTTTGTACCAAGAATCAAACAAATGATTTTATATACATGGATTACCAAATACAACAAATCAAACGATTATCAAATACATGGATATCTAAAATACATGTATTTCACTATTCATGCATATCAAAATCCCCCAAATCAAACATGCCCAAAACCGCACCCCTACTCTCTCTCTCTCGCTCTTCCTTTGCCTGGCAAAGAAATCGACATTCCCTAGCGGCGTCGCCCAACATATACCCCGCGCTGCTCTCTCTTTCACTTCTCATTCATTCACGCCGCTCACTCTAACCCTAGACGAACGAGCGAGGGAGAGATGATTTCGTAGCCCAAACCTAGACGAATGAGAGAGAAGAAAGCGTTGCCGTCGTCCGCAAGCCCTGCAACCGAGTCGTTCAGTCTGATGGACGGCAAACGCGAGTGCGGTACGCTGGGCGATAGAGGCAAGAGGCGGAGCAGCCGCTGGGCGGGCGATGATGACGCGGACCAGGCTCGATGCAGTTGAGTTGTTCTTCTCAGATTTTTCTGCGGTTTTCATCTTTTTTGGCCTGATTTTTTAGTGGTTTCATCTTTCATCTTTTTTTCTTAAATTTCTGTTCATTATTGAATATTTTGTTCGATTTTTGTTACTGTTATTGGTAATTTCAGATCTGTAGCACATCCTGTGATTAATTTAGGTGTTAATTTTTGGGTTGGGTAACAAATATGTCACAGTACAGGGACTGTGACAGTATTCTGTACAATCCAGGGACCCTGATGCAAATGTTACAATCTTCATTTTAATTGAAATAAGGCAGCAGCTCATGGATGAGAGTATAGATCACTCACGTGCTTCTCACGTGAGTGGTTAAATGAGCCAGAAACTCCCAAGTCCATTCACTTGTCCACGACAGGAGAGAAACTCCCATTCGTTGGGAGCTAAACTGGTACAGGGGAATGTTGAGAGGAGGGAGTATTAATAGTTAGTTCTTTTTTGTCATTTTGTAATATTATTTTAAATCGTTTTCTTTGAGTTTGTAAACGATTTAGATCTGGCCAGGAAGCCTGCCAGATCTGAAGCTTTTTCTATCAATCTAATTCTCTCGAAGTTGAATAATTCTTGGTCCTATTTGTGAAATTAATCATCGAGGTGTGTTCCACACCTTACAATTGGTATCAGATTCAGCGTGCATCCGTACCGGGACCTCGAGCTCCATTAATGGCGGCAAAGAAACAAGCTTTGGAGATGGAAGAGATCCGACGCATCGAAACCGATACACAACAAAACAAGCAAGAAATTGCGGATCTTCGGATCTATTGCGGGGGGATGAAATCACGATCCGACGAGCAATTCGATAATATAAACAACACCCTCACACAAATCTTGAAGATGCTGTCTTCGGTTGATACACCGGAGTCGTCCGAATCAATCCGTGCTCGTGAGATGGGGAAGAAGCATGTGGGTGAAGAAGGGGAGTCCAGTTGGGCTCGCGTTCCAACTGATCGTGCCCCGATCGATAGTACTCCTCATGATCGAGCGGCCAATGACGATTACTGTCATCATGATGATCGTTGTGATGATCTTCGGGATGATCGTCGAGGTATGGGGGGTGGTCGAGGACGGCAACAAAACGATTTTCTGCTCAAGCAACGGGTCGAGTTAACATATTTTTCGGAAGAAGCCCCTCGTGTTTGGTTGAAGCAATACGAAGGCTTGTTCAATCTATGTGGTGTGGCCGAGTGGCAAAAGGTCGAGTTCGCCGTGCTTTACTTGACCGGCGATGCCGCCCATTGGTACTACGCGTATCAATTAACCGAGCACCATCCTCCATGGAATCAATTTGCGCGTGATCTCCTTGGACGGTTTGAGAGCGAATTATTGTTGGGATTGCCGGGAGAATTCCATGTCCTACGACAACAAGGTTCGGTGACGGATTATATCAAGGAGTTTGATTTATTACGCGGGATGTTACTGCGGCGATATCATAACTTGGACGACGAATTTTTTCGTTCTTGTTTCCTTGCTGGATTGAATAACGAGATGCGCTCAAAGGTTATCATCACAGCACGGACCAGTCGATTGGATGTTGATTGTTGATTGGATGCACAATCACGGACCAGTCGAATTTGACTATGTCCAGCGCGAGGTCAGATGCCCTAACAATGGTGAGGAGTTGCGGTTGAAGGAGGAGCTCCAATTCTCGGTTCCCACTGCTCCAATTTTTTTAATTGAAGGGGCGGAGTTGAATTCTTGGCTTAGGAAAAACCAGATTTCCTATCTCGCGCGAATTGAAAACTGGAGCTGCAAATCTAGCGCAGAAATCCAGCAAACCAAAGACGAACTTTGCATAATCCAGAATGAGAGTCCCAATCCCGGTTCTCGTCCTACGCGGGATTTGAGAGGCCGGCTGCAGAGTGCGGGATTTACTTTCATCCGGGGTTGCAAGTCCAGGAATCGGGTTCCCACTCCAGCCAAAACTAGAGCTTCAAACACCAGCATTCCAACTCCTGAGCTCATACAAATCCGGGACACTCATTCTAAAAACATTTTCCCGGATTTTAAAGGGGTCACAAAATGTAAATCCGGAACTTTAGAACCAGCATGTGCTCAAAGTTTGGAATTCCATAATGGTGCCAGCACTGTTCATGTGGGTCAGCACCCGTTAATTCAACAATTCAGGGATGTTTTTAGAGAGCCCCAATCCTTACCCCCTAAACGTTCATGTGATCATTCTATTCCCCTTATTGATGACTCTAAGACGGTTCATGTGCGTCCATACCGGTACTCTCATTTTCAAAAGGTAGAAATAGAAAGGGTGATTCGGAAAATGATGCAAAGTGGTGTAATTCGAAATAGTCGGAGCCCGTTCGCCTCTCCGGCCATTTTGGTGGGAAAAAAAGACGTAACATGGCGACTTTGTATAGATTATCGCCGATTAAACTCGATTACCGTCAAAGACAAATACCCCATACCTATCATCGACGAGCTCAAATACGCAACAATCTTTTCGAAATTGGATTTAAAATCCGGTTATCACCAAATTCGGATGAACGAAAATGACGTGTACAAGACGGCGTTCAAAACTCATTCGGGCCACTACGAATTCCTCGTGATGCCGTTTGGGTTAACCAATGCCCCCTCGACATTTCAAGCTCTCATGAACTCTCTTTTTGAAAATTCTTTACGCAAATTCGTTTTAGTTTTTTTTTATGATATTTTGGTATATAATAGGAATATCGAGGAGCATGTGGGTCACATGACGGAAGTGTTGAAAATCTTGAAGGCAAACGATCTTTTCGTGAAGGAATCCAAATACGAGTTCGGCGTGCCCTCGATCGAGTATCTCGGTCACATAATCTCGCAACATGGCGTGACGACGGATCCGATGAAAGTCGAAGCGATGCTCTAATGGCCCAAACCGAGAACGCTGAAAGAGTTGCGAGGATTCTTGGGACTCACCGGTTATTACCGAAAATTCGTGCGAGGATATGGAATCATCGCCAAACCACTCACCGAGCTATTAAAAAAAGACGGGGGGTTTGTGTGTGTGTGTGTGTGGGGGGTGGGGGGGTGGGGGGAAGCAAACGAAGCATTCAAACAACTTAAAACGGCGATGTCCACAACACCGGTGTTGGGGTTACCCGACTTCTCCAAGGAATTTGTTATCGAGGCCGATGCGAACGGTTATGGAATCGGTGCCGTTCTCATGCAAGACGGAAGACCGCTCGCTTTTATTAGTAAAGGGTTGAGTCCTCAAAATTTGGGATGCTCAACGTATGAAAAGGAGTTGTTGGCCATACTATTGGCGGTGGAGAAATGGTGCCATTATCTTGTGGGAAATCGTTTCATCATCAAAACAGACCATGAGAGTCTAAAGTATTTACTTGAGGGTCGAGTGCAAACCCAACTCCAACATAAGGGGTTGACAAAGTTGTTGGGTCTCGACTACGTGATCCAATTCATAAAAGGAGTGGAAAACAATGTAGAGGATGGATTATTGCGAATAAGGAGGGACGATGTGGCCGAAGAAGGAGAATTGAACGAGATTAGCATCATAACACCGGTGTGGTTTAAGGAGGTGGAGGAATCTTATGTGCATGATGATTACTTTAAACGTGTGTTGGAGGGCATCGTGATTAATGCAATACATTTTCCCGAGTTTGAGTTTAAGGGGGGATTCTTCGATTCCAAAGACGTGTTTGCATAGGTAATTGTACATCATTGCGCCGAAAAATAATTTCGGAGTTACACGATTCGGCCGAAGGGGTCATTCGGGGGTTCTTGCGACATACCAAAGGGTGAAGCGAAGCTTTTATTGGGTGGGTATGAAGAAAGAGATAAATGACTATGTCTTGGAGTGTGATTGTTGCCAACGCAACAAAGGAGAACGAGTGGCAAAACCGGGCTTATTACAACCTTTACCAATTCCTAACGAAGCTTGGAGTTGTATAAGCATGGATTTTATCGAGCAACTTCCTGAATCGAATGGCCGCGACGCCATCTTGGTTGTGGTGGACCGTCTCACAAAATATGCCCACTTCATCCCTCTCTCTCTCACCCATTTACGGCTCAACAAGTTGCTAAGGTTTTTTTTTAGAATGTTTGTAAATTACACGGCGTTCCGAAAGCGATTGTGAGCGGCCGTGATAAAAATTTTACAAGCTCGTTTTGGCACGAGTTGTTTAAGCTTCATGGTACTCAACTCCAATTGAGCACCTCGTACCATCCTCAAACGGACGGTCAAACGGAACGGGTTAATCAATGCCTCGAAACGTACCTCCGATGCATGATAGCCAATGTAACAAAAAAATGGAGCCAATGGTTGGCACAAGCCGAATGGTGGTACAATTCGACTTTTCACACGTCCCTTAAGTGTAGTCCGTTTGAAGCCCTTTATGGATATGCACCTCCTCGCATGGAGCTAGGTTCAAGTCCAAGTTCTTGTGTCGCCTCTTTGGATGTGTGGATGAAAGATCGCCATCAAGCTTTACAAATTATTAAAGAGAATCTTTCAAAGGCGCAAGAACGCATGAAACTATATGCGAATAAGAAACGCACCGAGCGAAGCTTCGAAGAAGGCGATTGGGTCTATCTCAAATTGCGACCTTATCACCAAACTTCGCTTACTCCCAACAAGGGTACTAAATTACATTCGCGTTTTTATGGACCGTACGAGGTGTTGCAAAAAATTGGGGAAGTTGCATATAAACTCAACCTTCCAAGCGGTTCTCTCATTCATCCCGTTTTTCATGTGTCACAACTCAAACGCAAACTCGGGAAAGAAAGGGTGCCGATTCCGACATTACCCTTGGTGGGTACAGATGGTATATGTTGCATGTGGAACCGGTTGAAGGAAATACAGTTTCGGATCAACCGTAAAAGTGTACACAAGGATAAACGAATGTAAGCGTACATTCGTTGTCATATTTTTCAGTATGAAAATCCAATTTGAATGGTTCAAATTGGGTTAGATAGATAATAAGATTATCTACAACCTTCATGTACAAATATATTTCATATGAACGAAGTATCAGTGTCGTTTCTATGAAATACCGAAAGGGTGCAACAGTATGACATACAGTTAGTAACACAGTCATAACTTTTGCATACGAGCTCCAATTGGGCCAGGACAAATTTTGTTGGGTAGATAATAAGATTATCTACAACTTTTGTGTAGGTTGATTTTCTGTCAGAAGAATTTACCAATTTCGTATGGACAGAATACTGAACAGGTTCATGCAGTTTTCTGTATGAAAGGGTGTATATTGGATATACATGCATTTTGGCCCATCATAATCCTATGTGATATAAATATGATAATTCTCTCTCTTCTAAATAGTTGAATCATTCATATTATTCAGAATAATCCAGAAATATAGAGAGACATCTTTCTAGAGAGTGAAAGAGTGTGAAGAGAGAGAACCGAGAAAAGGAGTTTTCTCGGTATAGAGAATCAACCAATTCGAGCAAGTTCGCTGGTGCTTCGTCTAGGCAGTTGCACCCGCGACCGACGAATTCCGACTCAAGGTGGATACAAGTAGAGGAGCGACACTTGTGGCTCTTCGGTTGTGATCAACCCGAAGGAGAAAGAGAACGGTCAACGAGCAGTGAAAGACGCGTGGTGTGGGACGGGCGTGTTGTCACCAACGTGACAGGAGAAAGAAGAATAGTAGTCAACCCTTCGTGTGCAATCAATTTTGCACTGGTATGAATCTATCCTTCTTATTTGCATCGTACCCTTCGAAGTCATGGTGTGATCTTGGATTATGGGAACCGGACCGGGCCTACATATCTGCTGCGCGGGCCCGCGGACAGAAAGAATTCCCAACAGTGGTATCAGAGCGATCGCCATCGATTCGAGGGTCGAATCATAGTCATGTATTTGATATACGAACGGGTTATCAAAGTTCGTACCCGTTTGCATGATGTTACATATAGAGAAAGTCAAATTCCGTTAAAATCACAAGTATAATTCGTTAGAGATCGATCAAAAGTTGATTGAGAGTATCTAGGAATGATCGTGAAAAGGTTTCATGATTAATCGTTTTGGAAACAAGCGAAAATAGACGAAACTGCAGAAAAATCGCATAGTCCGTTATAACGGACTGGTTGATCCGTTGTAACGGACACTGCATAAGATACAGAAAATTGGGGATTATCTGCGAAATTTACATAGTCCGTTGTAACGGACTGGTTGATCCGTTGTAACGGACACTGTATTAGATACAGAAATTTATGGTTATATGCGAAATTCACATAGTCCGTTACAACGGACTGGTTGATCCGTTGTAACGGACCCTGTATATGATACAGGGATGTGAGGATGACTGTGAATAAACGGATAGTCCGTTGTAACGGACATTGTTCCGTTGTAACGGACCTAATATATGATACGAGGATGTGGGGATGCCTTTGGCTTCCTTTGGAGTCCGTTGTAACGGACAGGGTCCGTTGTAACAGAATGGTTCACAAGTTAGTCCGTTGTAACGGAGCTAGGTTGCGTTACAACGGACATGTTTCTGGCAATTTTGGCCGAACTCCGAAATAAATAGCATTGTAACGAACATGGGTTCCGTTGTAACGGAGTGAATGAAATTGGAGGTCCGTTGTAACGGACTATGGTGCGTTACAAATGGACTAGTATCTGTTTGCTGATTTTGTTTTCGTGATAACTTTGGCTACACAACTCGGAATTTTGAGTTCTTTATATCGATATGATCGGCATCAATCATACTTGCATATAAGATTAGTATTTATTTAGAATAATTACTCTCCCTAATTAAATCATATGCATTAAGAAATCTTGTGAAAGTGATATAATATGATTATGTCACGAATTTAGAAACATGAATGTCATGATCCCTCATAATATTTAAGACATGGAAATGCCTTCCATATTCACAACCACTATGTTCGGTACTACGTCTCACATGGGTTAAGGCCAAAACCGACATGGGTTATTGTAGTCATCGACGGGGTGGCAAGCGTTAAATAAGGACTGATAAGGGTTAAGGTCAAAGCCGACTTATTAGTAGTTTATTTGAAAGATACGCTGAGTATGTAAACTTATGGGAGGATCGTGATATATGGGTCTTGAGTGTTATGGACTTGGAGCCCCGTATCGGTATGAGGGTTATCGATTCAATAAAATAACACTGTCATATAATCATCATATAAGCCTATAAGATAAGTACGCAATGTTAGTAATCAAATCTTTTATTTCATTTGTAGAATATGTCTTCTAGTAACACCAACACCATGTCGATTAGATCGACATTAGAAAAGGATAAGCTAATGGGTCGGAACTACTTGGATTGACACCGAAACCTGAGAATAGTTCTCAGGCAAGAGGGTAAAAGTCACGTATTGGATACGGAACTAGTAGAACCGGGCCCCGATGCTACGGCCGATGAAAATGCCGCGTTTGAGAAACTTAAGAAGGACTCAAATGACGTTACGTGCCTCATGTTGGCATGTATGGACGCTAGTCTTCAAAAGCAGTTTGAGGGCTCGGATGCGCACATAATAAACGTTGTGCTCAAGGAAATGTTCCAAGAGCAGGAGCGTATTGAACGGTTCAGTACACTCAAAGAGTTGGTAAACTGTAAGGTGCCTTTTGGGTCTTCGGTGAGCACTCACGTTTTGAAAGTGCAAGCTCTCATAGACCGTCTAGAGAAGCGAGAAGAGAAATTGTCGAAGATTATGCAACAAGATTTGATCTTGTGTGCACTTTCTC
Organism: Luzula sylvatica; assembly: GCA_946800325.1. Classification (NCBI taxonomy): domain Eukaryota; kingdom Viridiplantae; phylum Streptophyta; class Magnoliopsida; order Poales; family Juncaceae; genus Luzula; species Luzula sylvatica. The sequence goes on from OX326961.1 coordinate 53,406,041, forward strand.
AATGTTTTCTCCGTTTGTGACTAACTATAACATGCATTCGATGAACAAAATGATCCCTGAGCTTCACGGAATGCTCAAGAATTATGAATCGGAGATGTTGAAGACATCCGGGGAGAACAAGGCAAAAGTTGCCGGGAATGTACTCGCGATTCAGAAAAAAAGATCGTAAGAGATCGATGTCCAAGGGCAGTTCGGCTAAGAAACGTTCGAAGCCGAATAAAAAGGGAAAGGGGAAATCCAAGGATGCGACGTGCTACCATTGTCACAAGACTGGACATAGGAAGCGCAATTGCAAGGCTTACCTCGATGAGGTGAAGAAGGGCAATATGGCTTCAGAAGCCGGTCCATCAGGTATTAACGTTATCGAAGTTAAACTTTCAACTATGAATAATTGGGTATTAGATACCGGATGTGGAACTCACATTTGTCGCAATATGCAGTGTCTAAATAATAGTAGAAGATTGGCGCGAGGCGAGGTGAATTTACGCGTCTGGAATGGAGCAAAGGTTGCTGCTTTGGCCGTTGGCGTTTATAGTCTTACTTTGCCAAGTGGACTTATATTAGTACTAAATAATTGTTATTTTGTACCTTCGTTATGTAAGAACATAATAAGTGTATCGAAATTAGCCAAGGATGGCTATGAATTTGTTATTAGGAATAATGAATTTACAATATGTAAGAATTCTATTATCTATGGAAATGTTCTATTAGAAAATGGTCTTTATGTGTTGGATTTTGATCACGGAAATAATGAGTCTATCTATAATGTTATTGCGAAAAAGATTAAACCTAAAGTTGATAATCAGACTTTCTTTTGGCATTGTCGTCTTGGTCATGTGAATGAGAAACGTGTTGCGTATTTACGTTTAAGCAGGGCTTTTCAACTTTTAAAACCCTAAATGACTCTAATTGGACCACAAGCGCAGGGTATTCGTCGAGTAAGTTAGGGGTCGATCCACAGAGAGGGTTGAGTACTAGGGGCGATTTCTGATTGACAATTCGACTCGATCTAAAACTGAGGTTTGTTGGTTGATTCGGGACAGATTTTAACGGAAAAAGAAAGGTTTTTTAATATAGGAGAGGACTCTAGGGTGTTCGGGTTCTACTTGGATGATTTGGTGTGTTCTAAAGGTTGCTAAACGCTCTCTCAAAATCTGACTTTGGTGGAGGTGTTATCCAATTCTTCCTAGACCATCTCTCGCTCGCGACTAGACGTATCCAACCTAAACACTCTTGCTCTCGCTGACTATGCCTAAGAAAGACCCGTTGCGCTCTATGATAATCCTATAATCCCGTGGGTGACGTGTACCAATGTTCTTAGAATAGAACGGTCCAAGTTTGTGCATTTACAATCTGGTTTCTCACTCCGCTCTCGCTTCGCAAGGTTGACCTAAAACGATCTTAACTACTTGGTTTGACTGGTTTATTTGAGGGCTTAAACAATCCTAAACGTCCACTCTCGCTACTTAGTCAAAGATGTCCTAACCTATGTCACTTAGGCTGGCCTAAACGAGTACAAACGGTTAATTAAGACGAGTAATATCAAGGCACAAAACACAAATCAAATCTGAAAGAGACAAAGCATATAATACTACCAAAACATCTCAAGTACTAATGAACCATAAACCCTAGATAAAAATTTAGCTACTCATGTTCGACAACAAAACAAATCTAAATATCAAATACATCATAAAACTAAACACGAGAAAGAGTAAACCGATTTGTTGACGAACGTCTTCTTCTTCGTAAACTCCTGCTCCTAAACGACGTGATCTTCTTCGATGGTTGACGGCTGCGGAAAGGTGCATGAGGCGAGTGGAGAAAGAGGAGGATGAGAGGTGGATGGTGGCTGGTGAAAGGATGAAAATTGGAGATGAGAAGGTAACCCTAGCAAAGGCAACGGTAGCCTTTTATAGTCGATGGCTAGGGTTAGGTCACAGCATACATGGCTGTCGAAAGTTGGCCCATATCAGGGTCTGGGCCACGAAATATGAGGTGTGAATTATGCAATCTTTTAGAGGATTACTTCCTGAAGTTATGGCAACTTGAATCACCAAATTTGGAGTTACCAATCAAAAGATATGGCCATTTTATTACTTGCCAAATTCTGAGATTCTGCAGCTTCTTTCCATTTTTTAATCTTGAAACAATAGTTGCGATTTTGGCTTGTTTTGCACTGTGAAAGCTTGGAACGGTGCCGAGACCCTCGATACTTGCATTTCTTCACTTCTAGAGTCTTTTTTATCTTGTATTGTACCCAAATCTGCAAATATAATCAAACAAGATGCCAACGAGCAATTCTCGTGGTTTTGTTAGTATTTTAACGTTTAAGAGTTTATTTAGTACAATTTATAAAACGTTTTAAGTCCGGATGAGTGCGTAAAACTGTATCATATTCACACTCATCAAAATCTCCCAAGTTTAAATCTCGTTCGTCCCGAACGAGTAAGAAAAATGAAAAAGCACTTACAATGTTCTTTTGCTGGCTTGGAGTGTCGAGTTGTGCTTCACTTCGGTAATGATCTTTTGCGCCCTCGTCGTGAACATCGTCACTAGTCGGTCCACATAGGCTGGGTCCTCGCTTTCACGAGCACTCCTCAACGTACCGATTTCCTTCCCGGGGTAGAAGACCACTTTACATGGCCCGAGTAAGGGACGGGGCTCTTCTCCACACTCCTTTTATAACGCCTAATAAGTCTCGCGTAGCGATGGCGCATATCGGTGGATATTTGGTGGCTTGCTCGCTTCCACAAGTTGCCTAGAACGGAATCATCGCACGGCAGCCACTACTTATCACAAATGACCTCCCTCTAACTACAACGACTCGCGGTACGAAGGGTAAATGGGAGAATTCAGATTCGAAATAGGATCGAAATCTGGTTTGGTGGAATCGATATGTGTAATCTGGTTTGATGGATTTGAGTCGATTTGAGAGTTGAGGTTTCGAGCCGGGTTTGCGCGTATTATTATCGTGCGAAAAAGGTTTAGGGTACCAGCGTTGCGGACTCTTATTATTATTATTTTTTTTCTATTTTTCTTTTTTTTTTTTTCTTTTTTTTTTCTTTTTATCTTTTTTTTTCTTTTCTTTTCTTTTTTTTTTTTTTTTTTTTTTCCCCACAACGCTGTCCTTTTTAGCCCATTTGCATGCACGGATTCTTCTTCGATGAACGGGGAGAGGGATCAGAATTGCGACGTGTTCGGAATCCCTTCTCCCAAATTTACGCCTTTGGTGCAACCAGTTTTTGACGTCAGATTTGGATGAGGTGGAATAGGGTTAGGGTTTGGCCAATTTCGTACTGCGAGAGCTCGATCTAAATAGGGCTCGGCGGGCCCACGGTCTCACCGTATAAATGTCGAAATCTGGCCCGCCTCACTCTTACGCACTTCTACTATTGCCCCGCTCGGATCACGTTGAGCGGGGCTCTCATTCGGCCTCTCGCCAACACACTCCCCCTACTACTCAAATAATGAACCTCCCTCAATGGCCGCTCGTGCGAATTCGTCCGTTTAAGGGTCAACCCTGCAAAATTGAGCGCGAGAAAGACTTATAAAATTTAGCACGAAGGCCTGCTTATTTTTTAGACGCGTTTAGGAGTGCTTTAAAAGTCCCCCCGTTCCTTGTTCGCATGGGAAGCTTCGCCCCGACCAAGGCTCGCGTACGTCGATTTGGCTCGCTATTTCCCGTCCCCTGTGATAAGACATTAATTATACACATTTTATGCCCTATACATAAGTGATATTGCACCATAATATGCATTAATTGTCTCCTTTATATATAATAATCACAATTTGAATGTTGATACTACTAATTAAATGACTATGTGATTTTAGGTGCAATTTGGATAAAGCATAACATGAAGATCAAAAGGAAATGAAGAGATGGCCAAGATTCGGATTGCTGACCACTGCTTTGTATTTCGGCCATAACTTTAGTTGTGGGCCTTAGATTAATTCATGCAGTAGCTTGTTGGAAAGAAGACACAAAGACCCAACTTTCAATTATTTTCACCAGAGTCCAATTCGGACCAGAAGAAGGGTCAAATCGAGCATCTTCCAGGGTCTTCTATCATGCAATGGGCATGCCTCTCACACCTTAGGCATGTGTACTTCACAAGGACTTCACACACTCTTCATGACCACTTTTTGGGTTATATAACCAGGTGCAAGGGCACCTTCTCTCTAGTTCCCCTTTTTACCTAGCAATTCTCCACCATTTTTTTAGTATTTTAGTTATCATGTTTCTAGCGTAAGCCTCTTTAAGGCATAGTTAGTGTTTGTGTTTTTGTGTTGTATCTTTTGAGACTTTTAGTAATGAATTATATTTGATTGTAGTTATTCTTTTCGTATTTTAAACTTATTATTTTCATGCTCAGTGATTCTTGTAAGTTTAATTAGGCCAATTTCTATGCTCAATAGCAATTTACAAGGGCCAAAAATCTTAAATGGTTGCTTTGCTGAATAGTTTCCATTTATGGTTTGAATAATTACTAGTGCAAATTTCTTTTTAACGGACTCAATAATCTCTGAACAAGCTCATTGTTTAGTAGGTTGTGATTTGTCTAAGTAGCCATTGATTTCTTTATTTTTGGTTATGATATTCAAATAGGTTAGTGTTTTGATTTACGAGCTGATCTAAATTGAAACTCTTTCTTTTCGTTTAAGTTATTTATCGGTTAGAGCTCATCTAACTGCACTTTGATCTTAATATAATTTCATTATTGAAGTCAAGGATAGAGTTACACGCAAAACACTACACGAAACTGTGCCTTATCTCTCACAAACACCAAACCTCGTTTTTACTTTAAGTTTTTCTTATTTCATGCTATCAACCAACCAACGAACACCCCCCCAATTGTGTGTCTCTTTCTAGTTTTTGTGTTTGGTTTCGTTTATCTTCTTTTCGTTTCTTTCTTTTAGTTTTGAGTTATTTTAGTTGGAGTCTTTTCTTTTCTTTTCTTTTAGTTTTGAGTCTTTTCTTTTCTTTCTTTCTTTTCTTTCTTTTCGTTTATTTTAATCTAATCTAGTCTACGCAGCTCTCTGTGGTTCGATCCCTACTTTCACTTTCTACATTTTTAAGTTTAGGGTTATAAATTTCTTTTGGTAAACCTTTTAACGACTGTAAAATAATTGGTTATCAAAATGGCGCCGCTGCCGGGGAGCTGGTAACGGTATTAGTTTAGATTAATTTCACACTTTTCTTGTGTTGTACTTTTGTGTCAGAGTCAACCAAATTCGTAAAACTTTTTGTTAGTTTTTATCTTTTTCACTTTTTGTCAGAGTCACATTTTATTTACCTTTGTAACTTTTTCACTTTTTGTCAGAGTCACATACTATTTATTTTCTTTTGAGTCTGCATATTGCATTTACTAACTCTCATTTGTAGACTTTGTTCTGTTTATGAGAGTAACTCGGAGTGCCAAAATTCCACTTACACCGCTGGATCTAGAGATTGAAAGAACACGCCGGGAGCAAAGAAGAGCAATTCCGGTGACACTGGAGTTAGGCGAGAGGTCTGGAAAGGTGGAGTACACGGACAACGAAGGCGAGTATCCTACCCCGCCATCTTCTCCTCACGCTACAACAGGTAACATTTTAAGAATGGCAAATAATGATGATAGAACCCTTAGGGACTTGTCTACCTTTGATTTTGCTACCAACCAGTACGGTATTGTCTTACCACCAGTCCCAAACTTTAAAATTCATACGGGTCTCCTCCAATTGTTGCCTACCTTTAATGGGAGTGTGGGAGAGGATCCACACTCTCATATGAGGGAGTTTAATCACATCACCGCCACTCTCATGCCGGCGGAGATTGTGGATGAAGGCCCGTATAAATTGCGATTGTTTTCATATAGTCTTAGAGGCCTAGCAAAAGACTGGTACTATCATTTAGCTCCATTTCCAACAACTTGGGTAGAACTTCAAAAATTGTTTCTGGATAAATATTTTCCTGTCTCTCTCACTGCTTCTATTAGGAAACAAATATGTAGTATTCAACAAGAAGTAGGGGAAACCCTATATGAGTATTATGATCGTTTTCAAAAATTATGTGCAAAGTGTCCCAATCATCAAGTGCCAGAAAATCTTTTAATTCAACACTTGTATGACGGGATGCTTCAAGAAACTAGGGATAATGTAGATTCTGCTAGTGGGGGTGCATTCATAGATAAAACTGTTAGGCAAGCACGTACCCTGATTGAAACCATGGCCAAAAATGCCCAATCTAGTAGAACCAGATCCAGAATTAGGGGAGTTAGTGAAGTGAGAGATTGTGATTTAGAAAAACGAGTGAGTGGAATAGACGCCAAGTTGGATAGCTTAGCTAATATGATGGCGTCGTTCATGGGAACGAAGGCGGAAGTAAAGTCTTGTGGTATATGCACCCAGACGGGGCATTCGACCGATTCTTGCCCGACACTCCAAGATGAAGAAAAAGTCACCACCACAGCTTGTGGGATCTTCAAACTGAACCATCAGGGAGGCTCAAATGGGGGTCAAAACCGCAACTATGATCCCTACTCTAAAACTTACAACCCTGGATGGCGTGATCACCCAAACTTCAGGTGGCGTGAACCTGGAAATCAGCAACAACCTCCTCAGAACTATAACCAAAATCATTCTTCTCCTCCTCCTCCTCCTCCTTCTCAAATGGACCCAAATCTAAAGAGTCTTTCTGACATTGTGTCCTCCTTGGCCGCTTCAACTAGTTCTTTTCAGAAAGACACAAAAAGCGCGCTGACACATCTCAGCACTCAAATTGCTCAAATATCCTCTGAGGTAAACCAGTTGAAAACTCAAGGATCCTCTCAACTTCCTTCTCAACCTCTGAACCCTCGAGAGCATTCATGTGCCATCACCTTACGAAACGGAAAAGAAGTCGAAGTGATTAAGGTGGATTCGGAGAAAATGAAGGAGAAACCCAAGGAAACTACACCTTATAAACCTAGAGTTCCTTTTCCTAGCCGCCTAGCGGTTAACACGAAAAAGGATGAAGCAGAAAGAGATATCTTAGAGGTTTTGAAGAAGGTGGAAGTGAATATTCCGTTACTCGAGGCCATTCGCCAAGTCCCTCGTTATGCGAAATTTTTGAAGGACTTGTGCACGAATAAGAGAAAATTAAATGGCCATGAGAGGGTGACAATGAGCGAGAATGTCTCTGCGGTTCTCCGTAAGAAGCTTCCAGTGAAGCAAAAGGATCCTGGCATGTTTGCCATTCCTTGTAGCATTGGGCACCATGAGTTTGCTCGATGCATGCTTGATCTTGGGGCATCTATCAATGTCATGCCTTTCTCTATCTATTCCTCCCTCGGTTTAGGACCTTTGAAAAAGACCGGGGTGATTATCCAGTTGGCAGATCGTTCCACTTCTGTGCCAGAAGGAGTTATAGAGGATGTCCTTGTTAAGGTCAATGGTCTAGTCTTCACTGCAGATTTCTATATCCTGCAGATGGATGAGTCCGAGAATTCTCCATGCTCGACTCCAATCCTTCTTGGAAGACCCTTCCTTAAAACTGCTCGAACCAAAATTGACGTGCATAATGGCACTCTTTCAATGGAATTTGATGGAGAACATATCTCCTTCAATATCTTTGATGCCATCAAGCACCCTTCTGATGGGCATGTCTCCGCTATTTGCACCATCGATCATGTTGACGAGTGTGTCGACAACTTCTTCTCTTTTGAGTTCATAGAGCTACTGGAGACCATTCTTGATCTATCTCCAGATGAGCAGAATCTCTTACAGAGTCTATCTGCCCTCGCCATTGGTGAGGCATCTTCTTCTTCTCCTCTCTCGATAGACCTGAAACCTTCTCATGAGCCCACCAAACCATCCATTGTGAATCCTCCATCTCTTGATCTAAAACCTCTACCTACTCATCTCAAGTATGCATACTTGGGTAAAGGAGAAACACTTCCTGTAATCATCTCTAGTCGCCTCACTACTACTCAGGAAGATAAATTGGTTGATTTATTGAGGGACCACAAAACTGCTATTGGATGGACTCTGGCTGATATAAACGGAATCAGCCCCTCTATGTGTATGCATCGTATATTGTTGGAGGATGGTTCAAAACCGTCTCGAGAGCCTCAACGCCGGCTCAATCCTCCAATGATGGAAGTGGTTAAAAAGGAAATAATCAAGCTGCTTGATGCGGGGATTATATACCCTATTACTGATTCAAAATGGGTATCTCCTATCCACGTGGTTCCTAAGAAAACTGGTATTACGATAGTTGAGAACCAGGATGGTGAAAAAGTTCCCATGAGAGCACAGAACGGATGGCGAGTATGCATTGACTACCGCAAGCTGAATACTGCCACCAGAAAATACCATTTCCCTCTTCCCTTCATTGACCAGATGCTAGAGCGCCTTGCTGGGCGCCAACACTATTGCTTTCTAGATGGCTTCTCTGGTTACTTTCAAATAGCCATCTCACCAGAGGACCAAGAGAAAACCACCTTCACGTGCCCTTTTGGCACATTTGCCTACAGACGCATGCCCTTTGGGTTGTGCAATGCACCTGGCACTTTTCAGAGATGTATGATGTCCATCTTCTCTGATTACGTTACCCGAATTATTGAGGTCTTCATGGATCATTTCACTGTTTACGGTGATTCATTTGATGAATGTTTGGGAAACCTTAAGCTGATTCTTCAAAGGTGCGTAGAGACTAATCTGGTCCTGAATTACGAGAAATGCCATTTCATGGTAGATCAGGGCATAGTCTTAGGCCATGTGATTTCATCTCGTGGTCTCGAGGTGGATAAAGCGAAGATCGACGTCATTAGATCCCTTCCATACCCGACCAATGTGAAGGATATTCGATCATTTCTCGGTCATGCCGGCTTCTACAGACGTTTCATCAAAGACTTCTCCAAAATCGCTCAACCTCTCTGTTTTCTTCTCCAAAAAGAGGCTTCTTTTGAGTTTGATGAGAAGTGCAAAGCGGCATTCGACCTTCTCAAGGAGAAATTGTGTTCTGCCCCAATCATTAAAGCTCCAGATTGGAATATGCCTTTCGAAATCATGTGTGATGCAAGTGATAAGGCAGTTGGAGCCGTTCTTGGGCAAAGAAATGGACGAGAACCCCATGTTCTGTCCTATGTTTCTCGGACCTTAGATGACGCTCAGTGCAACTATACCACCACGGAGAAAGAGCTTCTAGCCATTGTTTTTGCACTTGAGAAGTTCAGGTCCTACCTCTTAGGGGCCAAGGTGATCATCTACTCCGATCATGCCGCGTTGAGGCATCTTTTTAAGAAGAAGGAGTCCAAGCCGAGACTTATTCGATGGATATTGTTGCTCCAGGAATTCGACCTGGAGATTCGAGATAAACGAGGATCAGAGAATCTGGTTGCCGATCACCTTAGCCGCCTTCCTACGAGCATTAAAGAGGGTACTCCGATCTCGGAATTCTTTCCGGAAGAGTATCTTTATGCTGTGCACAGTTACACACCATGTGCCGCAGAAATCCAGGGTCTCGACTCCGGAAAGATCTTCAAGGTAAACGGGCATCGACTCAAGCGCTTTCATGAGAGTTTCGACGCGAGTTGGATTGACATTCACGAGCTTGGAGAGCCACCGTCCACTTCTTGATGGGATGGATTCGTCGGGCCAATGACGTTAAAGGAGGCGCTACTGGGAGGCAGCCCTGCGAATAAAGGTTGTATTTTTCTTTGTTTCTTTTACTTTATTGCATTTGCATAGCTACTTCACTCGGGGACGAGCAAAACTTTAAGTGTGGGGTAGTGTCTTAGTTACACGTTAGGTAGAAAACACCCAATATAAAAAAATAAAAAATAAAAAGGCCCAAATTAAAATCGAAATCATGAGTGAAAAATTATACTTTGTGTTGGAAAAGTGATATAACATGTTTAGATTCAAAGGGATCGTGTGGACCAGTCAAGAAGAATAGAGGTCGTGGGTGTAGGGATCATTTGTCACTGGTAAACTCGATTTTTAGTTGAGCGCCACCATAAAATTTTAGAAAGATGTGAGGACTTACCATTGGACCGTGACCCGGAGCTCAAGTTTGTCTATACTATAATATCCATAATACACCACTATATAATCTCGTATAATATCCAAATCTATCAGTTTCCGAAGTCTCTTTGTTGCTTGGTTTTGGAGAAGGAGGGTTAGGCATTATTTAAGTAGAAAGGGTACGAGGAGTATAAGGGTAAGTGTGTCAAATGAGTTTCGAGTTAGAAGATAGGTCATGCACAATATTTTATTCTCTCGGGTAAACTCTATTTTCCACATATAGGCAATTTAGGGCATTATTATCATCAGATTCATGAGTAAAAAAAAAAAAAAAAAAAAAAAAAAAAAATTATAAAAAAAAAGAAAAAAAAAAAAAAGAAAAAAAAGAAGAGAAGAATAATAATAAAAGAACTCAAATCTGTTTTATTAGCCCCTTGTACTTAGTCTAAACCCTAGTTTACCCGATGAGCTGTGAGAAAGAGTTAATTCCAGTCATACATCTTAGGCCAGTAGTAGGTTGAAACAAATTGGGCCAAATGACTGAAGGTGCTAGGAGATATGCACAATAGGAGGTTCATTATTACAAGCATTTAGTGGTATAGGCGGACATTATTTCAGAAGTAGAGGTACGAGTGTAGAAAACCAAGTAACAACGTGACTGAAAGTAGCGAAATAGACAAGGAATAGTATAATCCACTATATCTCTAATATTATCCACTATAAATATACCATCATATCTCAATATAACCTCCATTATAATAAAATCCACCGTATTCCACCAGACATGACTTGAGAATTCCCCTCACACCAAGGTAGGAAATCATTATACATCTGAGAGATGAGAGATTGCGAGACACTCTATATATTCCACATTCATATTCCACTTTATAACTGAGAGTGAGTGCGAGTTTCACCAAAGTACATGGAATCTTACACACGGGACCAAAAATCATTATGGCTGGTACATTAGTGAAGATTGATTCTGGAACATGGGACCTACTTTACCAACGCAAATATAGTTGTTGCTCGAGGACGATCAAATGTTTAAGTGTGGGGTGATTTGATAAGACATTAATTATACACATTTTATGCCCTATACATAAGTGATATTGCACCATAATATGCATTAATTGTCTCCTTTATATATAATAATCACAATTTGAATGTTGATACTACTAATTAAATGAATATGTGATTTTAGGTGCAATTTGGATAAAGCATAACATGAAGATCAAAAGGAAATGAAGAGATGGCCAAGATTCGGATTGCTGACCACTGCTTTGTATTTCGGCCATAACTTTAGTTATGGGCCTTAGATTAATTCATGCAGTAGCTTGTTGGAAAGAAGACACAAAGGCCCAACTTTCAATTATTTTCACCAGAGTCCAATTCGGACCAGAAGAAGGGTCAAATCGAGCATCTTCCAGGGTCTTCTATCATGCAATGGGCATGCCTCTCACACCTTAGGCATGTGTACTTCACAAGGACTTCACACACTCTTCATGACCACTTTTTGGGTTATATAACCAGGTGCAAGGGCACCTTCTCTCTAGTTCCCCTTTTTACCTAGCAATTCTCCACCATTTTTTTAGTATTTTAGTTATCATGTTTCTAGCGTAAGCCTCTTTAAGGCATAGTTAGTGTTTGTGTTTTTGTGTTGTATCTTTTGAGACTTTTAGTAATGAATTATATTTGATTGTAGTTATTCTTTTCGTATTTTAAACTTATTATTTTCATGCTCAGTGATTCTTGTAAGTTTAATTAGGCCAATTTCTATGCTCAATAGCAATTTACAAGGGCCAAAAATCTTAAATGGTTGCTTTGCTGAATAGTTTCCATTTAGGGTTTGAATAATTACTAGTGCAAATTTCTTTTTAACGGACTCAATAATCTCTGAACAAGCTCATTGTTTAGTAGGTTGTGATTTGTCTAAGTAGCCATTGATTTCTTTATTTTTGGTTATGATATTCAAATAGGTTAGTGTTTTGATTTACGAGCTGATCTAAATTGAAACTCTTTCTTTTCGTTTAAGTTATTTATCGGTTAGAGCTCATCTAACTGCACTTTGATCTTAATATAATTTCATTATTGAAGTCAAGGATAGAGTTACACGCAAAACACTACACGAAACTGTGCCTTATCTCTCACAAACACCAAACCTCGTTTTTACTTTAAGTTTTTCTTATTTCATGCTATCAACCAACCAACGAACACCCCCCCAATTGTGTGTCTCTTTCTAGTTTTTGTGTTTGGTTTCGTTTATCTTCTTTTCGTTTCTTTCTTTCTTTTAGTTTTGAGTTATTTTAGTTGGAGTCTTTTCTTTTCTTTTCTTTTAGTTTTGAGTCTTTTCTTTTCTTTCTTTCTTTTCTTTCTTTTCGTTTATTTTAATCTAATCTAGTCTACGCAGCTCTCTGTGGTTCGATCCCTACTTTCACTTTCTACATTTTTAAGTTTAGGGTTATAAATTTCTTTTGGTAAACCTTTTAACGACTGTAAAATAATTGGTTATCACCCTGCCAGGCTTCCTCCCGACTTCATCGATTTCGATGTTCAAAGCGTCGGCGCGTTTGTTCTTCCCGAAGCTCGGCGTTCGACTTCCAAACCTGCGTTAAAACATCAAAGGCTTTTTTTTTTGGGTCCAAGAGGGACCCGTTAAATTTGGTCTTGGAAAGTTTTTATCGGAACTCCTATTTTTTGTGTTTTATCTTTTCTGATTTTTTTTTTTTTTTTTTTTTTTGTAGCTACATGCAAAATAAAGATGAAAAGAATAAAATGAAAAATGGATAAGATGCAAGGCCGTGAATGGTATACCCTCCCAAGTTTAATATTACGCGTCGTCCCCGATGCGATTAAATCTTATTAGTTGGAGAAAAATGAGAGAGTAAAAGAGAGAGAGAGATTTAGTTACTGTTTCCTCCCGATTGAGATAGGAGAATCCCTTGGTCTGGCAGCCAGCCCCACCATCGTTTGGTGTTTTCGTTTCTTCTCGTTTAGTCGTATACGAACTGCTCAAAAGAACCACGGTCGCGATTGTTTCTCTTCTCTATTTATGGGGCCTACACTTAACAAACAGTGAAATATGCAAAATATGCTAAATGCAATGAAAGAAAACCTAACCGCTGGGGTTGCCTCCCCAGAAGCGCTTGTTTAAGGTCGTTAGCTTGACCGTTTCCTCTTGATTTAGAATATCGGCGAATCGGAGAGGAGGCATGATGCGATTTTCCCCACCGGTTCTCCGTTGATGTAATGCTTCAAACGCTGGCCGTTTACGACGAATTCTCCTTTTCCTTCGCTCCATATTGTCACTGCACCGTACGGGCTAACCTTTTGTACTACGAATGGCCCCGACCATCTCGAGCGTAGTTTTCCTGAAAATAGTTTAAGCCTAGAATTGAAAAGAAGTACCTTATCTCCTTTGTGGAATTCGCGTCGTAGAATCTTCCTGTCATGCCATCTCTTCGTCCGCTCCTTGTACAACTTCGCATTCTCGTATGCGTTAATGCGGAACTCGTCTAGCTTGTGCAGCTCTAAAAGTCTTCGATCGTACGCTGCCTTCGAGTCGAAATTTAAGTATCTAAGTGCCCATAAGGTTTGGTGTTCTATTTCAACGGGAAGATGGCAGGCTCGTCCGTACACTAGTTGAAACAGGGACATTCATATGGGCGTCTTGAATGATGTCCGGTACGACCACAATGCATCATCGAGTTTTGATGACCAATCCCTTCGGGAGCTAGAGACTGTTTTTTCGAGGATCATCTTGATTTCGCGGTTCGAAATCTCCACTTGACCGCTGGTTTGAGGATGGTATGGGCTGGCGACTTTGTGGTTCACTCCGTATTTTCGAAGTAGGGTAGCAAGCTGGCTATTGTTGAAGTGGGCTCCTCCATCGCTGATTAGGGTTCTCGGTACACCGAACCGAGGGAATATGGTCTTCTTAAGGAACTTCTGAACCGTTTTCGAATCTGCGGCTTTGCATGCAGCAGCTTCTACCCATTTCGACACGTAATCGACTGCGACGAGGATGTAAGAGTAACCATTCGAGGTCGGAAAGGGGCCCATGAAGTCGATTCCCCATACGTCAAAAACTTCTACTTCGAGGATGTTATTTAGCGGCATTTCGTGTCTTCGGGAGATGCTCCCCGTTCTTTGGCATCTATCGCAACCTGAAACAAATCTGTGCACATCTCGAAAAATATCAGGCCAATAGAAACCTGATTGCAATACCTTTGCGCTAGTTTTTCCCGTGCTAGCGTGTCCTCCATATGGTGAGGAGTGGCAGTGAGCGATAATGTCCATCCTCTCTTCTTTGGGCACGCATCTTCGATAGATCCCATCTACCCCCTGCTTGTAAAGGAACGGATCGTCCCAATAGTAGTGCTTCAATTCGTTGAAGAATTTCTTCTTGTGTTGGGGCGAAAAGTCTGGCGGGACTATCTTGCTTGCGAGGAAGTTCGCGATGTCCGCATACCAAGGCGCAGGGTCTGTCGTGGCGGTTGGATTCATTGCTCTTTTCGTGCGGAAGGGGTCCCAGTCGTGCTCGGGAAAGTTGATGTGGCGATCATTAGGTCTTCGTTCGTGGCTGATCGACGCTACATATGCAACCAATCGATCGTCCTTAAATGCGTCGTCGATCAGGTCGGTCACATCTCTAATGTCGTCGCTGCGTATTCGTGATAGGTGGTCGGCCACGCTGTTCTCGGCTCCTTTCTTGTCTCGAATCTCGATGTCAAATTCTTGGAGCAAAAGGATCCATCGTAAGAGTCGTGGTTTGGCATCCTTCTTATTGATGAGGTACCTAATAGCTGCATGGTCAGTGTAAATAATAACTTCGGATCCTACAAGATATGACCTGAATTTGTCGATGGAGAATACGACGGCGAGTAGCTCTTTCTCCGTCGTGGCATATTTGGCTTGTGCTTCGTCCAGCGTCTTGCTTGCGTAATAGATGGCGTGAAGTTTCTTATCTTTACGTTGCCCCAAAACTGCCCCTACGGCATAATCGCTTGCATCACACATTGTCTCGAAAGGTAGCGAGTAATCTGGTGGTGTGATGATTGGCGAAGATACGAGGGCTGCCTTGAGCTTTGTGAACGCCTTCAAACATTCATCGTCGAAATCAAACGGCGCGTCTTTCAGCAGCAGGTTTGTGAGTGGTTTTGCGACCTTCGAGAAGTCCTTGATGAATCTCCGATAGAAACCTGCATGACCAAGAAAACTACGTATACCTTTTACGTCGCATGGCGGTGGCAGTTTCTCGATCACCTCTATTTTCGCTCTATCTACTTCAATTCCTCGAGAGGTGATAACATGGCCGAGCACTACTCCTTCTTGGACCATAAAGTGGCATTTCTCCCAATTTAGCACTAGATTAGTTTCTTCGCACCTGTGAAGTACTTTGGAAAGGTTAGCTAAACAAGAATTGAAATCATTACCGTACACGGAGAAATCGTCCATGAAGACTTCCATGAAATCTTCGATGTAGTCGCTGAAAATGGCCATCATCGCACGTTGGAACGTGGCTGGGGCGTTGCACAAACCGAAAGGCATTCGACGATAAGCGAACGTGCCGTATGGACACGTAAACGTCGTCTTTTCCTGGTCATTGGGGTGGATCGGGATCTGGAAGAAGCCTGAATAACCGTCGAGGTAACAAAAGTACTCGTGATTCGCGAGTTTCTCGAGCATCTGATCAATGAAAGGCAGCGGGAAATGGTCTTTTCGGGTCGCTTTATTCAATTTGCAATAGTCGATGCACATCCTCCATCCCGTGGTAGCACGAGTCGGAATTAGGTGGCCATTGATGTCTTGTACGACCGTCGTTCCACCCTTCTTGGGGACCACGTGAACGGGACTGACCCATTCGCTATCCGAGATAGGGTAGATGATGCCTGCGTCGAGGAGCTTCATTATCTCCTTCTTTACCACCTCCTTCATGTTTGGGTTGAGGCGGCGTTGATGCTCGATCGATGTTTTGTGGTCGTCGGTGAGAAATATCCGGTGCATACCGAATGAGGGGCTTATCCCCTTGATGTCGTCGATCGTGTAACCGATAGCTTTGCGGTGAAGACGGAGCGTATGAAGCAATTTCTCTGTCTGATTGGGAGAGAGATTCGCGTTCACAATGACCGGGTACGAGTCGTTCGGCCCGAGGAATTCGTATCGGAGTCCTGGTGGAAGAGATTTATGCTCGACTCGTGGTGGAACATCGATTTTTGGTATCTCCACTGATTCGACAGTTTCTAGTTGCGACGTTGGTTCGACGAGGTTTTCGCATTGGTCTAACATCTCCTCAAATTCATCCAACTCCATTCTCGTGATGCTGGCATATTCGTCCATCGTTAGGACATCTTCAACGTCGATTCGATAGCACGAACCGTCCGGGTCGGGGTTTTTGATTGCCTTCTCTAGATTGAATTCGACTTTCTCCTCTCCCAAGTTAAGAGATAGCTTCCCTTCTCGAACGTTTATTATCGCACCCGCGGTGGCTAAGAATGGTCTCCCTAAAATGATTGGAACCTTTTGGTCCTCCTCCATGTCTACTACGACGAAATCGACCGGGATATAGAATTTCCCGACCTTTATTGGCACGTCCTCTACAACTCCTATGGGTATTCGAACTGATCTATCGGCGAGTTGCAAAGTCATTCTAGTCTCTTTGAGTTCTCCCAATCCGAGGGTTATAAAAATTGAATGTGGCATGAGACTAACGCTTGCACCAAGATCACAAAGTGCCTTGTCGAACGACTTGTTCCCGATGATGCACGGGATGGCGAACGAACCTGGATCCTTCATTTTTCGCGGCAGTTTTGTATCTCGAACAAGGGCACAAGACTGGACACCGGTGAGGGTTACGGTGTCTACTTCCTCCAGCCTCCGCTTCCTCGAGAGAACCTCCTTTAAGAATTTTGCGTACGTCGGCATTTGCTTGAGGGCGTCGACGAACGGAATCGTAACTTCCAATTTCTCAATCACCTCCTTAAATTTGGCAAAGTCTTGCGATTTTTCGCGAGGCGTTGGGGAAACGGTATTGGTGGCTGAAGTGGCGGAGGTGGCACGTATTTTTCTCCTTCTCGGTAGATCGGAAAACCGAGTTCGTCGAAACCAATCGGTCTGGTCGGTTTTGGTGCACCTCCGCGGGTTGAATCGGGGCTGTTTGAGTTCCCCGAATCATTTTTCGCTGCCTCGTTTGAGGCAGGTATCGCTGAAATTTCTGGAATGGAATTTGGGGCAGTTGAAGAGGTTTTCATAAGATCGCCAGATTTAGAGATGGCAGTTTTGTCCCTAGGTTTCTCGTATTGTTTTCCACTCCTCAATTGAACTACACAAACATTTTCGCGTGGGTTTTCGGTGCGTCCGGGCAAACTTCCTTGAGCTCGCGGATTCGGGTTTTCGAGGGCATCTAATCGCGTTGTGACACCGTCCATCGAAACGGTTAGCTTCGTGAGAATCTTCTCTAGCTGCTCATTTTTCCTAGCTTGCTCACTCATAAAAGATTTCATTAGTGACATTACGTCCTCCCCCGAAGGGTTCGGACCATTAGAAAAATTATTAAAACGAGATTGTTGATGTGGGGGCCTATATATGCCATTATTATCGCTACGAAAGTTGTTATTGTTATTTCTCCAACCAGAATTCGAATTTAAAAATTGTACCTCCTCTTGGTTGGCATCACAATCTTTCGTCTCGTGTCCTTGCACACCACATGCGTCACAAGCGAACGTAACTTGCCTCTCTTTCGTCCGCGGCTTGCTCAAATCGACGTGCTCGAGCTTCCTCGTGAGCATGTCTAGCTTGGCGTTTATGGCTGTTACCGCATCGACTTCTAAAACACCTTGTCGCCCCGTCGTGGGGGCGCGATCATTCGACCATCCATGGTAATTGAGGGCCATGTTCTCGATCGACTCCCAAGCTTCCTCCACACTCTTATCCATCAATGCACCTCCCGAAGCCGCGTCGAGGTTGGCGCGGGTTTGGTAGGTGACTCCATTGTAAAACGTTTACAAGAGCAGCCACTTCGCTAGGCCGTGATGAGGGCACGCGCCTTGTAATTCCTTGAAACGCTCCCACGCTTCGTATAAGCTTTCCCCTGCGTTTTGCTGAAAACTCATAATCTGGGCGCGTAACATGGCTGTTTTGCTGGGCGGAAAGTACTTGGCGAGGTATGCGTCGCAGAGTTGGTTCCACGACGTAAAATGTCCGTCGGAGTGACCGTAAAGCCATTGTTTTGCCTTGCCCCTGAGAGAAAAAGGAAAAAGAGTTAGCATGATAGTATCATTCGAAACTCCATTTACCTTAATCGTGCTTGCTATTTCGTATAGATTTTGTAAGTGAGCGTGCGGATCCTCCATCGCACCACCACCGAACTGATTTGCTTGCACCATATTTAGAAGCGGTGTCTTGAGCTCGAAATTGTTTGCAGCGATACCAGGTGGCGCGATGCTTGTCCCAATTGCCGTGGCGCTGGGCGAAGTGTATTCACGTAGAGCACGTGCGCGAGGCGGAACTGGTCGGACATTCTCTTCATGATTCGGTTGGTTTTGCTCCATCATAATCTGCGGTGGCCTTCGCGCTTTGCTTCTTAGATTGTACCTTTCTGCCAGCGAAGATCTGAAATCTGAAAATAAAAGAAAAATAAAATGGGTGAATCGATCTAGAAAACCAGGAAATCAACTAATATCAAACACCTCCCCGGCAGCGGCGCCAGAAAAGCTTGTTGCATATTTACGTTTAAGCAGGGCTTTTCAACTTTTAAAACCCTAAATGACTCTAATTGGACCACAAGCGCAGGGTATTCGTCGAGTAAGTTAGGGGTCGATCCACAGAGAGGGTTGAGTACTAGGGGCGATTTCTGATTGACAATTCGACTCGATCTAAAACTGAGGTTTGTTGGTTGATTCGGGACAGATTTTAATGGAAAAAGAAAGGTTTTTTAATATAGGAGAGGACTCTAGGGTGTTCGGGTTCTACTTGGATGATTTGGTGTGTTCTAAAGGTTGCTAAACGCTCTCTCAAAATCTGACTTTGGTGGAGGTGTTATCCAATTCTTCCTAGACCGGCTCTCGCTCGCGACTAGACGTATCCAACCTAAACACTCTTGTTCTCGCTGACTATGCCTAAGAAAGACCCGTTGCGCTCTATGATAATCCTATAATCCCGTGGGTGACGTGTACCAATGTTCTTAGAATAGAACGGTCCAAGTTTGTGCATTTACAATCTGGTTTCTCACTCCGCTCTCGCTTCGCAAGGTTAACCTAAAATGATCTTAACTACTTGGTTTGACTGGTTTATTTGAGGGCTTAAACAATCCTAAACGTCCACTCTCGCTACTTAGTCAAAGATGTCCTAACCTATGTCACTTAGGCTGGCCTAAACGAGTACAAACGGTTAATTAAGACGAGTAATATCAAGGCACAAAACACAAATCAAATCTGAAAGAGACAAAGCATATAATACTACCAAAACATCTCAAGTACTAATGAACCATAAACCCTAGATAAAAATTTAGCTACTCATGTTCGACAACAAAACAAATCTAAATATCAAATACATCATAAAACTAAACACGAGAAAGAGTAAACCGATTTGTTGACGAACGTCTTCTTCTTCGTAAACTCCTGCTCCTAAACGACGTGATCTTCTTCTATGGTTGACGGCTGCGGAAAGGTGTATGAGGCGAGTGGAGAAAGAGGAGGATGAGAGGTGGATGGTGGCTGGTGAAAGGATGAAAATTGGAGATGAGAAGGTAACCCTAGCAAAGGCAGCGGTAGCCTTTTATAGTCGATGGCTAGGGTTAGGTCACAGCATACATGGCTGTCGAAAGTTGGCCCATATCAGGGTCTGGGCCACGAAATATGAGGTGTGAATTATGCAATCTTTTAGAGAATTCCTTCCTGAAGTTATGGCAACTTGAATCACCAAATGTGGAGTTACCAATCAAAAGATATGGCCATTTTATTACTTGCCAAATTCTGAGATTCTGCAGCTTCTTTCCATTTTTTAATCTTGCAACAATAGTTGCGATTTTGGCTTGTTTTGCACTGTGAAAGCTTGGAACGGTGCCGAGACCCTCGATACTTGCATTTCTTCACTTCTAGAGTCTTTTTTATCTTGTATTGTACCCAAATCTGCAAATATAATCAAACAAGATGCCAACGAGCAATTCTCGTGGTTTTGTTAGTATTTTAACGTTTAAGAGTTTATTTAGTATAATTTATAAAACGTTTTAAGTCCGGATGAGTGCATAAAACTGTATCATATTCACACTCATCAAAACGCATTGCTAGACTCCATAAAGATGGAATGTTAGACTCATTTGAATTTGATTCATTTGAGAATTGCGAATCTTGTTTGCTTGGCAAGATGACAAAGGCGCCATTCTCCAAGGTCAGAGAGCTGTCCAACGACTTGTTGGAACTCATACATTCAGATGTATGTGGACCGATGAGCATCGAGGCAAGAGGAGGCTATCGATACTTTGTTACGTTTACAGACGATCATAGTAGATATGGTTATATCTATTTGATGCGTACTAAAGCGGAGACCATTCAAAAGTTCAAAGAGTTTCAAAACGAAGATGAAAATCAGCTAGGCAAGAAAATTAAAGCCATTCGATCGGATCGAGGAGGCGAATATTTGAGCTATGAGTTTGAAGATCATCTAAAAGATTGTGGAATAGTTCCACAATGGACTCCGCCAGGAACGCCACAATGGAATGGCGTATCCGAGAGGAGAAATCGGACCTTGTTGGACATGGTTCGATCCATGATGAGTCAAACTTCCCTTCCAAAATCGTTTTGGGGATTTGCCTTAGAGACAGCGGCTTACTTGTTGAACCGCATACCTTCTAAATCAGTACCTAAGACGCCATATGAGATGTGGACCGGAAAAGTTCCGAAGTTGTCTTATATCAAGATTTGGGGATGTGAAGCTTATGTCCGCAGATTAATTGCGGATAAACTCGATCCCAAATCTGAAAAATGTTTATTTGTCGGTTATCCCAAGGAAACAAAGGGATACTATTTCTATCATCCATACAAGAACAAAGTGTTTGTTGCTCGTGGAGGTACCTTCCTAGAGGAGGAATTCATATCTAAAAGAATGGATGGAAATGAAATAGATCTCGAAGAAATTCGAGAACGACAAACAGACGTTGAACCGATGAACGTTGATCCGGTTTCATCAAATGTTGATAATCCGGACTCAAGTGCACATGGCGCGATTCGTAGATCGGATAGGATTCGTCAGGAGCCTATACGATATGGTTTTATCGTGGCAAATGACGATGAAGTCGAATTCATAGATGATGAACCGACATCTTATCTCGAGGCTATGACAAGCGAGGATTCCAAAAAGTGGCAAACTGCCATGAAATCCGAGATGCAATCCATGTACGATAATCAAGTTTGGAATTTGATTGATCCACCTCCCAGGGTTAAACCAGTGGGATGTAAGTGGGTCTTCAAGAAGAAGACCAGCATGGATGGGAATGTAAACACTTATAAGGCACGGCTTGTGGCGAATGGTTTCAAACAAATTCATGGTGTAGACTATGAAGAAACGTTTTCTCTAGTAGCAATGCTTAAATCCATACGGATCTTACTTGCTATCTCTGCGTATTATGACTACGAGATTTGGCAAATGGATGTCAAAACCGCATTCCTTAACGGGAACTTAGAAGAGGATGTGTACATGACACAGCCCGAGGGTTTTGTCGATTCAAAGAGTCTGGATAAAGTGTGCAAGTTGCAACGATCCATTTATGGATTGAAGCAAGCTTCTCGGAGTTGGAACATACGTTTTGATGAGGTTATAAGCGAATATAACTTCGTGAAAAACGTAGAGGAACCTTGTGTATACAAGAAGGTTAGTGGGAGCCGCGTAGTATTTCTTGTACTATATGTAGACGACATCTTGATCATAGGAAACGACATTCCGATGCTTACAGATGTTAAGAAGTATTTAAATACTCGTTTCGCTATGAAAGATTTGGGCGAGGCCGCTTATATATTAGGCGTGAGGATTTATAGAGATAGATCCAAGAAGTATTTAAAGCACGTACATCGACAGAGTGTTGAAACGGTTTTCAATGCAAGATTCGAAGAAAGGACTTCTTCCAATGTCGAGTGGCATATCGTATTCGAAAGCTCAATGTCCGGCATCGAGTAAGGATAAGAATACGATGAGTATTGTTCCATACGCTTCGGCGGTTGGATCAATTATGTATGCCATGATATGTACGCGCCCCGATGTGTCGTATGCATTGAGTGTCGTTTCGCGTTACCAATCTAATCCAGGGGATATGCATTGGATCGCGGTTAAGAACATCCTTATGTACTTACGAAGAACTAAGGATCAATTTCTAATTTATGGTGGAAAGACATCCGGGTTGGTCATTAAAGGTTATACCGACGCCAGCTTCCAAACATGTGTCGATGACTTTCGATCACAAAGTGGATACGTGTTTTGTCTAAATGGTGGTGCGGTAGTATGGAAGAGTTCCAAACAACCCACGGTAGCAGACTCTACAACTGAATCGGAGTATATTGCGGCTTCGGAAGCTGCAAAGGATGCGGTATGGAACAAAAAGTTTGTGTCCGAACTTGGAGTAGTCTCGAGTATCTCGGAACATGTGGTTGTGTATTGCGACAATACGGGCGCAATATCACAGTCCAAGGAACCGAGGGCACATCATCGCTCCAAACACATACTCAGAAAATTTCACTTGATCCGTGAAATTTTGCAACGAAAGGATGTGATCATTGAACAGATTGATACTGACAGGAATGTTGCGGACCCGTTTCCTAAGCCACTCTCGCAAGCTAAGCATTATTACCATGTGAGAGCTATAGGTTTGAGATACCGAGAGGAGGAAGAGAGTTAGTTAGTTATCTAAAATGATAGTTTCGTAGGACGAGATTAGTCGAATAGATTAGTAAACGTTGTATCACCCCAAACTTATCTTATATTAATGCAATTTCGAGATTTTAAATTTTTTCATTTACATTTCCCTAATATGATTACATGAACCCTGATTTGAACTTGTGTGGACGTCGACATAATACATGATTATGTGCAGCGAAACCGTCACACCTAAAGTTTCATTTCTAAACATCCCTAGTCGCGATTCAGTTTGCTTAAGAGAGAAGCACAATGATAAGATAATAGACTGAACGTGTACACTAGTACGTTAGCCGAGGAGATGATTATGTTTTGCTAATGATAGGACAAGGTGCTTGTCGAATCGGGAACGTAGATATTTGCTAGGTGACATATATTGGATATGACCAAAGCCGCGAGACCATGACATGGTTTAGTCATTATGGATGGACTCGCGACGAGTAGGGTATTAGGTTCTTCATACTTGAGGGGACCATCGATTGTGTTACGTGCGTAACACAATACTTTGATATGACCTTACGCTCACCGTAACAGGGAGCTAAAACGGTCATCATCGGGTATTGTCCGAAACACGGAATTCAATATGAATCTCCAAGATAGGAATTGTTTATTCCGAAAGGAAGAGATATCTCTTAGGCCACTCGATGCATTGATTAACGAAAACCATGGCCATGGTCAATGATATTAATGGTTAATATCGATTGAAATTGTTAAATCAATTCGGAATCGAGGAATAAGTATAGTTAATCAAGATATAAGTATGACTACCACCAATGCCTTTTGATTAACGGATATCGCTAACAAGAGAACTAATAACCGCTATTCGAGATAGGCACAATGATCACAATCATTTTTCGTGTTAACATGGGTAGCCATGATGGAGTGACTAGATCCCGCTCATGGGCTTGTAGTGCTTTGGAAACAGCCTACTGCCATCGTTAACCGAACCTACATGGTCACACAACGAGTCGTACTAAGTCGGGCTTGATTATAAAATTGGCACATAAGATGTGCATAGCTTGGTATTTTGATACGCGAGCTATATTCTCTAAAATCGTGCATATTGGATATGCATGAGTACCTTTCAGGTAGATCTGAAATTGAGTGGGAGACTGAAGGAAATACAGTTTCGGATCAACCGTAAAAGTGTACACAAGGACAAACGAATGTAAGCGTACATTCGTGGTCATAACTTTCAGTAGGAAAACCAATTTGAATGGTTCAAATTGGGTTAGATAGATAATGAGATTATCTTGAACCTTCATGTAGAAATATATTTCATGTGAACGAAGTATCAGTGTCGTCTCAATGAAAGACCGAAAGGGTGCAACAGTATGACATACAGTTAGTAAAACTGTCAAAACTTTTGTATACGAACTCCAATTGGGCTGGGACAAATTGGGTTGGAAATATAATGAGATTATCTACAACTTTCGTGAAGGTTTATTTTCTGTTAAAGGAATTTAACAATTTTGTTTTTACAGAATACTGAAAGGTTCATGCAGTTTTCTGTGTGAAAGGGTGTATATGGGATATACATGCCTTTTGACCCATCCTAATCCTATGTGATACAAATAGGATATATCTCTCTCCTCAATTTAGTCCAATTCATTCAATCCAGAGAATTATCCAGAATATTGAGAGTCATTTTTCAGAGAGTGAAAGAGTGCGAAGAGAGAAAACCGGGAAAAATGAGTTTTTCTCGGAATAGAGAATCAATCTAATCGAGCAAGTTCGCCGGTGCTTCGTGAAGGAAATACAGTTTCAGGATCAACCGTAAAAGTGTACACAAGGATAAACGAATATAGGCGTACATTCGTGGTCATATCTTTCAGTAGGAAAATCCAATTTGAATGGTTCAAATTGGGTTAGATAGATAATAAGATTATCTACAACCTTCATATAGAAATATATTTCATATGAATGAAGTATCAGTGTCGTTTCTATGAAATACCGAAAGGGTGCAACAGTATGACACACAGTTAGTAAAATAGTCATAAGTTTTGCATACAAACTCCAATTGGGACAGGCAAAATTGGGTCGTGTAGATAATAAGATTATCTACAACTTTAGTGTTGGTTGATTTTCTGTCAGAAGAATTTTCCAATTTCGTATGGACAGAATACTGGACAGATTCATGCAACTTTCTGTGAGAAAGAGTGTATATTGGATATACATGTCTTTTGGCCAATCATAATTCTATGTGATATAAATAGAATGTTTCTCTCTCTCTCTCTATAGTCAATCCAGATGTGAATTCATTCAGAATATTCAGAATATTCCAGAAATATTGAGAGACATCTTTCTATTGAGTGAAAGGGTGTAAAGAGAGAAAACCGAGAAAAACAGTTTTTCCGGAGAAGAGAATCAATCGATCAAGCAAGTTCGCCGGTGCATCATCTAGGCAGGTGCATCCGCGACCGACGAACTCTGACTCACGGTAGATACAAGAAGAGGAGCGACACTTGTGATCAACTCGAGGGAGAGAAAGAACAGTCAAAGACGGTGCAAGCGCTTGGACGTGGAACGCACGGAGATAACCGGAGGAGCGTCAAGATGGTGGAAGACGTGTGGTATGGGACGCACGTGCTAGTCACCAACGTGACCGGAGAAAAAAGGAAGAGCGATCAACCCTTTGTGCGTGATCAATTTCACGCTGGTAATCGTCTATCCTTCTATTGCATCGTACCCTCGAAGTCATGGCGTGATCTTGGATTTAAGGAACCGGACCGGGCCTTCATATCCGCTGCGCGGGCCCGGGGTCGGGTGAATTTCCAATAGTGGTATCAGAGCGATCGCCATCGATTCGAGGGTCGAATCATAGTCGTATATTCGATATACGCACGGGTTATCAAAGTTCGTACCCTATTGCATGATGATAGATATATAGATTCCAATTTCGTTAAAAATCACAAGTAGAATTCACTAGAGATCAATCAAAAGTTGATTGAGAGTATCTAGGAATTATCGTGAAAAGGTTTCATGATTTATCGTTTCAGAAACGAGCGAAAAAGGAAGAAACGGCAAAATCGGCAGAAAATTAGAATACGAAACAGTGAGTAAAACTAAGATAAGTTTCAGTGGGAAACTCCAAATTGATTGGATCAAATTGACGTAGTTAGATAATGAGGTTATCTATGACTTTGGTACAGAAAGTTTTTTCATTTGAACGAATTATCAGTGTCGTTTTTTATGGAATACCGAAAGGGTGAGACTGTTTGACATACAGAGACTAAAACGTCCGTATATGTCGTATAGAAACTCCAATTGAGTCCAATTTAATTGGGTTAGTTAGATAATAAGATTATCTAGAACTTTTGTTCACGTTCAAAGTCGGTTGGAATAATTTAATAGTTTCGTTTCAACAGAATACTGAAAAGGTGTCTGTAGTTTTCTGGTCGAAAAGGTGTCTATTGGATATACTTACCTTTTCGTTTGTCCGTATTTTACTAAAATTGGCCTAATTTTCAGTGAGGAACTCCAAATTGATTGGATCAAATTGGGTTAGTTATATAATTAGATTATCTATGACTTTGATATAGAAAGTTGATTCATTTGGACGAATTATCAATGTCATTTGAATGAAATACCGAAAGGTTGGGACTGTTTGACATACAGTTAATAAAACATCCGTAATTTTCGCATCCGAATTCCAATCGGGTCCAATCCACTGGGGTTGGAAATATAATAAGATTATCTAGAACTTTCGTTCACGTTCAAAGTAGGTTGGAACGATTTAAGATTTTCGTTTCAACAGAATACTGAAGGGGTGCGAGCAGTTTTCTGTTTGAAAAGGTGTATATTAGATATACATACCTTTTGGCCAATCTTTATCTCTAATCAATTAATTCAATCATACTAGCATATTAGATAATTAATTATTTAGAATAATTAGTCTCCCTAAATAAATCATATGCATTTAGAAATCTTGTGATAGTGATATAATATGATTATGTCACGAATAAAGAAACATGAATGTCATGATCCCTCATAATATTTAAGTCATGGAAATGCCTTACATATTCACAACCACTATGTTCGGTACTACGTCTCACATGGGTTAAGGTCAAAGCCGACATGGGTTATTGTAGTCATCGACGGGGTGGCAAGCGTTAAATAGGGACTGATAAGGGTTATGGCCAAAGTCGACTTATTAGTAGTTTATTTGAACGATACGTTGAGTATGGTTGTGATTTAACCATTCAAGCCAGTAAGGGTTAAGGCCAAAGCCGACTTGATTGGAAGTTCGGGGCATAGATAGGATGCACACACGGAAATGGGATTGTATATGATACGATCCATCACCGAAATCCTATAAAGGTTCAAGAGTCGCATTGGATGCGATTGGATATAATCGTACCTAAATAGCGAGATCCCACTCGTCTGCCAAAGCAACTTGTGGGAGGATCGTGATATATGGGTCTTGAGTGTTATGGACTTGGAGTCCCGTATCGGTATGAGGGTTATCGATTCGATAAAATAACACTATCATATAATCATCATATAAGCATATAGATTAAGTACGCACGGTTAGGAGCTTAATCTTCATCATCCGTTTAGAATTATGTTTTCAAGCAACACCAAATATATCGATGAGATCGATATGATAGATGGCTTTTGGGCCGGAATTACCGTAATTAACCTTGATAGTCAAAGAATAGTTCTTAGACTTAAAGGAACGTGTTGGACACGGAAATGGTAGATTCGGGGCTCGAGGCTTTGGCTTTAGAGAAAGCCGGGTTCGATACACTTTAAGAAGGAATCGAACAATATTACGTGCCTTGTGGTGGCATGTATAGACGCTAATTTCTCAAAATTGTTTTGAGAATTCGAGTGTATATGAAAGAAAAACGCAAAGTTCAAGAAATAGTTTCAAGAGCTAGAGCGCGTTGAATGGTTCAATGCAACTCAAAGAGTAGATTAATTCTGAGACGCCTTATGGGTCTTTGATTAACACTCGTGTGTTGATGGTACGAGATTTGATCTTCGTGACCGAATATCATATGCATTCATTCGATAGATAAGTTGATCCCGGAATTGCATGAGATGCGATGTAAATTTGAATAGGAGATGCTCGGAGCATCCGAGGAATCCAATGCATTGAGATGCATGGATGTCCATGTAATTCAAGGACAGGATCGAAAGAAATAAATGTCTATGGGTATTTTGGGAAAAAGTTTTCCAAACAGAAAGTTCGGACAAAGAGTTGTGCCAACTAATGACTCAAAGAACGGTGGAATCCGAGGAGGATTAAACCTAGAAGTTGATTGTTTTTTTTGGCGTTGCCGTCTTGGCCATATAAACGAGATACGTGTATCTAGATTCCATATGATGGATTGCTAGAATCATTCGAATTAGATTCGATTGATTAATTCGATACTTATTTATTAGGCAAGATGACAAAAGGCATCATTCTCCAAAGGTTGGAGAAAGATTCAACGAATTATTGGAAATTACATTAAGATGTAAAAGATCCGATAAATTCCGAGGCGAGAGGAGGCTATCGGTATTTTGTTACGTTTACGGACGATTAAAGTAGATATGATAATATATGTTTAATGTGTGCCGCAACGGAGATTTTTTGAAAGGGTAAAAGAGTTTCAAAAACAAAATACAAAATCAACTTAGCAAGAAAATCAAAGCCCTTTGATAGGATCGAGGAGGCAAGTATTTGAGCTACGCATTTCGATAGGATCGAAGAGGCGATATTTGAGTTATGAGTATTGATGATCATTTATGATTGTGGAATTGTTTCACAATTACCTTTATTCGGAACATTGAGATGTGACCGAAAAGAGGAAATGAACGCTTGTTGGACATGGTTCGATAAATGATAAGTCAAACGGATCTCCCAAAAATGTTTTGGGGATACGCCCTTGAGACAGCGGCACTAATGAATGGTTGCATATATGATATGGACCATAAATCTTCTAATCGGTACAAAAGACGCCATATGAGATATGGATCGGAATGGTTCCGAAGTTGTCATTTGTACATATATGAGGATGTGAGTATATTTCGAAATTGGTTTCGATTAACCTCAATCCCAAATCTGAAAATTGTTCGTTTATCATATATCCGAACGGAAACTAAAGGGTATTAGTTCTAACATCCCGACGAAAATGAAATTTTCGTGGCTCGAAGAGATGCCTTCTTAGAGGAGGACCGAATGCACACAAGTTGGGAACTTGATGTCTCTTATCTCTATGCGGGCTAGTGGGAGTAGAATAAATCTCGAAAGAGTTCGAGATCTGGAAAATGAACATTGTACCGATGAAAGTTGACACGACTTCATCAAGAGTTGATGAATACGAGTCGAACACACAAATGAATTTTTCGTAGATCAAGTAGGCTATATCATAAGCCGATAAATACGGATTTATCGTGGCTAATGATGATAGATCGATATCATATGATGATTCGATATCCTACAAGGATGCTCTGAAAAGTTGATTCCACATGACATGGTGTCATGAAATCTGAGATTCAATCCGTGTACATTATCAAGTTTGGAACTTGATTCAATGACTTTCTAGGTTAGACTCATGAAATGTGAATGGGTTTTCAAGGTGAAGAACCTACATGGATAGGAATTTGCATATATGCAAAGCGAGGCTCGCAGCGAAGAGTTTGAAGTAATTCATAGTCGGACTATGAAGAAACGTTTTCGCATGTTGCCATGCTTTCACATTCTCAAAATTATGTTTGTCATGATCGCACATTATGACTATGTGATGTGGCAAAATGGATGTCAAAACCGAATTTCTTGACATAAATTTTATGAAAGGATGTGTACTTGACACAACCTTACGGTTTTATCGATTCATAAGAATCGGTGATAACATATGCACGCTTTAACGATCCATATGATGGATTAGAGAAATCTTCTCGGAATTGGAATATTCGTTTTGACGAAGTTATAAACTGTTATAAAATTGTCGAAACGAATGGAAACTTTGTGTACACATGAAGGTTAGTGGGAGCCGCGTTATATTTCTTGTAACGACAAAGAATTTAGGCGAGACCGCTATTAAGCGTGAAGATCTATTGGATAGATCTAAGAAGTTCCTCGTTCTAGATTATAGCACGTATATCGACATAATGTTGAAAATGGTTTTCAACATATAACTCCTTGGAGGAGTTAAATCGAAATGTCGAATGGCAGAAATATTCTACGGTTCGATGTGAGACATCAAGCAGGGTGAAAAGTAATAATATGATGCTTTACATTTGATGTGAAGGTCTATTATATCTGCCATGACATGTATGTGGCTATACGTCGTACACATAAATCGTCTAATTTACCGTCAATAAAATCCAAGGGAATCACACGAGTTTGAATGTAATGAGATTACATGAGACTAACTCTTGTGAATGTATAATGGTTATACATATATATACATAATGGTTATGTATATTTAAACCCATCGGGATTTGTATTGATAGCGGTGAAATTTATCCTTGAATACTTTGCGAAAGAATTCAGGATTTTATTTTATCTATAATGGTGTGGAGGACGTGTTGGTTATAAAGAGTTATAACAACAACAACAGTTTCCAAATATGGCACGTCCAAATGTGTAGCACGACTTTCGATCACAAAGTGTGTACATGTTTTGCTTAAACGAAAACACGGTTATGTGGAAAGATTCCACAAGACCAGTAATTTATGATTCTATTTAAGGACGCGAGTATATTGTGGTCATTAATCACAAAAGGAAGCGGTATGGATCAATGATACATGACCAAACTTGAGTAGTCACGAGTTATCAGATTTATGATTGTGTATTGCGTGAGACGCAATAGTACAAGTCAAAAATGCCGAGGTCACAACCACTTCTAGCCAATACTCAGAAAATTTCATTTGATCCGTGAAATTTTGTGAAAAGATGTGATCATAGGTATATGGAAATGTTCCAAACCTTACGAAGATTAACACTAGCGGCAACGTGCGGACCCGTTTACAAAACCGCTCTCTCTAGTCGCGCGTGATTGTCATGCGATGACTATGGGTATGAGATACCTAGAGGAGGAAGAAGAGAGTAGAGTGTAGTTATCTAATACGATAGTCCTCGCAGGTTGTGGGTATGGAGATATCCATAGGTAAACGTTGCATCGCCCCAATACTTAATCCATATGACAGCATTTTAAAATTTTTGTTTACTTAAATTTTTATGCATTCACCTTATATGAAAACTGTGTGCGGGTTGTGTGATTTAATTACATGAACCCTGATTTGAACTTGTGTGGACGTCGACATAGTTGAGGACTATGTGCAGCGAAACCGTCACACTTAAAGTTTCATTTTTAAAATCCCTAGTCATGATTCAGTTTGCTTAAGAGTGAAGCATTTACATTATCAGATAATAGACTGAACATGTACATTAGTACGTTACCCGAGGAGATGATTATGTTTTGCTAATCATAGGACAAAGGTGTTTGTCGAATCGGGAACGTAGATATATGCTAGGTGACATATATTGGATATGACCGAAGCCGCGAGACCATGACATGGTTTAGTCATTATAGATGGACTTGCGACGAGTAGGGTATTAGGTTCTTCATACTTGAGGGGACCATTGATTGCGTTACGTGTGTAACACAATGCTTTGATATGACCATACGCTCACCGTAACAGGGAGTTAAAACGGTCATCATTGGGTATTGTCCGAAACACGGAATCCAATATGAGTTTCCAAGATATGAATTGTTTATTCTGAAAGGAAGAGATATCTCTTTGGCCACTCGATGAATTGATTAACGAAAACCATGGCCATGGTCAATGATATTAACGGTTAATATCGATTGAATTTGTTAAATCAGTTCGGAACCGAGGAATAAGTGTAGTTAATCAAAATATAAGGATGACTACCACCATGCCTTTTGATTAACGGATATCTCTAACAAGAGAACTAATGACCGCTATTCGAGATAGGCACAATGATCACAATCATTTTTCGTGTTAACATGGGTAGCCATGATGGATTGACTAGATCCCGCTCATGGGCTTGTAGTGCTTTGGAAACGGCCTACTGCCAACGTTAACCGAACCTACCTGGTCACACAACAAGTCGTACTAAGTCGGGCTTGATTATAAAGTTGGCACATAAGATGTGCGTAGCTTGGTATTTGATACGCGAGCTATATTCTCTAAAATCAGGTATATTGGATATGCACGAGTACCTTTTAGGTAGATCTGAAATTGAGTGGGAGACTGAAGGAAATACAGTTTCAGGATCAACCGTAAAAGTGTACACAAAGATAAATGAATGTAGGCGTACATTCGTGGTCATATCTTTCAGTAAGAAAATCCAATTTGAATGGTTCAAATTGGGTTAGATAGATAATAAGATTATCTACAACCTTCATATAGAAATATATTTCATATGAACGAAGTATCAGTGTCGTTTCTATGAAATACCGAAAGGGTGGAACGGTATGACATACAGTTAGTAAAATAGTCATACCTTTTGCATACGAACTCCAATTGAGACAGGCCAAATTGGGTCGTGTAGATAATAAGATTATCTACAACTTTCTTGTTGGTTGAATTTCTATCAGAGGAATTTACCAATTTCGTATGGACATAATACTGGACAGATTCATGCAACTTTCTGTGTGAAAGAGTGTATATTGGATATACATGTCTTTTGACCAATCCTAATTCTATGTGATATAAATATGATGTTTCTCTCTCTCTCTCTCTAGTCAATCCAGATGTGAATTCATTCAGAATATTCAGAATATTCCAGAAATATTGAGAGACATCTTTCTATTGAGTCAAAGGGTGTAAAGAGAGAAAACCGAGAAAAACAGTTTTTCCGGAGAAGAGAATCAATCGATCAAGCAAGTTCGCCGGTGCATCGTCTAGGCAGGTGCATCCGCGACCGAAGAACTCCGACTCACGGTGGATACAAGTAGAGGAGCGACACTTGTGGCTCTTCGATTGTGATCAACTCGAGGGAGAGAAAGAACCGTCAAAGACGGTGGAAGCACTTGGACGTGGAACGCACGGAGATAACCGGAGGAGCGTCAAGATGGTGGAAGACGTGTGGTATGGGACGCACGTGTTAGTCACCAACGTGACCGGAGAAAGAAGGAAGAGCGATCAACCCTTTGTGCGTGATCAATTTCACGCTGGTAATCGTGTATCCTTCTATTGCATCGTACCCTCGAAGTCATGGCGTGATCTTGGATTTAGGGAACCGGACCGGGCCTTCATATCCGCTGCGCGGGCCCGGGGTCGGGTGAATTCCCAACACTTCGTCTAGGCAGTTGCACCTGTGACCGACGTCTTCCGACTCAAGGTGGATACACGTAGAGGAGCGACAGGTGTGGCTCTTCGGTTGTGATCAACCCGGAGGATTGAAAACAGTCAACGAGCGGTGAAGGACGCGTGGTTTGGGACGCGCGGATTGTCACCAACGTGACAGGAGAAAGAAAAATAGCAATCAACCCTTCGAGTGCAATCAATTTTGCACCGGTATGAATCTATCCTTCTTATTGTATCGTACCCTCGAGATCATGGCGTGATCTTGGATTTTGGGAACCGGACCGGGCCTTCATATCTGCTGCGCGGGCCGAGGGTCGGACCATAACCCAACATGTCCTATTTGTGAAATTAATCATCGAGGTGTGTTCCACACCTTACAATATACCCCCTCTGTAAAGAATTCGCTCTCAGAATCCTTTACGCAACACCAATCAACACACAAGAACAATCAATTTCAAGTTCAATCAACGAATTCGAATTCGACTCGTTCGATTAACTTCTCTAGATCGGGTTTCAACGACCCTCTCCAGTTCTTACACAGTCACGATATTACAAAACAGATAATATGAATGAATCAAACAAAAATGCTGAAAAACAAATAAAAGGAATGTTCCTCTTCTCCGTACGATCGTTGCTTCCTTCACATCCTCCCAACGATCTTTCGTACAGCTCCTATTTTCTTCCTCCCTACTCTCGGTGTTAACTGAACCACATACTCCCTCCTCACGTGACAAGCACGCTTGGTCCATCATACACCGCGTGCCAACTATCCTTATTTAAACAAACAGAAATAATAAGGCTACCCCATTTATACACACAAGATCATCATGATGAGAATCATGACAATCCCCCCTACTTAAAAACCTTGTCTCAAGGTTTAAAAGTAGGAAACTTCTTCGCCAATTCGTCGAAGTCCTCCCACGTGGCGTCCTCGTCCGGTAAGTTCGACCAACGCACCAACAATTGCACCTCTGCTTTATTACCACTCTTCACCAAACGCATATTCAAAACCACCACCGGCTCTACCTTCAATATTCCGTCGGTTCCAACGAGGGGTAAATTGGGAATAACCGCCCTTTTTTTATCCGATCTTCTTTTTGAGTTGCGATACATGGAAAATCGGATGTATGAGTGAACCATTTGGGAGGTTCAATTCATAAGCTACCGCTCCAATTTTCGTCACCACCTCATACGGCCCATAATAACGCGAGTGCAACTTCGTTCCTTTGTTCAACGAGAGTGATGTTTGGCGATATGGTTGAAGTTTAAGATGGACCCAATCACCCTCGTCAAACTTCCTTTCGCTTCGTTTTTGATCCGTGTAAATCTTCATCCTTTTTTGTGCCTTGGTCAAATTCTCTTTGATTAATTGCATCGCCGAGTGTCTCTCTTTCATCCACTCATCTATAGCCGTCACCTTCGATGATGGACTTGCACCGAGCTCCACCCTCGGGGGAAGATATCCATACAATGCTTCAAACGGGCTACACTTGAGCGAAGTGTGGAAATTTGTATTATACCACCACTCCGCTTGCGACAACCATGCATTCCACTTTTTCGGTGAATTCGCTACCATACATCTTAAATAATTCTCGAGACATTGATTCACTCTTTTGGTTTGTCCATCGATTTGAGGGTGGTATGACGTGCTCAATCGGAGCTTCGTTCCGTGCAAGGAAAAAAGCTAACGCCAAAAGATACTCGTAAAAATCTTATCTCGATCGCTCACGATGGCTTGTGGAACTCCGTGGAGTTTGCACACATTATCAAAAAATACGCTTGCGATTTGTTGAGCCGAGAATGGATGAGACAATGGTATAAAGTGTGAGTATTTGGTTAACCGATCCACCACGACCAATATCGTATCCTTTCCATTCGATTTCGGCAATTTCTCGATAAAGTCCATACTCACGCAACTCCACGCCTCTTGCGGAATATTCAAGGGTTGTAGCAACCCGGGGCTCGCTACATGCTCGCCCTTATTTCTTTGGCAACAATCGCATTCACGCACAAACTCGTTTATTTCTCTTTTCATCCCCTCCCAAAAGAAATTGCATTTGATCCTTTGATACGTCCCCAACATGCCCGAATGCCCTCCTTCGGCGGATTCATGCAACGCTTCAATAATTTTCTTCTTGAGTTCGTAATTTTTTCCCATGCACAATCTCCCTTGGAAACAAAGTACCCCCCTTTTAACTCGAAACCCGCGAATTTTTCCGGTTTGATAATAATCCCTTCTAATATCCTTGCGATATTTTTGTCACCCTCATAACTATCCTCCACCTCTTTAAGCCAAGCGGGTACCACCACGCTAATTTCTCCGAATTCTCTCTCCTCATGATCGCTCGCTTCCTTAATCCTCGACAACCCATCGGCTACTTTATTTTCTAAACCCGGTTTGTAGTGGATCGTATAATCAAACCCGAGTAATTTTGTTAACCCCTTATGTTGATGTTGCGTATTGACCCGCCCTTCGAGAAGAAACTTCAAGCTCTCATGATCGGTTTTGATGACGAACTTGTTGCCGATGAGATAGTGCCTCCATTTTTCGACGGCTAAAATAACCGCAACGAGCTCTTTCTCGTACGTGGAACGACCGAGATTTTTGGTACTTAGGGCCTTGCTAATATACGCCAATGGTTTACCCTCTTGCATTAGTACCGCGCCTATACCGTATCCACAAGCATCCGCCTCTACATAATACTATTTTAGGTACCACTTTTGTATTCATTTTTTTATTTAAGTTCATAATATTATTTTATATAATAATTTGATTATGATCATATTTTTGTATATTTTCGGCATATAGATATATTTAGACAAATTGTTGAAGGAACAAATTGATTTGCCGGATCTTTTACGAATGCTCATCTGCCAGCCCTAATTTCTATCAGGTAAATTTTATTTTATTAAAAAAAAATTCCATTTTTTATTTTTGATAATATCAATATTTTTTGAAATTTATTTTTACAGGGGAGGAAGAAAGCATAGTGGGAAGTTTATCCGTGCATTTCATGGTATTTCTTAAGCCATAGTGTGAATTGTAAAAAAATTCCAAGGAATTAATTTATATATCGTCTGATTGATTGTTGTTAAAATTTCTCAAAATTTGATTTAATGATTTTTATTTCGTGTGCCAGAGGGACGAAAATGCATAAAATGCATTCAACACCCAATTTCATAATCCAACAGGGACAAAATTGGAAAAAATTAGGGTTTTGAATAAATTACTCAGTTCACTCGAGAAAGGATGGAACGGAAAGCCAGAGATCTCTCACGTGCCAACGGTAATTTCCATGAACCCTAAACCTAATTCGGTATACATGATATTAAGAGATTTTGCAGGGTATACATGATATTAATTCGGTTTTTTCAAAATTTATGCAATTTAAAACGTAATACTTTATTTTTCAAAAATTTCAAGGTATTAATATATCGTCTTATTGATTGTTGTTCAAATTTCTCAAAATTTGATTTAATGATTTTTATTTCGTGTCCAGAGGGACGAAAATGCATTCGACACCCAATTTCAGTATCCAGCTGGGACAAAATTGGAAAAAGTTAGGGTTTTGAAGAAATTACTCAGACCACTCGAGAAAGGATGACACGGAAAGCCAGAGATCTCTCACGCGCCAACGGTAATTTCCATGAACCCTAACCCTAATTCGGTATACTTGATATTAATAGATTTTGCAGGGTATACATGATATTAATTGGGTTTTTTCAAAATTTATGCAATTTAAAATGTAATAATTTATTTTTCAGCATTTTAAGGATTTTTTGGTAATTTTCGGCCTTTTTAAGAATTTTTTATTTTTACCCCAAATCTCGGCTTTTTTTTAATGAAATTTTAAGGTTTTTTAATTTGTATGGTCGTTAATAATATTTCTAATTTGGCAGAGATATACATGATATTAAGAGTTAATTCGGGGGTATACATGATATTAAGTGTTTTTTTTTAATTTCCGGAATTTCAAGGATATACTTTTATTTTGAGTATTCAAGAGGTGTTTTTAGTCATTTTCAGCTTTTCCAAGAAATTTTAAGGTTTCTTTTTTCAAAATCCGTACTCTTTAAGTGTTTGTAGGGGCATCCATGATATTTCCAATTTGGCAGGGTATATACATGATATTAAGTATTAAGAGGTTTTGATATTAAATTGTTGATTTTTCACATATTTGCAATTGTAAGGGTATTTTTTTACTTTTTAGCATTTCGAAGTTGTTTTTGGAATATTCAGCATTTTCCAGAAGTTTTAAATTCCCTTTAGCTTAAATTTTCTTAAAAACTTATTTTTATTTTAAAACCTCCTTCGTCTCAATACGTTAATTTTTTTTACTTCATAAAAGAAAAAAAAATCTTTTGACTTTAAAACTGTTTTTTCAACTATAAATCTTTTTAGTTTTTTACTTTTGTGTTTTTGAGACAATTTTTTAATTTTGTTTCTCTTTTTTTTGAAGTATTTTTGTTTTTAGAATTGTATTATTACATTTTTTATTGCGAATTTTTTACAATGGATTATTTAAAAAAAACAAATTTGCATTTTTTGGTTAAAAACATATAGGGGCCGTTTGATGCAAGAGATTTGGAAGGATTTTGAGGGATTCTTGCATTGTCTAGAGAAAATGAAATATTTGAAGGATATTTATGTCTCGCATGTGTTGTTTGATTAGCTAGAATTCTAAATAATGGAAATGAAAATTTATTGTTTGATGCGAAGGAAAACTAAAAAGTAGTTGAAAGTGAATTTGGTTGGTTTGAAAAATTATACACATAATTATAGTTATTATTACTTCAAAATAGTAATTGTAATTGTTATTACTATTATCTATTTACCACTAACTTCAAAATAGTATATATCGAAATGAGAATTTCAACAAAATGTTGGGGCATAGATGACAATTTTAGACGTTTTTGTGGAATTTTTGGTAGAATTTCAGAAATGTAATTTTTATAAGATTTTTTTTTAAAATTAGATCATTACAGTTATTTTAATTTTTATAATGTAGAGGCTTCTAGATTAGGGCCATAAATTAAAATTCCAGATTCTATAGAGTTACACGTAATAATATATGCTATTGTAGGGGCTTATATGATATTTTTCCGATTTCATAAGGGTTCCTATTGACAACTTTTTATATGGGTATAAAAAATTATTTCAAATTTTATATTGTCAAGCATGACTACTCCGGATATTTGAAGTTTTTTTGAAGCATTTTCCAATAATCTAAGGGCATATATTAACACTAAGTACGTATATTTTACATAATTTAACTGGCAAATTTGGTATTTTCAAGGGGTGTATATGATAATTTATGATTTTATAGGGTTTATATACGAATATGTAAAACAATTGAAGATTTTGCAGGGATTTATATGACATAAATATATTTACGATTATTTCAGATTTTGTAGTGATTAATCGAGTCCGGAACTCAGATATGGACTGCTGTATGAACCAAAATTCTTTACGGTAGGGGTCTCCCGATAGAAGTGCTCTGAGTTTGATCAATATTGATGATAAATCGGTAATGAAATGAAGATGAATATTGTGTTTTATGTGATGTATGCTTTGTGTTTTTTGTAATTGTGATCTTTGTATCGATTTCTCTGTTATTTCGAAATGTTTCTCATTTATACAAATAATGGATAAATTTTTGTAATTGAGATATTTATATATGTCCGTTCTTGAGAATGAGATTACTTAGTAATACTTTTTTTCCTCAATTTTGTTTGCACACTTTCGATTTGTTGAGTTTGATGGTGGTGTGTCACCATAATAGTGTATTTTACTGCATATGTATGAATGCATGTATATGTATATATGTAAGCATGAATACATACATACAATATTATAAATTTTTTTAATACAATACACATAAAAATAAGAGAAGAAGAAATATATAATTTCAAAAAAATTTGGGTTTTCGATTTTTTAATGAAAGATATTTTTAAAATTTTAATGGGTAAATAAAACATTTCATATTTTTACAAGGGTATATATGATATTTTAAAATATGAAAGGATACATATGATATTTATAATTTTTACAAGGTAAACATGATGTTTTGGACTTTTGAATAGTAAAATTATATAATTATATATGTAAGCATGAATACATACATACAATATTACAAATTTTTTTAATACAATACACATAAAAATAAGAGAAGAAGAAATATATAATTTCAAAAAAATTTGGGTTTTCGATTTTTGAATGAAAGATTTTTAAAAAATTTTAAAGGGTAAATAAAACATTTCATATTTTTACAAGGGTATATATGATATTTTAAAATATGAAAGGATACATATGATATTTATAATTTTTACAAGGTAAACATGATGTTTTGGACTTTTGAATAGTAAAATTATATTCGATACTTCGAGAAGGGTAAATATGATATTTCAGATTTTTGAAAGGGTAAATAAAATATTAGATTTTGAGAAAGGCGGATTTGATATTTTGGATTTTAAGTATCATATAAAGAAAAGTATATGAAAAGTTCTTAACCTGGTCGGATTTTAAGTCCAAATAAGGACGCGCGGAATTTTCCGCACGAGTCTTGCTAGTTAGATACTAATACAAAACATAAGTAGACCAAATACATTTACATCAAAAATAATTTATTTACATTCAAAAAAATTTGGGAATAATTAAAGGGATGTTGCATACAATCGAACACCCAAATTAAATATTTTTTTTAAATTTATAAGAAACTTTCTGGCTTCGTTTTGTAAGAATTTTTTTATTATAATAGAAGCAACAAGATAAATTGTCTAAATTCTAAATAGAAATCGTTATGTATTATTGTTTAGTTCTAGTATTGCACTGGAATGAATTTTATTCATTCCGTGAGTTATGTGTACAACAAATTATCAAATTTTAATATTGTTAATTTTTTTAGAGCACCAATGTTGATTTATTCCATGAAAATGAAGTTTCTATTAAATATTTGGCAAATACAAATTATGATTTGCACTATATCCTTTAAAAATATGTATTTGCGAAAATGTTCACAAATAATTTAAAATTTTAATATAATCTCTCTAAATAATTATTTAATCCCAAACTTTTATTTATTTTTGAACAATGTCATATTTCCATGACAATAGAGTCATTTCAAATTAGGAGTGAGCAAACCGTGTGTAATAAGTTCAGTTCAAGATACAACGAAATTGAAAGAACTATCCGAGCTTTCTTTTGGAAAGGCTCCTAGGGATACAACGGAACTGACGCACTAATAAGTTGGGACAGAGTGTGCCTCCCTAAGAATATGAGGGGTCTGGAACTCAAAAATCTAAAAACACAAGATGAATCTCTCATTCTTAAATGGCTATGGAAAATAAACACCGAACGTGACGCATTATGGACGCAGTGGATCAAAAAGCTATATGGAATAAGTTCAGTTCAAGATTTGGAGATCATCAATCCAACAAAACTATCTTTTTTCTTAAAGGAATTGATTAAACTCATTCCTTTCTATAAAATTTCCACCTCAAATCGTGATGGATCGAATGTTAATATCAAATTGAACTGGAAGAGAGACCTCTCCTTCTCTACTTCAAGTTCATATATAGCCTTAATCGATCCGGGAGAGCGCGTTTCTTAGAACAATATGTTATGGAAATTCAAGGCACCGATAAAAACAAAAATATTCATGTGGCTAACCATAAATGGCCGAATCCTAACGGGAGACATCCTAAACCGCA
The DNA here is from genome assembly GCA_946800325.1 of Luzula sylvatica. Lineage (NCBI taxonomy): Eukaryota > Viridiplantae > Streptophyta > Magnoliopsida > Poales > Juncaceae > Luzula > Luzula sylvatica. The sequence continues at coordinate 53,446,904 of OX326961.1, forward strand.
AGGGATGGATAGGACCATTCTGGTGCCCCCTGTGTAAAAACGAATTGGAATGTGCTGTACACATATTCACGCAATGCGTATATGCAAAGAAAATATGGAAAATTATCTATGATCGTACTAACAACTTGATGACCCCAAACCAAAATCAAAACCTATTAAAATTTTGGAGCAATAATAGGAACAATCTCGACAAGAACCAAAGAAAAACGTGGGACACTATTTTCATTACAACCACATGGACAATCTGGCTAGAGCGAAATGGACGAATTTCCCAAGGCAAATCAAAGACGTCGACACAAAATGCAATGCAAGCAATGAAAACGGCGCTGCTATGGTCAAGGCATTGTTAGCATTGTAAAGATCTCAAATATTATTTTTTATTTGTAGTAGTCGAATGTATTTTTCTATTTTCTATTTTTGTAAGAACACTTGTGTACCATAGACGACAAGCGATCGCTTGTAGGATACCATTCAAAAAAGAAACCGTTTGGTTTATTTGAAAACCGAACAGAACCGAACTGGTCAAATTATGTTTAATCAGTTCGGATTTTCGATTTATTTGGTTCGGTTCAATTCGGTTCGGTTCGATTTTCATTCAGTGCTCAAATATTATTTTAATGTCAAATTTGCTATTTTTAGTGCTCAAATATCATTTACTATCAATATACTTTTTAATATTTTGTATCATTTTCAATTTCAATATATCAATTTTGGTATCAATATATCATTTGCAACAATAACATGTTATTTTTTTGGGTAAGGGTATAATTTGTGGTATAAATATACATTTTTGTATTATTATAATTTATTGGGGTTAATATATAATTTTTAGTTCCGACACGATATTTACAATCGTAATATATAACTTTCATTGAAATTATAGTGTTTACGACATTAATATACATTTTTGTGTCAATACACTAATGAGTTCCATAAAATATTCTAAAAAGTATTGTAATATTACATGTTTATATAGGGTTTTCATTGTTATATACTCGTATGCTGTTATACGAGTATTTTGAAAATGCAATGCATGTATGAAAAAACTAAAATTAACCCATATAAATATATATAAAATATACAAAAATAAAATAAATATATAAAACATATAAAATTGGCATAATGAGCCATTAACTTTTACGTGAAGATTTCAAATATTCTACGTTATCTTGTGTTAATGGACCCGATAATGATACTAAAGCAAACGTGGACTAAAAGTATATACATACGTGTATATTGACGCAATAAAATGATATATGACCATTGAAAATAATAGTTTGACACAATGTTTTAAATTGCGATATAGCGGTTCATAGCGATTGGACTGTAATTTACATATGATCACCGTTATTGCACGATATAGCGGCGATATTGTGACCCTATTTAGCAGATTGCGGTATTGCGTTTTAAAAATATTTATTGTGATTTGCGTTATAACGGCGCTATTGCGCCGCTATTTGAATCAATGATTTGACATTAAAATAATTTATTTGCAATGAAAAATAATATACCGACAAAAAAAAAAATCATATTATGACCCAAAATATTATATTGAAAATAATGTATTGAGACATTAAATAGTGCAATAATTGAAAAAATGTGGGGTATAAAAACGAATTGAAAGCTCAAAAAATATTTGGATAAAAAAATAAAACCTATATTGAATGATATGTCTTAATCACTGTTTTTAAAACCGGGCCGGGCCGGCCGGTTCACCCGAAAAAACGGACCCGGTGAAAAAACCGGTTTGGTCGATGTATTGGACCGGAAATGCATAGGAACCAGCTAAACCGGCTTGAACAGGCCGGTTTTATATAAAAAACCGGACCGCGTGGACCAGAAAATGGGCCGGTTTATTTCTTTTTATTTTTGTAGCTGCATGCATCACGATTTCTCTCTTTGTTGGTTATGCCCCCTACAAAATCTCTACGATGCCCCCTACAAAATATCAAAATATCACTAAATATCTTGTATACCCCTACAAAATATTATTTGTATCCCTATCAATATCTTTTATACCCCCGCAAAATATCATTTATAGCCCTGTACTTTATAAATATCATTTATGTCCTTATAATTATTTTTTATGCCTTCATTATTTGTTAGATCCTTGTAATTATTTTTGAGGCCCCTGTAAATATTTTTATACCCCTATACTTATCTTTTTTGACCTTTTAATTTTTTTATACCCCTGTAATTATATTTTAGGTCCTTGTAATTATCTTTTAGGCACTAATATCGTTTATATTCCCGTAATTATCTTTTAGGCCCTTGTAAATATCGTTTATATTCCCGTAATTAAGTTAAATGAAATTTACAATTTTATGTTTGGTATTTGTATGTTAATTGAATATCAAACTTGGTATTTTTTTTATGGTTGAATAATTAGATTGAAATATCTAAAAAATTTACACATTATATTTAAAATTTACTTTATTACATATGTGTATTCTCAAACCAGGGAGTGAACCGGTTGACCCACCGGTTCGACCAGTGAACTAATGACCCGAGAGTCAGCCGGGTCGATGTCCGGTCCGGTTTTAAAAACATTGGATAAAAGGGTAAATATACTTCATGGTTATTACCCTGCAGTATTAAAAGATAAATGAGAATTATATTAATATGATTCGGTGGTGATTCCGAGTAATGTAAAGAAGTGATGGTTGCACGTAATGTGAGGTACATATCAATTCTTGCTCCATTTTGTGTTATTTTAGATGTAACGTTGTAAATACTTAACCATTCCGGTTTTAAAAACAGTGATTTTATCCTTTTCTTTGATATATCTTGACCAGCACAAAACAAATTTCACGAAATTTTAACTATTCGGTTTATCCGGTTTCCTTAATTAATCTAGACAGTAGGATTTGATCAAATGAACAGTGGAAAAAAATTTGGTGTATCGAAGGAAAACTCTTTTTAATAAAAGGTCATATATGATGCCCCTCAAATTTCCCCCAACATCCTCTATATCACCAATTAATAATTAATGAACAAGTTAATTAACAAAAGACACTTTATTAATAATTAATTGAATCTATCTAAAGTACATATGAATTAATAATTCTTAATCAATATTAATTAATCGTTAATGGAATGTATTTTTGATAATTACTATGTTAATTAATTATTAATTGGTAATATAGAGGGTGTTGGGAGGAATTTGAGGGGCATGGTATAATTTTCCTTTTAATAATATAAACAACGAAAATGGAGGTACGTAAATGCCAATTGAGTTCTTATACTGGTGGAGCCTGCCATAGACTAGGTAGGGTTAGTTAAATCGCTTACAAATCCTATGACAAACTATGTGCATATTTTTCTTGTTATCAATATATTAAAGACTTGCATTTTTTTTTTTAAAAAAAAAATCATAAATACAATGTCACTATATAAATTCAAATTTATGGCAGGAAACTTATCAAACAAAACGAGAAAAAAAAAACAGAAATGATTGCAAAGCTTACAATGCTTACAAAGCTTCCAGCACTTGCACAATACTAATGCAGATTAATAGTTCAATACTATTATCTTAGATATACTTATATGTAGAAATTTAACAATTTGTTTGTCTTCGATGCCATGTCGAAAAAGCAGTCATCACCCGCCCCTTCCATCCAATAAGCAGACATTCATTATCATTCTCGATAAAAAAATCCTTATTGTAAACTTCTCTCATCTTATTCTTGATTTTCTTGAATATTGTTTGATCCAGACGAAACTGCTCAAATCCCACTCTCGAGTTCCTGCAATGCCATTGCTTATACGTTTCTGGCCTTACAAACCTTTCCGAACCCTCACATGCTATCACATTAATCGCCATAGGGCCCCATACATTATTTTCTAATAACCATCTTTGTTTATTGTCTTGCGGCATGGTAGCCTCGTAAGTATCAAATATTGCAGAGATAAAAAGTAGCATTTGCTTAAAACGATCGGCAAAAAACAAACCATTAAATGACGCATTGATAATTGTTTGATTGAAAACATGTGGGTTCATTTGTCTTATAATATCAAGAACTCGATTTTAAGGATTGTACGTTAAATCTGTTTCGTCCCCAATATTTTCTAAACCATGCATACAGTTGACAATAAGCACCTCGTCTTTCTCAATGTTGAGATCTTCGACATGAATTTCATCCCATTTTGTACATATCCCTCTATACTCAAGAGGCACACCAAAGGTTCTTGAAAATCCTGCATACTGCCGCTCTGTCACTTCAATTCGTGGTGCAGGTGAGGAACTTGATTCCAAATCTTCGATATTTGTTATTCGAAGTTTCGGAGGCCCCCCTTCCCTTTTAGAGAGTGCATGAATTAGACATGGCCAAAAAAAAGCCAAATTCAGGGCCAAGATTTATGATATGTAATTTTGATGCTTTTCTAGTTGCGTTAAGAATTGTATCGTTGGTGAAGTATTGGGAAGCCATAAAAATCGGAGACGATAATACAAAGATGCGTAGACCATCTAAGTATTCTGTCATAGTAACTTGTGGAGCCACACGTGGTTTGAAGAGGTCATTACTAGTTCCATTTAAACGAGCTTCGAGTCCTTTGACCAAAATGTGGCCCATTCTCTGCACTCCGTCGCCGTCAGGAGAAGAGTGCTTGATTATCTGCTTTGTTAATTGATTAGCATGTTGATTATCGTTAATAGATATTGCTTGTGAACAATGGATTAGAAGAGTTCTGAGATCAACTAAACTCTCACGGGTTTCTGTCTTACTTCGTGAATTCATTCGACTCTGCATGATTGCACGAAGACGAAGGGCTTCTTTTACAAAATGTTCTTCATGCAAAAAGAATACCTTATCAATCACCACTTCTTGGTTGTTAAAATAAAGCACATAAATTTTGCACTTTCGTCCTTCCACGAGGGACAAGTCCCCACAATTTGTGTGCTTTTTATCCTTCAGGGTCACAAGATCCTTATCTTTTACCTCACATTCGTCTAACTTCGTTTCAATTGAATTACCATTCTTTTTAGCATGTAAATCAATGACCAATTCATTATCATTAATACTAGGGACAAACATCATTCCTTCTTCGAACCCTTTCTCAATTTCTAAAGCGGGTAAGCCAATCTGATGGGAACCAAAGAAGCTACCCATTGAACTTGAAAACCCATGATGCCAGTTTGGATGTGGTAGGTTACTCGGAAAAGATGGATAATTTGGGCCAAGCATATCACAAAACGATTTCTCGATGGCTTGAAGAGCCGCCTCCTTAGGATGTACACCAATATTTTCGTCGTTGTTATCTTCGAAAAGTACCGTGCTTATGTTTTGCAATGCTTCGTCATTGGTAATCTTGCAAATGCCGTGGTTTGAAGGAAATCTTTCCATATCTTCAAACGAAAAGAAATAAACAGATTGACCTAAAATTCAGAGTTATCATTAAAAGTTGTTGATTACAATTGAACTTCCACACACATGTTGTTTCTAGTACTGTCAGATATATAATTGCAATGATATCTATTTTTCTGTTTACTATTTTGGAACCTGGTTTTACTGGTTTTTAGGTTTACCGGTGTCGATACAATTATTTTGTTCACTTTTAGATAAATAACTTTGGTTGTCAGAAAAATCATTGTCAAGGATTTTGGCAAGCTGAGTAAAAGAAGAGCTAATATCAGAAGAAAAAAATCGAAGAAGAAATGTACCTTGAAGGAACTCTTAATGGTTAATTATGGAAATCGCCGTAATGATATTTGATGTAAATTGTGCAGACTGTAGAGAAATGCAGAGTCACAATAGAGAGCTCCAATTTACATAAAAGAAAAAAAATGAATGGTCCTCAAAGAAGATTGAAAATTAAACTAAGTTTCACTTTCGGTCTTGACTTGGATTATTCATTAGTCTTTCTTGGACAGCTCTAAGATCAATCATTCAATTAGTCTTATCTTGAGGCTCAAAAACATGGTGTGGGAATCCATGTTTTGCAGATTTTTTTATGGGTAAATATATTGAAAATTAATGTTTTTAAGTTATGTTATTTACGTACTTATTTAATAAATTAATTAGTGTGAAAGGTAGTGTGAATGAATAAATATTAGGTTATGATGTAGGGTCATATTATCCAAACAAATAGTTGTATTAGAGTAAGTAGTGTAAAAAATAATTTTATCCTTATCTTAAATATTGTATCAAAAATTCGTGTGTGCACATTTTGGTGTTTGTATCTATTTATCTATTATTAATGTGTATCCTTTGAGTGTGTATCAATTATTCAATTAAATAAAAACAGAAACTTCGCGTATGTTTTCATTTTTGAGTGTGTATCAATTATTCAATAAAATAAAAACAGAAACTTCGCGTGTGTTTTCCGTGCTCTCTCCTGCGTGCCTTTGTTCTTTCCATTAATTTCTTAATTGGTTTTACTAACGATCTCCAAACCATAATCCCCCAAATATTCTCCAATCAAGAAATAATCCAAATAAACCCCAAAATCCCAACAAAATATACTATGCCCCCATGAACAAGGAAGAATATCTTTGATGCGTCAACCGAGGAGGGGTTAATTGGATGGGTAAATATATTAGGGAAATTCTACCTTGCCAGCAGATTTCAACAAAACATCCTCAATTCCCCAATTAACCCACTTAATTCAATGTTAATTGGGATGTTAATTAAGTGGGTTAATTAGGGATTTGAGGAGGTTGTGTTGAAATCTGGTGGCACAGTATATGCCCTCAATATATTATGCCCCAACAAACACAAAAACAAATCATGGATGCGTCAATCGAGAAGGATTAATTGGATTGATTAGACTCCTTAATTGAATCAATCCAACTAAACATTGATTTGAGTACTAATCAATCCAGTTATCCCTTTAAACCCCTCCTCGATTTACTCATCCTCAATTTTTTTTCAAGTTTGTGGGGCGCCATATATAACCCTTGATAGGATTGATTAGACCTTTAATTGAATCAATCAAACTAAGTATTGATTTGAGTGTTAATCAATCCAATAAACCCTCATTACTAACCCTCCTCGATTGACGCATCATCACAATTTTTTTTGTTTGAGGGGCGTCATATATAACTCCTTTTTGATGGACCATTTAATGAATAGTTTAGTGTATGCTTTCATGAAAAATTAAGAAAAGAAAATGTTGTATATCCCCTGATTTCCCTCACTACTCTTAATGTGATGGCAGATCCGTTAAACCATAACACAAGTGGTAAACCATACTCATCAAAATTTTCGCTAATTGACCAAAAAATTTCGCTAGTTTCTAGCGACCTATAACTCCGTCGCTACTTTGGTCGCCACAGCCCCTTCCCAGAATCTTTTGAGCGACAAAATTTCATGTTCGTAGCTAATAACTAAAGTTTTGTTTTTAGCGACCAAATTTGTTTTTTGTAGCAATAAAAACTATTTACATCGACAATTTTGTATGTTCGTAGCCAATATTACCAGTTTCTAGCGACCAAATTTCATGTTCGTGGCAAAAAATTAAATTTTTATTGCGACAAAATTTAATGTTCGTACCTAATACTGATAATTTTTAGCGACCAGATTTGATGTTCGTAGCAAAAAAATAAATCTTTATAGAGACCAAATTTAATATTCGTAGCGAAGAAATAATCTTTTTAGTGACTAGCAAAATAACCAAGAACCCTGTATTTAATTAGTAAATACTCAGATTGCACATCAAAAATTAAAAATTATAAACAAACATAATCAGAAATAAGAAATTTAAATTATACAAATATCTAAATTACACATGATGGTCACTACATTAATCTTAAACACAAATTTAAATCATAATAATATCTAAATCATACATGAACCCCCACAAACTATTGAAGTACAAGATGCTTTATCCCTACAAAAATATGAAAGAGTTTAGGGCCTGTTTGGCGAGCGGAATTAGAAGAGTGGAATTGGATTATAAGATGGAGTGAAAAAAAGTTCTGGAATTAGTAATTTCACAGTTTGTTTGGATGTCCAAATTATAAGATGCTGGAAAATATAATTCTTCGTTTGGTTGGGTAAAAAAATTTGGAATTTTGATTTTAAAAAGAAATTAGATAAAGTGGTAAATTCATAATGTTGTTGTAAATCTTAATTACGTAATAGTGTTGTTGTATCCATTCTAAAAACGACAACATTTAACTATGCAAAACTGATTCAGTATATTTGTAATAAAAAAATTCTTACAAGTTTGAAAACAACAAATAAAACTTACATCTCTTACAATTTTCAATTTCAAAATAAAATAAACAAACACTCCATCATTATTACCAAACCTGTGATGAAAAAAACACCCATCCTTCAATTTTGATCGGGGTAATCCTCAATTAAACCTTACCTTCTATCAACCATCCTTCAATTAAGCACCCATCGTAGATATATACAACCCTCAATTGAGCACCCATCCTTTAATTAAGCCCGAGCAATTCCCAATAAACATCAATTAATCCAAAATTTGAGGACCTGATAGAGTGAGTGATTTAACTATATATTATTAACTATTATTAATCGAGACGTAATTAGAAATTTACGAAATTCCCAATAAACATCAATTAGAAATTTAGGGATATAAAAAACAATTGCATTTACTGGTAAATTGAATTTACTGCGTACTGATATTGAAATTGCATGAATATAATTACCGGAGAAAGAGAAATAATTTACACACTCGTCATTTTCACAAACACATAGTGAGCGAGCAAGAAAATAAACACTACCTAGTCACAAACACCACAAACCTTATCACGAGTTCAACTCAACCACAGAGAAAAAGAAAAAAAAACCTCCAATTTACGAAAGGGTGAAGTTGCATAAAGCATAAAATTGAAAAATAAAAACTTCACAGTACAGATGTTCTTGTCAATAAATGACCAACTTTATAAATTTTCCATAACATTAGTACCAAAACACAAAGAAGGAGAATAGATGAGGCATTTATGTTGAGAAAGATATTGTTTCTAGTCGAACGCACAGGAAAGAAAGAAGGAAGAGGTATTTTTTTGAGGTTTTCAATAACAGAGAAACAAGACCCCAATTTTTTTTTTTTTTTTTTTGAGTAAATTCGGAGAGGGCTCAAAGTCCCCCTTCCAAACACAATTTCCTTTTTTTTTTTTTTTATTACAAACCCGTAGGCCACACACTATTCACTCATTTAACATTTAATCTATAATCCAGTGTCCCCGTCGGGAATCGAACCCCACACCTCTCGCTCCCTAGCCAAGAGGTGTGACCAACTAGGCTAACTCTAGTTTGTCTATACTTTTCTACTCTTTCTGCCTCCGCCATATACGAGAGAGAGAGGGAGATGAAGACACTGGCGAGAGGCGATATGAGTGAGGAGTGAGAAGATAAAGACCCATTATGATTTGGTGCCACAAAATTTTGCCGCATTTTGGCACTCCACATATTTGAGGAGCCAACTTTTGCAGGCAAAGAGAAGAGTAAAAATTACCGGCACTTGCAAATTTTGATTCTCAATGCTAACCAAACACAGATTTTTGTTTTGATGGAATTCATATTTCTAATTCCACTCCTAATTCCGGTCTCCAAACAGGCCCTTAATGTAATTATTTATGTACCAATCACAAAATAGTTCACAAATATTAAACCTTGTTGAAGACAGGAAGGGGAAACCGACAAAAATTCACATCCTCCGACGGAAGCGGTTTCTCTCCTCGTCATGCCGCCATTGGATCCGACGACACCCCTATGCCAGCTGGCACCTTTACTTCAAAACTTTATGAAATTTTAACCTGAAATATCCCGTTGCATCGTTATACTTACATTATACGAAATATTAAAAAAAATAAAACTGTACCGAGACTTTGGAGGTGGAACCAAAAGATAAAACATGTCCATGAGAGAAAGAGAGGAAACAATTCCATGCTGTCTCGAGCCCACATCAGGGTATATTTATAATTTAGTCCATAATAGTCATGGTAATTCTCATTTACCACAAATCGTGCAGTTATTCTTTAATTCAGATCAAATCTCACACTACATCTGACCTTGTTATGCAATTAGACAAGGAACAAGTCTATAGATTGAGGCATGGCATGATTTGGTATAGGCGATTTTGATCTTCATGTGGAAACTGAAAGACAATTAGATTTGTCATATAATTGCAGTATAAATAAAATCAAATATTCAAATAGAAGACAAACAAAATTACTCGTTGAGGCAAAATGGAATACAAACTAAAAGATCATATACACTATGGTTTACTTCAAAATCATCTCAATCTTGATAAATGTCAAAACAGAAGTAGTAGTTTTTTGAGGCATTCATCAAACACATTAAGCCCCCTTTTCTTCCACATAAGTAAGTTGAGATTCAATTCTTTATTCCATCATTCTCTTACAATTAAGGGTAACTTGAAACATAATTGAGTTAGTCCTAATTGATGCATAATTTGATCCAGTAGAAATAAATTTGGGGAAAATAATATTGGGGCCTCAAAACGAAATCCTGAAAATTAGAAAATACCTAGGAGAAGGGGCTTCATCTCGTGTGAAGCTGATCAACCTTGGGATAGAAGAGTCGCCATCTAATCAGAACCTGTTCCAACATGCGAAACTGCTAGAAGAGAAGCCGACGTAGGGTCAAAGAGTGGAGGAGCAGAGGTTATTTCAGAGAGATCGGGAAGGAGAGAGCGTGGTCGACGGGGGAAGAAGAGAAACATGACAGATGGGAAGGAGAGGTCGTGACAGAGGAGAGGAGCAATGAAAGTGGGATTAACTATAGTTATGTCACGGGAGAGGGCTACGATAGACCCATTTTCTTATCATGGACTCATTTTTTTTAAAAAAAATTCGAATATTTGTAAAATAATAATATTTTTTGTAAGATTCTAGTGTATATTTATCATTTAATGTTATTCAAAACATAAATTTTGTAGAATTAATTAATAAATAGCTAAAATTCTTAAAATAATTTTTTGAAAATGGATCCATGATTAAAAAAATGGGTTTATCATAGCATTCCCCTTATGTTTAGTATTTTATTATGGAGAGAACGTGAAAATATTTTATTTATTAGGATCATACTCGCGCTACGCTGCGAGTTTTGAGATATTCATAAATTGCTTTTATACAGCATTAAATATATTGAAGTAATGCACAATTATATGCAAGAATGGTTGAATTAAAATTTAGATTATTTGATTTTTTTTCATGTTTAGCATATAATATGATAATCTAACATCTGAAATTACTGATTAGTAGGGCTGGCAACGAGCCGAACCGAGCCGAACACCATCCAGCTCGAGCTCGGCTCAAGTCTTGCTCGAGGCAACTCAGCTCGACAGGAGTTCGAGCTCGAATGTTCAGCTCGAGATCGGCTCGAGCCAGCTCGAAAATTAATTTATATTTTTTTTTCACATAATTCACAAAAATTCGTAAAATCATAAAAATCACTAAAATCACAAAACAAAACAAAAAAAATCACAAACACGTGAGTCATACTACCAAAATAAACAAACATAGTTCAAATCTCAACAATCCAAACAAACTAACAACATAGTCAAATAAACTAACAATCCAAATTAAATAATATTTCCACACTTCTGATTTCCTCTTCTTCCCCGCGAATTCTGAGGAAGGTCCATTGGCTTTAATTCTAGTTAGTTGGAGTGGGGGTTGCAGATTCGGTTACGTTAACTGTACTAGTGGATTCCGCAATGTTCGATATTCTACAAAAAAACTTAATAACCGGTACATATTTAAATTTAAATATAAATTAAATAATCAGAAAAATTAAATAATTAAAAATAATTAAATAGGAAAAAAGGATGTGTTCTGGCCTGAAATTAATTGAGTTACCAGTTTTGATTATCAACCAATGCAATCATGCAATTAATACCTGAAATTAATTGAGGACACAATTATAATCGAGGAACATGAGGAACATATTAATCGTAGTGCCCTAATATTAACAGATTTGAAACAATAACAATATTAATCTCTATCATACAAACAATTTTAAGATCTTATATAAACATTGGGAGTAATATTTGATTAAATCAGTAACAATACAAGAAAAATTAGAACAGTAACAATACTTTTTTAATTAACAGTAACAATACCAAAGATTAAATGTGTGGATGGATATTAAACTCTTAAAAAACTGTAATAATACAAGTCATACAACAATACTGTTTGAAAACAAGAAATTACCTTTCAAATTGAGCAAATTCACCAAATACAAAACAAAACCCTAATCACCAATTAAATCAATTTTTGCATACAAATCAGCCCTAAAAATGCAAAATCAGTATATAAACTATTAATATAACAAACATATATGAAAAATTATGAAGATTTAGAAGAAAAAATGGGCAAAAATAGCCTTACCTAGGCGAACTCGCGGAGAAAAACGGAGAGGGAGAAGAAAAATGAAGGAAAGAAGTAGCGAGGGAGAGAGAAGGAAGGAAGGCATGGGGAGGAAGAAGAAATTATGGCGGAATTACGGATGCCGCCATTTCCTGAATTTTGGCGGAGTTACGGATGCCTCCATTTTTTCTGAATTTTGGCAGAATTACGGATACCGCCATTACCAACTTAATTAACCCACAACTGTGTATCATTAACCATCTTAATTTTGGCGGAATTGAGGATGCCGTCATTTTTAATTATGGCGGAATTACAGATGCCGTTATTGTGTATTTTTCAAATATTCCCCTGAATTTGTGTATTTTTGGAATAAACTTCAAAAATCTGTCTATATATGGAAAATTTTCTCATTTGGACCATAAATGTTGGATAGAATAAATTGAAAGCCATTGGTTGTCTTTAGCAAGAAATTGAGAGAGAAATGCAATGTGAAAGAGTCGATTATAGTGAAGTGGTCCGTGGTGGCCTTAAGGACCCCTCCTTTGAAGCCTTGTGCCTAGGGCTGCAAACGAGCCGAGCTCGAGCGAGTTGTGCCAAGCTCCAGCTCGGCTCGAAACTTACTCGAGCTTGCTCGGCTCGTTTAGAATTAGGGTTCGAGCTAAAAAATCAAGCTCAAACTCGGCTCGTTCTAATTCGAGCTAGCTCGGCTCGGCTCAACAGTAGCTCAATTAAAAAAACAACTTGAATTTTAATTAAAAAAATTACAATAATTGCGAATAAACAAAAAATATTCTAAATACCAAACTATCTTAAAACATAACAATAATAAATCAAACATACAACACAAAACATAAAAAAAATAGGATTTGGACGTGGTATTATTAATTTTTTTCCCTTAGTTAATATTTTTTTTTGGACCTAAGGTGTAATCTGACTTGGAATTATTATGGAGATAAAGTTTTTCTTCATAAATTTTTCTAATTATAATAATATATATAATATGAATTAATTATGATAAAAGTATTTAATATTTTAAATCGAGCTCAAATTCTTTTCGAGCTTAATACGAGCGAGCTGAGTCTGGCTCAAGCTCGGCTCAATAAGCATTCGAGCCAGCTCGGCTCGGCTCGGCTCGTTTAATTTCGAGTTAATATCGAGCGAGCTATTATCGAACTATTATCGAGTCGAGCTCGAGCGAGCCACGAGCCACGAGCTAAAGTTGCAGCCCTACTTGTGCCTGAAGGAATTGCACGTTTTTGTACTTACTTGGACATACTTTGTATTTAGAGAAAGAATTTGGAAAATGTCATGTAAACATAATATATTGCAGTTAGAATCTAGTAGTAAGTCTTTAACTACGTTACATTTGTCTACATTTCTTAAACCCCTATTGTTTCAACTACAAATAAAAATATTCTTAAACAACATAAATAATGATACAATAATTTTCTAATTCCAATCAAGAAATTTTTTTTGATCAAAATAGAGTAGGCTCAAAAAAAATAGTCTCGTTAGGAGACGAGACTCTATAGCATACTATCTTAGATATACTTATATGTAGAAATTTAACAACTTGTTTATCTTGGATGCCATGTCGAAAAAACAGTCGTCACCCGTCCCTTCCATCCGAGAAGTAGACACTCATTATCATTCTCGACAAAAAAATCTTTATTGTAAACTTCTCTCATCTTATTCTTGATTTTTTTGAATATTGCTCGATCGAGACCAAACTGCTCAAATCCTGCTCTCGAGTTCCTGTGATGCCATTGTTTATACGTTTCTGGCCTTACAAACCTTTCCGACCCCTCACATGCTATCACATTAATCGCCATAGGGCCCCATACATAATTTTCTAAGAACCATCTTTGTTTATTGCTTTGCGGTGTGGTAGCATCGAAAATATCAAATACTGCAGAGATATAAAGAAGCATTTGTTTAAAACGATCGGCAAAAACCAAACCATTAAACGACGCATTAATAATTGCTTGTGTGAAAACTTGTGGGTTAATCTGCCTTATGATATCAAGAACTAGATCTTTAGGATTGCATGTTAAATCTGTTTCACCCCCAAGATTTTCGAAACCATGAACACAATTCACAATAAGCACCTCGTCTTTCTCAATGTTGAGATCTTCGACGTGAATTTCATCCAATTTTGTACATATCCCTCTATACTCAAGAGGCACACCACAGGTACTGGAGAAACATGCAAACTTTCGTCCTACCACTTCATTTCTTTCCGCAGCCGAGGAACTTGATTCTGGAGGTTCAATATTTGTTATCCGAAGTTTCGGTGGTCCACCTTCCCTTTCAGAGAGATCATGAATTAGACATGGCCAAGTAAAGCCGAATTCAATGCCTAGGTTTATAATATGCAATTTTGATGCCTTTCCAGTTGCATTAAGAATTGCACCGTTGGTGAAGTATTGTGAAGCCATGAACACCGGACAAGATAATAAGAAGATGCGTACAGCATCTATGTATTCTGTTGTAGTAACTTGTGGAGCCACACGTTGTTTGAAGAGGTCATTACTAGTTCCATTTAAACGAGCTTCGAGTCCTTTGACCAAAATGTGGGCCATTCTCTGCAATCCGTCGCCGTCAGGAGAAGTGTGCTTCCTTATCTGCTTTATTAATTGATTAGCCTGTTGATTATCGTTAATAGATATTGCTTGTGAACAATGGATTAGAAGAGTTCTGAGATCAACTAAACTCTCACGGGTTTCTATCTTAGTTCGTGAATTCTTTCGACTCTGCATGATTTCACGAAGACGAAGGGCTTCTTTTGCAAAATGTTCTTCATGCAAAAAGAATACCTTATCAATCACCACTTCTTGGTTGTTAAAATAAAGCACAGAAATTTTATCCTTTCGTCCTTCCACGAGGGACAAGTCCCCACAATTTGTGTGTTTTTTACCCTTCAACCTCATGAGATCCTTATCTTTTACCTCACATTCGTTTAACTTCCTTCCAATTGAATTACCATTCTTTTTAGCATGTAAATCAATGACAAATTCGTTATCGTTAATACTATGGACAAACTTCTTTCCTTCTTCGAACCCTTTCTCAAATTCTAAATCGGGTAAGCCCATCTGATGGGAACCAAAGAAGCTACAAATTGAACTTGAAAACCTATGATGCCAGTTTGGATGTGGTAGGTTACTCGGAAAAGTTGGATAATTTGGGCCCAGAATATCATAAAACGATTTCTCGATGGTTTGAAGAGCCGCCTCCTTAGGATGTACACCATTATTTTCGTCGTTGTTATCTTCGAAAAGTACCGTGCTTATGTTTTGCAATGCTTCGTCATTGGTTATCTTGCAAATGCCGTGGTTCGAAGGAAATCTTTCCATATCTTCAAACGAAAAAGAAAAAAAATATATATTGACCTAAAATTCAGTTCACCATTCATAGTTGTTCATTATAATTTGAACTTCCATACATGTTGTTATGCCAGTTATATAATTGTCCTGATCTAATAAAACATTCTTGTTTATCTTCACTATCATATATATAATTACACTGATAAAAAAATTATGCTTACTATTTTGGAACCTGGTTTTACTGGTTTATAGAATTTCCGGTGTCGATACAATTATTTTGATCACTTCTAGATAAATAACTTTAGTTGTCAGAAAAATCATTGTCAAGGATTTAGGTGAGTAAAAGAAGAGCTAATATTAGCATATATTGTCAAGGATTTAGGTGAGTAAAAGAAGAGCTAATATTGTCAAGGATTTAGGTGAGTAAAATCATTGTATCAGAAAAAAAAAGACCGAAGAAGAAACGTACCTTCAAGGAACTCCTCAAGGAACTCTTAATGGTTGATTATGGAAATCGCCGTAATGATATTTGATGTAAATTGTGCAGATACTACAGAGAAAGGCAGAGTCACAATAGAGAGCTTCAATTTACATAAAAGAAGATAAAAAAAATGAAGGACAATTATACTTTTCACCCTCATTTCCCCCACAATTCCTCCATACTAATTAATCTCATAATTAACAAAATGAATTAATAATTAATTCATGATTATTAAAAATTTGATATGAAATTAAAGTCCATGCTAATTAATGATTAATTCTAAGTATTTAAAAATAGATAATTATCAATTAATCGTTAATCCAAAGTACTAATTATTAGATTAACCATGAATTACTATTGTGGACAAATTATGGAGAAATCTAGGGAACATGATATATGGCCTCAAAAATGAATGGTCCTCGAAGAAGATTGAAAAGTAAACTAAATTTCACTTTCGGTCATGACTTAGATTTTTCATAGTCTAAAATGAATGGTCCTTAAAAAAGATTGAAAAGTAAACTAAATTTCACTTTCGGTCTTGACTTGGATTTTTCATAGTCTTTCTTGGACAGCTAGCTAAGATCAATCATCCAATCACTATTTTCTTCAGGCTTCGAAACATGGTGACCCAAATCCATGTTTTGCAGATTTTTTTATCGACCAGTTGACGAATAGTTTAGTGTATGCTTTTGTGAAAATTAAGAAAGAAAAAAAAATGTTAAATACTAGGCTTCTTCTAAGTTCTATTTTGTACCATAATTCGATGTTTTGCATATCTCAACCGTTCACCAAGAAAAACTCGATTTTATGTGATAGTCAGCAGAAAATTCGTCCGTGTAAATCGAGAAAATCAATGCAAATATTCTTATCATTTTAAAGATATGGAAATAAATCAGTTTTATTTGATAGCATCGGCTAAGGTGACTTGCTTGCAAATGATTAGTTGCGTTATTGATAAATTAAGCTAATTAAGAGGTAGTCTATCAAGGTGTCATCTAAAATGTATCAAATTTGATTAAGTACTAAGCCTCGTAAAATAAAAATTTAGAAGATAGATAGGAAAGAGGAACTGCTGGTAATTTGTATTCATCAATTGAATTAATTAAGAGAAAGAGAGAGAAATAAATGAAATGATTCTTTCTAGTAAGTGCTCCCGAGGGAGTAAAATCAAATGTGCCCTTTCAATTGCTTCAAATGAAAAAGTACGAAAGTATAAGTTCATTACATAATTTAAAATTTGATTGCATCTATAATATAAGAAATGAATGAAAAGAAAAGAAAATACATGATTTCTCCCCTTTTTTGCTCTTTGCATGCTTAAAAGGTTTCTACCGGTTACACAATCCTCGCGCAAATGATCCTGAATTCATAAAGTTTATCTTGTTTGTCTTGGATACCATGCCGAAAAAGCATTCATCACTCTTCCTTTCCATCCCACAAGTAGCCAGTTCTTATCATCCTCGATAAAAAAGCTCTCATGGTAAACTTCTCTCACCGTATCCTTGATTCTCTTGAATATTACCAGATCCAAAGGCAACTCCTCAAACCCCGCTCTCGAGTTCCTGTTATGCCATAGCTTATATGTCTCGGGCCGTACAAACCTTTCTGACCCCTCACATGCTATCACATTTGCCACTACAAGGCCCCATGCATTTTCTAAGGACCGTCTTTGTTTACTGCCTCGCGGTATGGTAGCGTCAAAAAGATCAAACTTTGCAGAGCTATAAAGCAGCATTTGTTTAAAGCGGTCGACAAACAATGAGTTGTCATATGACCCATTAACAATTCCTTGTATGAAAACATGGGGCTTGATGTGTCTAATAATATCAAGAACTCGATTTTTCGGGCTGTACGTTGAATCTGCTTCGTCTCCGAGATATTCAGAACCATGAAAAGAGTTCACAATAAGCACTTCGTCTTTCTCAATGTTGAGATCATCAACATTAATATTATCCCATTTTGTATATATGCCTCTATACTCGAGAGGAACACCAAAAGTTGTGCAGACACTTGCAAGCTTCCGCCTTAGGGGTTCAATTCGATCATTAGGTGAATACCTCGATACTTGAACTTCAATATTAGTTATCCGAAGTTTTGGAGGCCCACCTTTTCTTATAGAGAGCCCATGAATTAAACATGGCCAATGAAAGCGAAATGGAGTCCCAAGATTTATGATATGCAATTTCGTTGCCTTCCCGATTGCATTGAGGGTTGTATAGTTTGCAAAGTACTGAGAAGCGATGAGAACGGGGCTTGATACTAGACACGTAGAATAAGCATCTAAGTAATCGGTTTCAGTTTCTTGTGAAACCAAAAGTTTATGGTACGGTTCGTCACTAATTATGTTTAAACGAGCTTCGAGTGCCTTGACAAAGATATGGGCCATCCTTTGCATCCCATCCCCGTCAGGGAAAGAGTGCATTCTTATTTGCTTTATTAGTTGATTAGCGTTTTGGGTATCATTTATAGCTATTGCTTGCGAACAATGAACAAGAAGAGCTCTGAGATCAACTAAACTCTCGTGGATTTTCTTTTTACCGTTTCGTTTGGTTTCACTCTGCATGGTTTCGCGCAGACGATGAGCTTCTTTGGCAAATTGTTCATGTCCAAGAAAAACTTTATCAATTTGGTCATCAAGATTTTTGAGATTAAGCACACAAATTTTACTCTTACGTCCCTCCACGAGGGACAAATCCTCAGAATGCGCGTTCTTTTTACCCTTCAACCTCACGTGTGTTAAATTTAATGTTTTTGTAATATTATTTATTTTGGTTTATTAGCTTAATGTGTAATAGTTAATATGTGCTCCCATGTGTATGTGTATGGGAGATGTGTAACAAAAATACTTTTGGGATGTTTGGGTTTTGTGTCTCTGCCAGAGAGCAATTCACAAGACAACCACAATATCACCTATTTTCGTGTAGTAGAAGAAAGAGGGAAATTATCCCCACTTTATAACTCTTGTTTGTGAGTGTCTCAGGTAGAGGTAAATAATACCCACCTATCTCTAAAAAAAATACCCACCTATCTCTATGAAAAATATCCTGCGTATTCCTCTGAAAAATCTCTCTCACTAATTCACCGAAAATACAAGATCTAAACCTCACTAACTCCAACAAATTGGTATCAGAGCAAAGGTTGCAAGGAAAATTGAGTTTGTAGAAGAAGAAGAAAGAGGAGATCACCATGGCCAACCAAGGAGGTGTGCTTGGGCTTCCATTATCTTCACAACTCATTTTCGATGGTGAGAACTATGATTATTGGAGTATTAAGTTGAGAACTTTGTTGATCTCAAAGGATCTATGGGAAATAGTAGAAGAGGGGTTTGAAGAAATGAGTGCACACAAGGTGCTCGATGAAATGACCGAGAAGGGAAAAGAGAAAGAAGATGGATCGAGTAAACTAGAATACAAGGAGAATAAAAAGAAGGATGCGAAGGCGTTATTCTTGATCCAAAATGCAATTTCGGATAAACTATTTCCGAGAATTATTGGGGCGAAAACCTCAAAAGAAGCTTGGGAAATTTTGCAAAAAGAATTTCAAGGAAACGAAAAGGTTAGAACCGGGAAACTCTTGACTCTAAAAAGAGATTTCCAAAATTATATTATGAAAGAGAATGAACTTCTTAAGGATTATTTCTCTAAAATCATGGAATTTGTAAATCAAATAAGAAGCTTGGGTGAGGATTTAACCGACAAATCGGTTTGCGAAAAAATCCTAATTAGCCTTTCTCCCAAATATGACAACATGGCCTCTATTATCGAAGAAACCAAAGACCTCTCCACTATAAGTGTTAATGATCTAATTGGTTCTCTAGAAAGACATGAGCAAAGATTAAATAGGGATGCCGAAAAATCTCTCGAGAGTGCATTCCAATCAAAACTCACCGTTTCTAAACCACCAAACCAAAATACAATAAAGGGGGAGTCTTCCCGTGGGGGTTATTACGATAGAGGAAGAGGGCATTATTCCAATAGTGGCAGGGGATTATTAGGAAGAGCAGGAGGTAGAAATAATTGCCAAAACAACCAAGCAAAATGTAATATTTGCAAAAGGGCTTCTCATCTTGAAAAAGATTGTTGGTTCAAGGATAAACCTCAATGCCATAATTGTAAGAAATTTGGACATCTCCAAAAAGATTGTCGAGTTCGAAATAACGAACAAGCCAACTACACCGAAAATAAAGAAGATTACGACAACACGTTTTATGCGTGTCAAACGGCCTTGGAGAAAAAGAGCGATGTATGGTATGTTGATAGTGGTTGTAGTAACCACATGACCGGAATTGAATCGGTATTCACCGAAATTGATGCGACCGACACTACTCAAATTACGATGGGTAATGGTGCGGTTGTCCAATCAAGAGGAAAAGGTACAATCGCCATTGAAATGAAAAATGGAAGAAAAATCATACGTGATGTGATGCTTGTGCCGGAGTTGACACAAAATTTATTGAGTGTGGGACAATTAATCGAGCATGGACACTCGGTACATTTTGAAGGAGAGAGTTGTAAAATCTACGATACATCGAAAAATGGAAGTCAAATTATGACAACCATAAAAATGGAGAAAAATAGAAATTTTCCACTCGTTCTTAAAAATGCAAAATCGATGGCATTAAAAACGGGTGTTGAAGATATGTCGAGGTTGTGGCATAAACGACTTGGCCACGTAAATTTCGAAAGCTTGAAATTGTTGAGTAGAAAAAATATGGTGTACGGTTTGCCAAATATTGATGACAAGGGCGATGTGTGTGAAGCTTGCATGCTCGGTAAAATACACCGAGAACCATTCCCAAAAGAACGGGCTTGGAGAGCAACAAATCCTTTGGAGCTTGTACACACCGATGTGTGCGGTCCAATGAAGCAACCTTCACAACGAGGTAATAGATATTTCATCACCTTCATCGATGATTATTCGAGGATGTGTTGGATTTATTTCATGAAACAAAAATCCGATGCATTCTCAATCTTTAAAAAATTCCAAAAATTGGTTGAGCGGCAAAGTGGCCGATTAATTAAAAAATTGAGAAGTGATCGAGGTGGTGAATATAACTCCAACGAGTTTAATAAATTGCGTGAAGACCTTGGAGTTGAAAGGCAATTAACCGTAGGGTATTCACCGGAACAAAATGGTGTTGCCGAGAGAAAAAATAGAACCATAGTTGAAATGGGAAAATCGATGTTGGTTGAAAAAGATATCCCGAAAAGTTTTTGGGCCGAAGCGGCGTACACGGCGGTTTATATATTAAACCGGTGTCCGACCAAAGCGGTTAAAGACAAAACACCGTTTGAGGTATGGTCCGGTGGTAGAAAACCATCGGTCAATCACTTGCGAATTTTCGGTTCGATTTGCTACGCACATATCCCGAAAGAAATGCGACATAAACTTGAAGAGAAAGGTGAAAAATGTGTTTTTATGGGTTATAGCTCTCAATCGAAGGGTTATAGACTTTGGAGTTTCAAAAGGGAAAAAATAATTACAAGTCGCGATGTAATTTTTAATGAAAAAGATAAATGGGATTGGAAAGAAAAATGCGTAGAAAGTGTACCTATAGTGATACATGAAAGGGAAACCGAACTGCAAGTAGATAAAGATGAAATTCAAAATGAATTTGAAGAAGAAGAAGAAAAGACAAATTCTCCATCCATGAATATGGAGCCGAGTTCCTCAAGACCGAGCTCAACACCGGTAAAAATGAGAAGGTTAAGCAATATTTATTTGCGATGTAATTTTTGTGTTGTTGAACCGGAGAATTTTGAGCAAGCGGTGAAAGAGGAAGTGGGGAGAAAAGCGATGGATGAAGAAATAAGAATGATTGAGAAATATCAAACTTGGGAGTTAGTTGAAAAACCGAAGGAGAAAAATTTAATCGGTTTAAAATGTGCGCTTTCCACTGCGGAAGCCGAATATGTGTCGGCAAACGAAGCCGTGAAACAAATAGAATGGTTGAGAAAAATATTAGTAGATATGGGGGAGAAACAAGAAAATGCCACGATTCTATTTTGCGATAATAAATCCGCGATAGCGATGTCGAAGAATTCCGTCTTCCATAGCCGAACAAAGCATATCAAGCTCAAGCACCACTTTATTCGAGAAGTGGTTGGAGATGATGAAGTTCTTATCGAGTACGTGAAAACCGAAAATCAATTGGCGGATGTTTTCACCAAAGCACTTCCAAGTGAGAAGTTCATTCGCTTTCGAGAATTGATGGGCATGACGAGCAAAAACATTAAGGGGGGGTGTTAAATTTAATGTTTTTGTAATATTATTTATTTTGGTTTATTAGCTTAATGTGTAATAGTTAATATGTGCTCCCATGTGTATGTGTATGGGAGATGTGTAACAAAAATACTTTTGGGATGTTTGGGTTTTGTGTCTCTGCCAGAGAGCAATTCACAAGACAACCACAATATCACCTATTTTCGTATACTAGAAGAAAGAGGGAAACTATCCCCACTTTATAACTCTTGTTTGTGAGTGTCTCAGGTAGAGGTAAATAATACCCACCTATCTCTAAGAAAAATACCCACCTATTTCTATGAAAAATACCCTGCGTATTCCTCTGAAAAATCTCTCTCACTAATTCACCGAAAATACAAGATCTAAACCTCACTAACTCCAACAACGTGATCCTCATCTTTCCCCTCACGTTCTTTCAACTTCCTTCCAACGGAATCATCATCTCTTTTGGCATGTAATTTAACTGCCAGTTTATTAAAAGCAAAACTAGGAAAGAACTTCAGCCCTTCTTCCATCCCTCTCTTGAATTCTATAACCGGTAAGCTCTCATTTTGAATGTGAGTGGCCAAATTAGCGTATGCTTCTGGCCAATTTGATTGTGGTAAATTACCAATTGAACAAGGTGGATACTTTTGTCCGATAATATCATAATATGACCTCTCCACAGCTTGAAGAGCGGCCTTATCTGGATATACATTAATATCTTCATCGATGTTTTCATCTAGAAGGGCGTTACTTATGTTCTTCAATGCTTCACTTGTCGATATTTCGTAATTTTGATGGTTCAATGCAAGATTGCTGTTATAGGGTGTGTTTTTTGATATATTTGGGTGGCTATTGAGAAGAACCTCGCCTGTGCCTGTGGTGGTTATCTCCATTTCTTCAAGAGTAGAAATTAATTGACCTAAAATTCAATTTCGATTTGGAAGCTATTCCAAAAAAAAAGATTAATTTGATTCGTATTATTATGCCAGTGTCCTCTCTGTTATTATCTGATTGGTGTTAGTATAATTATTCAGACCTAAAAAATAATTGTGTTTCAAACTGAAACTAGGAGCATATCATAAAAAAGGAAAATAAATGAATTTGGAATCAAGATAGAAATAATAAAATTAGATCAAGCTATGATTAAAAAACAAAATCTAACCGTACCTTCAAGGAAGCTTAAGCTCTGATAATAGAGAAAACCCTAATTGTTGTTGTGGAAAACTCGAAATTGTTTTTTTTTAATAGATTCGAAAAAACTCAAAATTGTTAATCTACAAAAGAGAAGAGAATATTGGAAAAGTAAGCCAAGTTTCACTTTCGGTCTTGACTTGCTTTTTGGATGTCCACAGATGGTTTGTTCTACATGAAAGAAAAGGGACGAATTCTTTCAGGCTATTCATGACATGTGAATCATGTGATTAAATGAGACTAAATAGACCTTAATTATTTACTCTATTTTCTGTTTACTTGTCTTTTATATGCCTGAGCAGGATTTGGTATTTCGATTCCGAGGTTTTAGTATGTTTAGGGTTTACACTTTACATAGGTATTACATGCAAGAATCTTATTCTGGATTTTAAGCATAAGAGTCGTATTAAGGAATTTATATTCACATGAGTAAGACTCTTATTCATGACCACCTCTCAAATCGAAGAGTTTACCAATACTTATTCATGACCACCTCTTTGAATGCATGAATACAAGTAATACTCATCATTTCAGACTTAAAACAATATGAATATGTGAACAGTCTTCTAAATATTCACATGTGTAAGACTCGTAGAATTTTGCTTCAATGTCGAGTGCTTTAGTGAAGAAATGTGCAAAGACTTATTTCTATTCTCATGAATTTTTTACGAAGTACCCACATAAAATTATGATAAGCAAAGTGTCATGTCTAATGAAAGAAATTTTCAGTATTACATAAAAATAAAAAATAATGAAATTGGTGACTATTCAATGCCATCATTGTAAACAAAATATCCACTGATGATTAAGTGATACGCAAAACATAATGTCTAACAAAAGAATATTTGAATACGAAAATTCAATTTTACATGTCTTTGTAATTGTGATTATAAATGCCAATAATAAACATAAACGAGCAAGTATAAAGGAAAAATCTGATAATTTTGGCTCATGTCAACGAATGCCTTTTCATTTGTCAAATATCTGTGGGTAGTGAATATAGATTTGACGATATATTTTACTGAATGAATGCACATACATTTATTTCGATACTCATGACAATTTTATTTGGGAGCTCATGACAATAAGCCTTAGTGAATAAACAATGACCGTTAACAAAGTATCCACACAAAATTACATGATATGCAAAGTGTTATGTCTAATGAAAGAAATTTTCAGTATTACAAAAAAAAGAAAAATCGTGACTATTCAATGCTATCATTGTAAAGAAAATATCCACCGATGATTAAGTGATATTCAAATCATCCGGTCTAACAAAAGAATATTTGAAAAGAAGAAAAAAAATCCGCAGAGGTGTTTAGTTATATAACAGAAATATTGGTTAGTGTCAAAGTAGGGTTAATCTCTAATAGAGGATGTAAACACTTTTAATTAATTAAATAATAGACAGCTCACAGCTTCTTCTAGCCAAGCAAGTTGGGAATAAACCTGATGTAGAGCATTTGAAATCCCTAATGAGTTTGCAAATTACTAATCCTCAGTTCTTGCAAATCATTTTGAACTGTTCCATTATTATGTGATGTAAAATGAATAAAGTTTTGGAAAATTTTCAGCTAAACTCATTCCAATCCAATCTGAATTCCCAAAATTTATTAAACTTCCACTTATAATTTCAATTTCACACTCGAATTGAATAATTCATATAATTTGGTCATCATTCCAAAATATGAATATCTAGGATTGCATTTCATCTCCTCTAGGCAGTACTTGTGCATTTCATCTATTAGAATTGAGTTCGGATTATGCCCAAAGGATTTGGACAAGAATTCGTCCAAAGTTTTTCGTAATTATAAAATTTTAACATAATGTTTAACTGAGTTTTTATCATATTCTAAAGCATAATACAAAATTATATGAATGATTTATTTTTCATAAAAAATAAACAATTTAGTATGATTTTTGTTAATAATAATGATTTTTTGTAATTTCAAACTAATACAAGAATTTTAGTGTAATTTTTTTCTACGAATTATTGATCATGATATGGTTGAGAACGGGCTTTGGACGAATTCTTGTCCAAAGCTTTTTGGGCATAAACCGAACCCATTAAAATTCATCCATTTTATGTTGTTCACACTGCCTCGAATACTTTCATAAGACGAGTACGATGACGGCGAGATCGAGAGTTTTTTATTCTGGCGCGGTCGCGACATGGTAAAAATCAGGGCGTGTTTCCTCCCAATTTGGGGGCATAAATTTGGCTCAGGATAATATTTTTTTTAATAGAGTTCTTCTTCCATACACCAATTTTTTTTCTATCTTTTTTGATTGATCTTGTCTTGATCATTGATTAATAAACAGGTATTTTGAGAAAGTTCCTCCAACAGGTCTTTTTTTCTTTAATTATTTCTCTATTTCCAATACAATAAATCATTATTCCTCCGTCATTCCAAGAAATTTACTTGGCACGAAATATTTGCTTCTGATATGGCCATTTATTAAATTTTAATTTAATATGTATTATTTGATTAACATTTACACATTGAACAAATTTTCAAATAGTTAATTATATCCTTAAATGATATATTGACATATAATACAATGTATTTAAGTCTCGAAAATACATACTAATACAAAACATAAGTAGACCAAATACATTTACATCAAAAATAATTTATTTACATTCAAAAAACTATGGGAATAATTAAAGGGATGTTGCATACAATCGAACACCCAAATTAAATATTTTTTTGAAATTTATAAGAAACTTTCTGGCTTCGTTTTGTAAGAATTTTTTATTATAATAGAATTGTATTCATTCCGTGAGTTATGGGGAGCAATGATACAGACCATAACTTTTTTCCCCATCTTTTCCCCGAATTGCTGATGTGGCAGTGGTCTGCCACGTCAGCAATCCCCTACTTCCATATTTTTATGCAAAAAGAGTGAAAATAATATTTCTGTGTAAAAGCCCAAATTGACCTCTTCAACTCTTCTTTCTTCCCGCTTTTTTCATTTCGGCTGTCTAGTGTTCAAGATTCAAGATCAAGATTTCAAGAATAGTGAAATTATGCATTAAATCCCTGCACAAAGGTTCACCTCTCTCTCTTTCTCAATTTATGACCATAAATTTACTTTGCAATTTCCATTTATTAGCAAGTGGGGTTTTTTTGGTACTTTACAGACAAAAATCAGAGAAGACAAAAGCATGCCGTAAATATTTTTTTTATGAAATCCTTGTTATTTGTTGCTGTTGAAATTATGCATTAAATCCCTTCCAAGTTCACTTTGAATTTAATAAAGTTCCTGTTGAATTATTTTTTGCCTAAATTTGCAGTAAAGTTCTTGTTGCATACAGTATGTTGTATATTTTTTCTAAAACTCTATATTTTATATTTTAGACAATTAATGGAAGAATCGGAGGCAATATGCGATGTCGATCTTCAAAATGAAGAGACCGTGGAGAAACCAAAAGCAAATATGATGTTCGATGACGAGGAAGAAGCATATTTGTATTATGCAAAATATGCAAAGATGAACGGGTTTGGTGTGGCAAAAAAAAGTTGTAAAAGAATTGATGGGGAATTGAAACACGTAACTTTCGAATGTAGTCGGGGTGGAAAACCAAAGAAAAAAGGAAAAGATCCTCTTAAACCTCGTAGACAAACTAAAATGAATTGCCCGGCTCGACTTAATTTGGCTAGGAATCTCGATGGGACATGGAGGATTAGTAGTGTTACCTTGGAACACAACCATAATCATACCCCCGGAAAGATTAAGTTTTACAAAAGTAATAGAGTGATTAGTGAATCCGTTAAAAGAAAACTCGAATTAAACAATAGGGCGGGAGTTAATTTGAGTAAGACTTATACGTCTTTGCAAATTCAAGCGGGGGGACACGAGAACCTTCCATTCACGGAGAGGGATTTGCGTAATTACTCGGACGGTCAACGGCGATTGAATCTTGTAGAGGGAGATGCACAAACAATGTATAAATATTTTACGGATATGTGTGATGATAATTCGAATTTTTTTTTATCTTTTGGATGCGGATGGGGATAATCGGTTAAGAAATGTGTTTTGGGCCGATGCAAGAAGTAGGGCGGCTTGCAAAGAATTTGGCGAAGTCGTAACATTTGACGCGACATATTTAACGAATAAATATCATATGCCGTTTGCTCCGTTCGTTGGTGTTAATCACCATGGACAATCCATATTATTGGGTTGTGGACTTATTTCTCACGAGGATACGGAATCGTACTCGTGGTTGATGCGGGCTTGGAAATCGTGCATGGATTGTGCCCCACGAGCAATTATTACGGATCAATGCGCGGCTATGAAGAATGCCATAGTTATTTTGATGGCTATATTCATGAAAAAACCACTTTAAAAATATTTGTTGAACAATATGAAAATGCATTTGCTACAAAAGTGGCCATTGAAGCTAATGCGGATTTAAATTGTTCTCAATCTTTCATTCCTACCGTGATGGAAGATGATATGGAAACACAATTTCAAAATATTTATACAAATGCAAAAGCACAAGAGTTTCAAAAACAATTTGTTGGAAAACTTAAATGTACATTACATGAAAAAGGAGGAGGTAATGAATTCGGAAATAATTTAAAGGCGTTTGAAATTTTTGAAATGGTTATTTACGGAGAAGATAAAAGAAAAAAACGGTGTTTATTTCACGTCAAATTTAACTATGAGTCGAACGAAACCAAATGTACGTGTCGTTTATTTGAGAGTAGTGGTATTGTTTGTTCACACCAATTGATGGTGTGGGCTCATATGAGAGTTCAAAAGGCACCCGAAAAATACGCGTTGAAGAGATGGAGGAAGGACGTAACAAGGGTTCACGATAAAATCCGCATCAAGTATGCTAAAAATTTTAACACGGTCAAAGCATTTCGGTGCAATTATTGGCATCGTGAATCTGATGAGGTTATTAATTTCATAGTAAGTAGTGGTGAAAATTTCGATGAGGCAATAAGGGTAATACGCGAGCTCAAGCAAAGATTTCGTAATAAATCTTCTCAAGGTTGTGCAAGTAGCAATGTTTTCGATTTAGGTGCCGGTAACGAATCTTCTTCGATTGGCAATGTAGTTGCTCCTCTCATTCTTGACCCGCATAGTGTTCGTCGAAGGGGTAGATCCCTAACTAAAAGGAAAGAAGGAGTTGTTGATAAAATTATTAAGAAGAAAAAAGAAACAAAAAAATCCAGGTACAAATGTCTTCATGTTTGTTCTATTTTATCATTATTTGATATTTTTTCTTTTATTTTTTCTAATTATAGGATGACCCGTCGGGAACACACGAGAGCATACCGACGATATATGAGAATTGGAATTCGAGTTATGTCGATGAATTTATGTGGCCCAATTTGGTGATTCAAAATGAGGTGTCAAAAATTCGACAAGTCGAGAACATGAAATTTACTATAAACCGGTTGGAATGAACAATCAAGTGATATGCCGAGTTTGTCGAGATTTGGTGACATATAAGTTTGTTTTGACAGGGTTTATTTTGTCATACTTTTTATGATGGTATGAAGTATATTTTGATATTGTTATAGGGCTTATTTCGGTTATAATTTATTTGAAAATATTTGATAGCCAGTAAAGATGAGATATTTGAAAATATTTGCACTTTATTTTGGTTATAAGTTTATCTTGTCATATTTTTTATCACTAGAATATTTGAAAATATCTTATTAAATCATTTATAAAGATCTATCATAAAAATATTACAATACAAAAAATGGGCAATACATATCATTACAATCCATGAATAACATGTTTGTGATAGCCAGTAAAGACAGTAACGAAGTACACAAACATGGAAAGAAACATCAAAATCATCTCGATACTCTTGAATTAACCCTGTAAAAAGACACACAAATTACAATTCGAATCTGTTAAAAAGGGGAAAAGGAAATATATAGGACAAATATACAATCAAAGAAAAAACAAACAAAAGGAAAAAAAAAATAGAGAAATCAATGAAATTACTAATTAGTCTGATATTTAATTTTTAATAATTAGTTGCTCCTCTCAATATATTTTTCTTAGTTATTTTTTTCAGAATTTTTTCAGAATGTTTTGTTAAATAATCAATGAAATTGCATACGTAAAATACAAATAAAAGCAATAAACTGGAGTGAACTTCTCAAGTTCGATTCTCGAATCAACAATTATGAAGAGTAATTGGATCTAAATAGAAATCAATTCAATCACCAAAACAATTCTCAATAACTCCAGTTTGATAACTACAGAGTTTTCTTAACCAATAATAAAAACATAATAAATCCTCTTTCTCCCCCTCTCCTCCTATTACAGTCCCAATGGCAATCTAGTAATTATCGTAACTAATCACAAAACGACAATGTTCAGAATAACAACTCTAACAGAAAAGGAATAGAAAACGACTTGTTCCTGATTGGGCCAAGTGGCCCAATCCTGACTCCCGGCCTCTTCCTCATCATGAAGTAATCATTTCCACTTGATTATTTCTAACGAAACTGGGCCCACTAAACCTTCCTGACACGTGTCACCCTTCTCTTCCTCTTTTATTTAAAATGTAATTTAAGCAGAAAACACCCTGAAATTTATGTATTATCATTTATACAGAAATCATAACAATACCCCCTTCTCTATCAAACCTTGTCTCAAGGTTTGAACTCCGGGAACCTCGCCACCACGGTGTCGTAGTCCTCCCATGTTGCCTCTTCATCCGGCAAGTTCGACCACCGTACCAACAACTGTACCTCTGCGGCATTGTTTCTCTTCACCATTCTTCTATCTAATACTGCCACGGGATACACCTTCACTAAACCATCCCGATCCAGTATAGGTAACTCTGCCACCACTGCCTTCTTCTTACCGATCTTTTTCTTTAATTGCGAGACATGGAATACGTTATGAATTTGAGATCCCTCGGGAAGCTCTAATTTGTATGCCACTGTACCCATCTTCTGTATTACCAGATAAGGCCCATAGTATTTTGAATTGAGCTTCATTCCCTTGTTCAATGATACAGAAGTCTGCCTGTATGGTTGGAGCTTAAGAAACACGTAATCCCCTACTTCAAATGTTCTCTCAGATCAGTTTTTATCTGCATAATGTTTCATCCTCTCTTGTGCCTTTCTCAAATTCTCCTTGATCATTTGCAAAGATAAATGCCTTTCTCTTGCCCATTCCTCTACCGCTGCATTTCTTGAACTCGGTGGCATTCCAAATTCAATCGAAGGTGGTATATATCCATACAATGCCTCGAAAGGGGAGCATTTCAGGGAATTATGATAATTCGTATTATACCACCATTCTGCTAAACTCAACCAATCGCTCCATTTTTTTGGTCTGTTGACGACCATACATCTCAAATATGTTTCTAAACACTGATTCACTTTCTCGGTTTGGCCATCCGATTGGGGGTGGTACGCGGTACTCATGTTGATATTAGTCCCAAATATCCTGAATAATTCTTTCCAAAACGAACTAGTAAAGATCTTGTCTCGATCGCTTACAATGCTTTCTGGTACACCATGCAATTTGCAAACATTCTCGAAGAAAACCTTTGCTATAGTTTGTGCAGTGTATGGGTGAGATAGAGCAACAAAATGAGCGTACTTGGTTAATCGATCCACTACAACCAAGATCACATCCTTCCCATTAACCTTTGGTAGCCCTTCGATAAAATCCATACTCACTCCACACCATGCTTGAGTTGGTATTTCTAGCGGTTGCAACCTTCCTGGACTCGCCACGTGTTCACTTTTACTTCTCTGACAAATATCACATTGAAGTACAAACTCATGCACCTCTTTTTTTAACCCTTCCCAAAAGAAGTACCTTTTCAATCTCTGATATGAAGCTAGAATCCCTGAGTCGTGCATTTGTCTTATAATTTTTTCCTTAATCTCAGGCTCATTACCCACACAAACCCTCCTCTGGTATCTTAACAATCCATCTGTGTAAGTGTACCCTTCAACGGATCCTGGCAATACCATCAAACTCTAGATTAAACTCTTAATTTTATTATCATTCTCATAGCTTTTCTCGATTTCCAATTTCCACTCCGGCTTAGTTCCCCCAATTTCCATAAATTCCCCTGGATCACCCTCTTGGTT
The DNA here is from genome assembly GCA_946800325.1 of Luzula sylvatica. Classification (NCBI taxonomy): domain Eukaryota; kingdom Viridiplantae; phylum Streptophyta; class Magnoliopsida; order Poales; family Juncaceae; genus Luzula; species Luzula sylvatica. The sequence continues at coordinate 53,478,527 of OX326961.1, forward strand.
CTCTTCCATTCTCTTTCTAGACAATGCATCCGCAGCCTTATTGTCCACTCCTTTCTTGTACTGGATCGAATAATCAAGGCCCATGAGTTTCGCCATCCCTCTATGTTGCAATTGGTTATTCAATCTTCCTCCTAACAATGCTCTTAAACTCTCGTGGTCGGTTTTAATCACGAATTTCCTCCCCATCAGGTAGTGCCTCCATTTACTGGTAGCTAGGATCACTGCCAATAATTCTTTTTCGTAAATTGGTCTTCCCGCGTTCTTAATTCCTAATGCTTGACTGAAATAAGCAATCGGCTTGCCCTTCTGCATCAATACCGCTCCTACCCCTTCCCCACACGCGTCTGTCTCGAGAATGAATTCTTCCTTGAAATCCGGCAATTCTAAAACCGGCGAATTACACATCGCCCTCTTTAACTCTACAAAGGCCTTGCTGGCATTTTCAGACCACTTAAATCCATTCTTCTTTAACAACTCAGTCAATGGTTTGCTTATTAATCCGTATCCCTTGATAAATTTTCGGTAATAGCCGGTCAGCCCTAAGAATCCTCTTAACTCCTTAAGATTTTTCGGTTTAGGCCAGTTGTTCATTGCTTCTATCTTTTGGGGATCCGTGGACACGCCTTCGACTGACACAATGTGCCCCAGATACTCCAGTTTCTCGACCCCAAATGCACACTTCGATTTCTTGATCAACAATTGGTTCTCTTTCAATACTTGAAACACCAATTCCAATTGCTTGATATGTTCTGCCACGTCCTTGCTGTAGATCAGAATATCGTCGAAGAATACTAGCACAAATTTGCGCAAGTATGGCTCGAAAATCCGGTTCATTAAGGCTTGGAACGTGGCAGGGGCATTCGTCAGACCGAAAGGCATTACTAAGAACTCGTAATGGCCCGAGTGAGTGCGAAATGCTGTCTTGTAAACATCCCCTTCTTCCATCCTGATTTGATGATAACCCGACCTAAGATCCAATTTTGAATAGATCTCAGAACCCTTTAATTCATCAAGTAAATCATCTATAATTGGAATTGGATACTTATCTTTAATGGTGAGGTTATTGAGCTGGCGATAGTCGATACATAAGCGCCATGTTCCGTCCTTTTTGCCTACGAGTATCGCTGGGGAGGCAAATGGGCTCTGGCTCGGTTGAATCACACCGTTACTCAGCATCTCTTTAATGATTCGCTCGATTTCATCCTTCTGATAATGTGCGTAACGATACGGTCGTATTTGCACAGGTCTCGCCCCTTCTTCCATCGGAATCTTATGATCAATTTCTCGTCGCGGGGGTAGGGTTGTTGGTTCTTCGAATAGCGACTGATATTGGTGAAGAAGGAGATTCAATTCTGGGATTTGAAACCCCGGATTTGCATTACAGATCTCAAGTTCAGAATTGGATTCCGTCAGAAAGCAACTCCCACTTTCATGAATTCGAACCAACTCTTCCGGTTTCTTCAAATTCAATTGGGAATTGAAATCCCATTTCCCTAACTGAGCGAGCCAAGAAACCCGGTTTTCGGAAATCAGGATTTCTAACTCGTCTCCCCCAATCATGCTACACTCATGTACCTTCGTTCGTTCTTGATCGATTGTTCGCAATTGGATCTTTTCTCCTTCAGAATTCAACGTAATCGTCTTTGCATGATAATCGAACTCCACCGGACTGTGTATTTTCATCCAATCAGTGCCGAGCACCATATCCACTGTGCCTAATTCCAACAATCGCAATCCGAACTCGAACTTCCGACCATCCATTATCCATTTCAATCCTGGGCAATTAGCGTCGCTAGAAAATTTTGAGCCGTTTGCAACCGTTACGAGCAATGGTCGTGCCTTCTCCACCGAGAATTTGAATTGTTTCACCAATTTGGGATCTACGAATGAGTGCGAGCTGCCACTATCCACCAATACAAGGAAAGACTTCCCTTTAATGGTACCAGTGATCTTAAGAGTTTGATGCATCACTTCTCCCGTCGAAATTGCGTTGATCGTGATTTGATTCAATTCAATTTCTCCGTTCTTCACCTCCACTGGTTCGCCCATTTCTGGTTCAGTCCATAATTCTACCTCAAACCCTTTCTCATCTCCCTCCATTAAATAAACCTTCCCTTTTGGTTTATTCTTACAATCATGGAACCTCGAGAACTTCTCATCGCAGTAATAACACAACCCGTCCCGTTTCTTCTGTTCCCAATCCGTTTTCTTGTAATACACATCATTGTTATTATTCTTATTAATTCCCTTAGTCACACTACTCGTAGTACTGCTCGTTACAGTTTGCGTTTTAACAAATCCTTTCCCTTTCTTCTGATAATCCATGACTTTCTCTAAGTGTCCGGAGTTGGTATATGCATCGTACAAGTCTCGTGGTCGAGACACGAGAACTTGAGGTCTAATTTCGTCCTTGAGCCCGGCGATAAAACATTTCTTGAAGAATTTATCGTCTAATTGGTTGTATTCCTGTACCAAGCGATTTTTTAAAATCTCAAACTGAGTTTCATACTCGCCCACCGAACCCTCTTGTTTGAAAACGTGAAACTCTCCCACTACACCGAGCATCAATTGATTTTCGAATCGCTTGCATAGTTCTTGCGTAAACTTCTTCCAATTTGGCTTAGGTCGAGTCGCACTGTAGCCTACATACCACTCCTTGGCTTTTCCTTCGAGATACAGGGTAGCCACCTCAACCTGCTGCCAATGGGGTATGGCACAGATGTTGAAGATGCTCTCGCATTTCCGGATCCAGTCTTTCGGATCGGACCCTTCAAACTTGGATATTTCCATTTTGAGCTTATGTTGAAGGGTTAACGGGTTACGGGTTTTAACCGAGTAATCGGATCTCCTATCCAAATCCTCGGATCTCATATCCGATACCGAAAACCCATCTTCATCGTAGACCCGATCTCTTTCTCTCCTCCTCTGCTTCCTACTACACCCTGCTTCATTTGGCTTACCCTTTCCTTTACTCAGATCAGCCATGTGGGGAGCTTGATCTGGCCTTCTCGGATCTTCGTGTATCTTACCAGTGTTTTGACTCACTAGTAGGCTGATCGAGTTCATCAACTGATCCAGCTTCAAATCCGTGGATCGTTGGTGTTCCTCTGACCTCTGCATATTCGCTTGCAAGGACAACACCGTTTGTGAGATCTGTTGGGTTTGAACTTGATTATCTATGATCATCTTCCTCATCTCGTCCTCCGTCATCGCTCGAGTCTTCGTACCCGCCATGGCCGAGCTTTGCAGCGAGCTTTCACAAGTTCGCCTGATACCAATTGGAGTGAACTTCTCAAGTTCGATTCTCGAATCAACAATTATGAAGAGTAATTGGATCTAAATAGAAATCAATTCAATCACCAAAACAATTCTCAATAACTCCAGTTTGATAACTACAGAGTTTTCTTAACCAATAATAAAAACATAATAAATCCTCTTTCTCCCCCTCTCCTCCTATTACAGTCCCAATGGCAATCTAGTAATTATCGTAACTAATCACAAAACGACAATGTTCAGAATAACAACTCTAACAGAAAAGGAATAGAAAACGACTTGTTCCTGATTGGGCCAAGTGGCCCAATCCTGACTCCCGGCCTCTTCCTCATCATGAAGTAATCATTTCCACTTGATTATTTCTAACGAAACTGGGCCCACTAAACCTTCCTGACACGTGTCACCTTTCTCTTCCTCTTTTATTTAAAATGTAATTTAAGCAGAAAACACCCTGAAATTTATGTATTATCATTTATACAGAAATCATAACATAAACTTACAAAATTGAAGGGATTACATAGTGCAAAATCGAGAGAGCTCCATCTGAGTGAGGAACAAAGATCGAGATACGACCTGGATGGTCAGATCTGAAATTTTTCGATGCGATTTTTATCGTTTTATCCTGACAGGTTTGATTCACTACTCATCGTGAGCTCCAATCCGAAGATTTTGCTCATATCCATCTCACTCGTCGGCGATGGTCAGATCGGTTCTCTTCCCGTGTTCTGTCTCTTATCGCTTTATCTAAGCTTTTATTTTACCCTATCGTCTTCTCTATCTTCTTTGACAGGATTTTTGTTTTGGGTTTTGTATGTGTATTTTTGAATGAAAAGGGTCTAGGTGATGTGGCAGACCAAAAGTGGCCACATCAGATTCGTGGAACAAAGTGGGAAAAATAGGTATGGTTTCTATGATTGCTGAGTTATGGGTACTCCAAATTATCAAATTTTAATATTGTTAATTTTTTTAGAACACCAATGTTGATTTATTCCATGAAAATGAAGTTTCTATTAAATATTTGGCATATACAAATTATGATTTTCACTATATTCTTTAAAAATATGTATTTGCGAAAATGTTCACAAATACTTTAAAAATTTAATATAATCTCTCTAAATAATTATTTAATCCCAAACTTTTATTTATTTTTGAACAATGTCATATTTCCATGACATTAGAGTCATTTCAAATTAGGAGTGAGCAAACCGTGAGGTTTATTTGAAAACCGAACCGAGCCGATCAAATTCGATTTAATCGGTTCGTTTTTTGATTTATTTGGTTCGGTTCGGTTCGGTTCGGTTCGATAGGAAAGAAAACTCCGCTGTCGTAAGGTCAGTATCCATTTTCATTCAGTGCTCAAATATCATTTTAATGTCAAATTTGTTATTTTTAGTGCTCAAATGTCATTTACTATCAATATACTTTTTAATATCTTTTATCATTTTCAATTTCAATATATCATTTTTTTGGTATCAATATATCATTTGCAACAATAACATGTTATTTTTTGGGGTTAGGATATAATTGGTGGTATAAATATACGTTTTTGTATTATTATACAATTTTTTTGGGTTAATATATAATTTTAATTGTTAATACATGTTAAATATATATCGTTTCTAGTGTTAATATACAATTTTTAGTTCCGCTACGATATTTACAATCGTAATATAAAAATAAAATAAATATATAAAACATACAAAAATGGCATAATGAGTCGTTAACTTTTACGTGAAGATTTCAAATATTCTATGTTATCTAGTGTTAATGGACCCGATAATGATACTAAAGCAAACGTGACACTAAAAATATACACATACATGCATATTGACGCAACAAAATGATATATGAACATTGAAATAACAGTTTGACACGATGTTTTAAATTGCGATATAGCGGTCAGTAATATTTGGAATGTAATTTACATATGATCATCGCTATTACACGATATAGCGACGATATTGCGACGTTATTTAGTAGATTGCGGTATTGCGTTTTAAATTTTTTATTGCGATTTGCGCTATAGAGACGCAAGAGCTATTGCGCCGCTATTTGAATCAATGGTTTTGACATTAAAATAATTTATTTGCAATGAAAAATAGTATGCTGGCAAAAAAAAGACCATATTATGACCCAAAACATTATATTGAAAAATAATATAATTAAACAGTGCAATAATTGAAAAAATGTCGGGTATAAAAACGAATTGAAAGCTCAAAAAATATTTGGATAAAAAAATAAAATCTATATTGAATGATTTGTCTTAATAATTATATATATATTACAGTTTATACTTTTAAATATAATGGTTCATTAGATTCATTTTATAAATTAATTTGATTTGTATCAAAAAAATATACTTTCAAATATATTTAGAAAGAGTTTTGATCATCAAATTTCAATAATATATTTTACAATTTGCAATGTTACAAATGCTTTCAAATAATTTTAAAATTTACCGTAATTCCTACGATAAGCTCAAAGTGTTATATATAATATTTTTTTGGTTAATTTTCGAATTAATTCTTATAAAATCAAAATATTTTATATCTAAGTATTTACAATGTTACATCTAAAATAACACAAAATGGAGCAACAATTGATATCTACCTCACATTATGTGCAAGCAATGGATCTAAAACCTATGTTACGCGGATACTTAAAAAATGCAGAAGTATCCCGAGGATACGCGTATCCGATACGGATACTGGTGCGATACGGCTCGGATACGTATCGGATATGCCACGTGACGTATCCGAATATTTTAATATTTATTTTTTTCGGATACGGCGGGGATACGGCAGGATACGGCTGAGGATACGTCCATGATACGACTGAGATACTCAATTTAGGATACTTCGGTCCATTATATATTTTGGCCCATAATATTTTTAAATAAATTATATAGGATACTTCTAGATTAGTTTTAAAATATTTCTAGAACAAGTTTATGATAGTTTTATGATACTTGTATTGTTTGATTGATATTATTTATTGTCATGATATTTAAATTAAAAATATTATTAATTTAGTATTTAATTTATTACTTATTTATTAATAATATATAATATAAATATATTAAATTAATAATTATATAGTCGTATCCGTATTCGTGACTTTTTGAGAATTGTCGTATCGCCGTATCCGTATCGTATCGGATACACTACCCGTATCCGTATCCGTGCAACATAGTCTAAAACACATTATATGTACCTCACAATTGATCTAAAATAACCATCTCTTCTTTACATCCCCAGAATCACCACCGAATCATACTAATATAATTATCTTTTATCTTTTAATACTGCAGGGGCAATAAGGAGGAGGAAGTATATTTACCCTTTTATCCTTTTCCTTGATATATCTTGACCGGCTGAAAATAAATTTCAAGAAATTTTAACAGACTCATTCCGTTTATCCCGTTTCCTTAATTAATCTGGAATGTAAGATTTGAGCAAATGAACGGTGAAATTTTTTTTGATGCATCAAAGAAAAATTATTTTTAATAATAGGAGGAATTACATGTGTATCCCTACTTAGTACTTACCATCTAAATAATAAATTTATTTCTTTAAAACTACTAATAACATATTTATCCTCCCTAAACTAATTTTATATCAAATTTGTCCATTGTCTGTGTTAAATCTAACAGAGAGCATGTGCATTTACCATTATACCCCTCCCTTCAGACACTGTATTCATCTCCTCCTAAATTCCTACCTCCAGATTCTCTCTCTTCGTGTACATCTATCTCCCTACTAAGCTCCTCTCTAATAACCCTAAAGGGCCGAGACCTTCATCTCGCTTCAGACACTGTATTCATCTCGCTCAGAACTAAACAAAGACAAACATGAACTCCATCTCGAGCGAGGAGAAACGATCCTGGCGAGCGGTTGATTCTTACGAACGAAAGAAAAGCTCTCGCTTTTCTCCACCCCACGCCTCTAATCTTTCTTTCTCTCCACGTCTCTTTGTATCCTCCTTTCTTTTCCATCCTTGTCCAAACAAGTATTATGATTTATGAAATAAAATTGGAGGCTGTATAGAAGAAGATTAAGAATGATACAATTTCAGATGGGAGAACAAGACAAAATAGCTCAACAGTAAGTATTTGATGTTTATGTTTGTTATCTCTTACTATATTATTTCTTAATTTTTGGATTGCATTAAAAATATTTTAGTTAATTTTGCTGATTAAATGTCTAATGGTTCTGTTTTTTTAATGTATAAGAATAAATTTTATTTGCCTTTTAGTTTTATGATTTCTTCAATTTTAATGTTAATTGGACTGTAAATGATGATTGGCGATACTGAGCCTACTGGCATGGATATTTTGATGATATTCGGAAAAAATATATTATTCTCATAAATTATGAATTGATGATGCAATCATCCAAATCATTGATTTGTTCATGAAATGATAAAGAATTGCGAAAGTTCCCTGTTTTCTCCCTCTTTCTCATTGCCCCGTCAATATAATTCGACTTGATTTCTGCATAATTGTTTCAGGAACAAATAAATTAAGCTAAATTGGATCGATCAAGAAGTCTTGTAATTGAGATAAGTAGAGGGTTATATATGCTGAGGATGTATTGAAAAAAATAAAGGCTTATATGGCAATCAGAGCATTGTCTAGTGCAAAAATGTGAATGTCGTCGACATGGCAAGTGTCATTTTAGTAGCTATTAGGTTTAAGATTCGAATTTGAATTTAACAAACGAGGTTTAGGATTTGAATTTGGGGTTTTAAAGTAATATGTGATTGGTGTTCAAATTGTTATTGTATTTGAATTGATATTCAAATTCAAATTCGATGTATTTGGAATGTAGTATGAGTATGATTTTTTAATACAATTGTATATGATAAATGCAGATATGATTTTTTTTTAATGAATCTGGGCATGTCTCCTCTCAATTTGGGGGCGTAATTTGGCCCAGGGTAATAATTTGGATTTTTTTTAATAATATGTACATATATAACAAAAATGGAGGTACGTAAATGCCAACCGAGATCATATACTGCGTCGAGCCTGACCATAGACTAGGTAGGGTTAGTTAAATAACTCACTAATCCTACAACAAACTATGTGCATATTTTTCTTGTGACCAATATATTAAAAGACTTGCATTTTTCTTCTTAAAAAAATCATAAATACAATTTCACTATATAAATTCAAATTTATGGCAGGAAAATTATCAAACAAAACGAGAAAAAAAAAACAGAAATGATTGCGATGCTTACAATGCTTACAAAGCTTCCAGCACTTGCACAATACTAATACAGATTAATAGTTCAATACTATTATCTTAGATATACTTATATGTAGAAATTTAACAATTTGATCGTCTTCGATGCCATGTCGAAAAAGCACTCAGCACCCGTCCCTTCCATCCGAGAAGCAGACATTCATTATCATTCTCGATAAAAAAATCCTTATTATAAAATTCTCTCATCTTATTCTTGATTTTCTTGAATATTGCTCGATCCAGACGAAACTGCTCAAATCCTGCTCTCGAGTTCCTGCAATGCCATGGCTTATACGTTTCTGGCCTTACAAACCTTTCCAAACCCTCACATGCTATCACATTAATTGCCACAGGGCCCCATAGATTATTTTCTAAGAACCATCTTTGTTTATTGTCTTGCGGTATGGTAGCCTCATATGTATCAAATATTGCAGACATAAAAAGTAGCATTTGCTTAAAACGATCGGCAAAAAACAAACCATTGAATGACGCATTAATAATTGTTTGAATGAAAACATGTGGGTTCATTTGCCTTATAATATCAAGAAATCGATTTTCTAAACAATGCAGACCGTTCACAATAAGCACCTCGTCTTTCTCAATGTTGAGATCTTCGACATGAATTTCATCCCATTTTGTACATATCCCTCTATATTCAAGAGGCACACCAAAGGCTCTTGAGAAACCCGCAAACTTCCGCTCTGTCACTTCAATTCGTTGTGCAGGTGAGTAACTTGATTCGAATGCTTCGATATTTGTTATTCGAAGTTTTGGAGGCCCCCCTTCCCTTTTAGAGAGTGCATGAATTAGACATGGCCAAATAAAGCCAAATTCAGGGCCAAGATTTATGATATGTAATTTTGATGCCTTTCTGGTTGCGTTAAGAATTGTATCGTTGGTGAAGTATTGGGCAGCCATAAAAATCGGAGACGATAATAAAGAGATACGTACACCATCTATAGCAACTTGTGGAGCCACACGTGGTTTGAAGAGGTCATTAGTAGTTCCATTTAAACGCGCTTCGAGTCCTTTGACCAAAATGTGGGCCATTCTCTGCACTCCGTCGCCGTCAGGAGAAGAGTGATTGCTTATCTGCTTTATTAATTGATTAGCATGTTGATTATCGTTAATAGATATTGCTTGCGAACAATGGATGAGAAGAGTTCTGAGATCAACTAAACTCTCACGGGTTTCTGTCTTACTTTGTGAATTCTTTCGACTCTTCATGATTTCACGAAGACCAAGAGCTTCTTTTGCAAAATGTTCTTCATGCAAAAAGAATACCTTATCAATCACCACTTCTTGGTTCTTAAAATAAAGCACAGAAATTTTACACTTTCGTCCCTCCACGAGGGACAAGTCCCCACAATTTGTGTGCTTTTTACCCTTGAACCTCACGAGATCCTTATCTTTTACCTCGCATTTGTTTAACTTCCTTCCAATTGAATTACCATTCTTTTTGGTTTGTAAATCAATGGCCAATTCGTTATCATTAATACTAGGGAGGAACTTCATTCCTTCTTCATACCCTTTCTCGAATTGTAAAGCGGGTAAGCCAATCTGATGAGAGCCCGAGAAGCTACCAATTGAACACGAAAACCCATGATGGCAGTTTGGATGTGGTAAGGTACTCCGTGAAGATAGATAATTTTGTCCAAGAATATCATAAAACGATTTCTCGATTGTTTGAAGAACCGCCTCCTTCGGATATACATCATCATATTCATTGTTGTTATCTTCGAAAAGTATCGTGCTTATGTTTTGCAATGCTTCATCTGTGGTTATCTTGCAAATGCCATGGTTGGAAGAAAATCTTTCCATTTCTTCAAAAGAAAAATAAACAGATTGACCTAAAATTTAGAGTTATCGTTAAAAGTTGTTCATTACAATTGAACCTTGTTTTACTTGTTTCTAGGTTTACCGGTGTCGATACAATTATTTTGTTCACTTTTAGATAAATAACTTTGCTTGTCAGAAAAATCATTGTCAAGAATTTTGGTAAGCTGAGTAAAAGAAGAGCTAATATCAAAAGAAAAAAAATCGAAGAAGATATGTACCTTGAAGGAACTCTTAAGGGTTGTGTATCGAAATGGCAGTAATGGTATTTGATGTATATTGTGCAGTCACAGAGAGCTTCAATTTGAATAAAAGAAGAAAAAAAATTAATGCTCCTCGAAGAAGATTGAAAGTAAACTAAGTTTCCCTTTCAATCTTGACTTGGATTATTCATAAGTCTTTCTTGGACAGCTAAGATTAATCATTCAATTAGTCTTATCTTGAAGCTCAAAAAAGTTTGTTGACCCAAACCCATGTTTTGCTGATTTTTTATCAAACATTTGATGAATACTTTAGTGTATGCTTTCCTGAAAAATTAAGAAAGAAAAAACTGTTAAAAGGCTAGGCTGTTGGAACATTATTCCAACATTGGACTTATATGTAAAATATTATGTGTTGTAATATTGTCATTTATATGCTTAAAATAAAGTGGCCGATTTTAGTTAATAAATTTGAGCATTAATGTGTTAATTAGGATGTGGGTCTTTGATGTGTAGAATATTGTGGGTGATGATTCTATTTTCTATGATGGGCTGAATTAGAAGATCCACATTAGGAGCCCCCAAAAAATATGTATTTGTGAAAATATGCCTTGTTGCTATAAAAGCAATTTGGTCACAAGTACATATGATGATGATGAGATAATCTTCCATTCTTGAATATGTCCCATTAAGATGAAAAAGAGATCCATTAGAGAAAATCAAAAGGTCTCTAAATTGGATATCATAAAGTACTTGGAATCCATTCTTGCAATTAAGTCTTCATGAACGCAACAACGACGATGATGGCGCGACATCAATTCGGACGATTCCATACGCTTCCGTATACGTTTAAGGTAAGGTTTTGATTAAGATTATTCGGTTGAATTCACATAGTTATTACGGTCCGTTTCAACGACAAAATTTTTATAATTTTATTTAATTCACGGGGCGGTGCCGGATCGTTGCCGCCGACCCAACATAGGCTTCTTCTATCTTTCACCACGATTCGATGTTTTGCACATCTCGACCGTTCATCAAGAAATCTCAATTTTACGCGATGGTCAGAAGAAAATCTGTCGGTGTAAATCAAGAAATCAATGCAAATATTCTTATCACTTTGAAGATAATGGAAATAAATCAGTTCTATTTTGATAGTTGCATTATTGTTAAATTAAACTGATAGTTGCATTATTGTTAAATTAAACTGAGTAAGAGGTAGTATGTCAAAAGAGAAAATCCTAATTGTTGGTGTTGAAAACTGTACTTTCGGTCTTGACTTGTCTTTTGGATGTCCACGTATGTATATGTGTGTGTATATATATATATATATATATTAAAGTTTAATGAATCGAAGGATACATTGACACGTGCTAATAATTTCTGACACGTGTCCGATGTATACAAATATGTAAAAAATTAAATCATATCACCAAGTTTACTTAGCTCAGATGGTTAAACAATCTCGCCTAGTTATTCATATATTTAAAGTTTAATGAGATGGCTCAGGAGTTGACACCTGTCCACTACTGAAGTTGAGTTCAAATAATTAACATTTCGCATAAAATCACATCCTGAGGTTTGGCCGGATGGTTTTAGTTGTGGTGTATTTCACTGATAACCTGAGTTCGAAACCCAGCAGCATGATTTTGTTTTTTCGAATGTTTCAAAGAGAAATGATTAGTGACTCCAAGAAACACACTTCATGTTTCAAAGAGAAATGATTAATGACTCCAAGAAACACACTTCTTGATCAATGGGTTACATTTAATAGAGAGATTATTGATTGATTACCCCAACATACACACAATGCAATTATGCACAATTAATATAGGGGTGATATATTCTCAAATTATATATGTATAAATACAATATTTATTTATCAAGAAACTATAAATTGATAATGTCAAAATTACAATTCAAGAACATCTAAATTACGAAAAATAAATAAATAATTTATTTGTGTTCAAATTTGGAAAATATTTTTTATTGTCAAAGGATAAAAAAATAGAAACTAAAAGAGTCAAAATTATAATTGAACCCTAAAAAATATCAACTAATATCTTTTCGCAATCTTAGTAATTTAAATCACTTTTCCTACAACTTGAGAAATAATTTTTTATTGTCCCACAAAATAAATAAAAACTAAAAAAGTCAAAGTTATAACTAAACTCTAAAAAATATCGAAATATATTTTTGCACAATCTTATTAATGAAAATCACTTTTTCTATAATTTGAAATATATTTTTCTATTTGTCCAAGAAAATAAAAAAAAAGAAGTCAAAATTACAATTAAAACCTAAAAATAGCTAGCTATGTTTTTTTGCAAGCTAATTAATGAAATTCGTTTTTGCTATAATTTGAAAAATATTTATTTTCATTGTTGACGAAAATAAATACAAACTTAAAAAGTCAAAATTATAATTAAACATGACAAAATATCAAATTATATTTTTACGTGATCATATTAATCAAAATAATTTATGCTACAATTTAAAAAAAAAATAGTTTTCCCATTGCAATCAATTTTATATATGTCACTCCAACTCTCTTAATGTGATGTTTATTCCTAAAAAAATCTAATGTCTATTTTTTTTGTCATAAATTAGTTTCAAAATATATAATTAACACATTCAATATAAATAATTTTAGTTCAAAAAAATTTTAAGTCGATCGAAGCGGAGCGAGATCCCCCTAGTATACATATTAAAGTTTAATGAATCGAAGGATACATTGACACGTGCTAATATTTTTTAATTTTTTGAAAAAGGCCCAGCCTGGCAGCCCATCATGATATATATGGTCCCAGCGGATGAAGATGTTGATTCAAATTTCCGATTATTTGATTATCTCAAAAACAATGTCGATATTACTAACAAAATCTATCGAGAATGGTGTATAGGATATATAGGTACAAAATGAAATAAGAAGTCGAAGAATCGCAAAGACACTACAACATACCTGGCCTATTGGGGCTGCCAAAACGGACCCAATAAGGCCTCAAAACCGCCCCTATAGGTTATTGGGTCGGTGAGGCGACCCTAAATGGGTGTCCCTAAAAGCTGCGTTCCTGTCAGGGGCGGGCTGACCCTATAACGTTTTTGGGGCGGTATTTAATGGGGCGGGCCGACCCTATAACCATCAGTCAATTCACAGCATAAATAGTACTGTCAGTACTGACGCGTCAGCTAATGGGGCTGGCCGACCCTAATCGTATTTATTAATATTTTTTTAATTTCCATATATATATATATAATACATATATTTTTTTAAATCCATGATACAAAATACACAAACATATACTTTTCGACGATACAAATTACAAATACAAAATCAAATTACAAATTACAAACACACATCAATAGCAAAAAGTATATTAACCCATCAGTAGCAAAAAGTATATCAATAACAAATTCCATATATTTTCCGACGATACAAATTACAAATACAAAATCAAATTACAAATTACAAATTACCACCTCCCTCCATGGCCCGTCCTCAGTAGCCAACCACCATCCTCATAATCTTTCAATTAACCCATCTATTCCTAAAAATAAAACACAAACAATTAATAAAGAAGAATTTACATTTTTACCATTCTAAAACCCAAAATATTACATTAATCATTCGAAATATAAAAACATCATATTTATCCTTAGGTAATAAATTAATATAAGTATTTAACAAAAAATCAAATATCAAAATAAATGATTAGTACTATAATTTGAAAATAAATTAATAGAACTATTTAACAAAAAATCTGTGAAGAGATACTTAATTAAAACCCTAAAAAAATATTTGAAAACAACAAAAAAGCAATGAAAAAATGACTAAAAAATACCCTTTTTGAATATATAATTTTAGAGGGGTATTTGTGAAATTATTACTTCTTTATTTTGGAAGGAAACGGGATAATGTTATGCGTACCACTGTTTAGACAAGTTTGGTAGTTTTAAATCGAGCTCCTTGCCATACAAAATGAAATATCCAGTTTTGTATACTGAAATAAAAGAATAAACAAAATGATTTGCCAATTTACCAAATTACCCTTTTTGAAAATTTGTAATAAAATCTACGAAGAAAATAATTACAAACCTATTTGAGGCTTGTTCCAGGGCTCGAAGCTTGATAAGCCTTGTTCCAGGGCTCGAGGCTTGGTAATTTGGGTTAATTTGTAATAAAATATGCACACATCCTTCTCGATTCACTCCGTCATGTAGAATAATATATGCAAATTGTAAAATAATAAATAATACAAAAATTGTTAAATAATAAATAATAAATATTACGACTAATTAACCCTAATTACCACTAATTTTGAATCTGGAAAATGCAAAAAAATACCATGCAATAAAATCTGCGAAAAAAAATCCAGCTCCTACGAGAACAACCTCCAACTGCGACAACCGCCTCCAATCCTCCGAGACCCATCTCCAGCCCCTTCAAGACCAACCTCCAAAAAAACAGTAAAAAATTCATTCATTTATTAATGAGTAAATAATTAAATTAATATAAAATAAACTGTCGCGTATATGATTCCTTAATATTAAGCAAACCAAATCCTATATTAATCCTTAATATTTAGTCCTATATTAACCATTAAAATTTAAAAAAATTAAAATCAAAGACAGGTACATATAACGAGACAGAGAAAACAAACCTGTCGAGATAACTAAGGATTATAAAGAATTTTCTGAACTCTAATTCGCCAAGAGAGAGCATCTCTGTCCTGGAATTTCTCGCGAGTTGACTCAACAGGGGCATTATGGTCCATATCTAAAATAATAATACAAAAATAAATTACAAGACAGTAATTTACATCAAAATTAACCCTAATTACAATAAAAATAAACACTAATTAACAGTAATTAATCCTAAATAAATCCTAATTACAAGTAATTGATCCTAATTACAAGACATAAAACATACCATAAGAGAGGATCACCATTTCCAGCAGTAGTCGCACAAACAACAGCAGCAAACCGCGCCTGCACTAGGAGATATTGAGAAATTAGCACGAAATTGAGTAATTGGTCACAAAATTGAGCAAAACAACAGCAATGTTTGACCCTATTTGTGTGTTTTGAGTTCTCAATTAGACAAAATTGAGCAATTAGTCACGCAATTGAGCAATTAACACATAAATTACCTTGAAGAAATAGTGGCAGAGCTGAGAGCTGGTTGTGACTAGGCGTGGCAGAGTTGAGAGGCGTCAAGACCTAGGCGTGGCAGAGCTGAGAGCTGGTTGTGACTAGCCATGGAGCCAGATCTAGAACGAGAGGGAGAGAACAAGGGAGAAAGAGAATGTGCTTCAACACCAGATCCAGATCCAGATCGAGATCGAGAGAGAGCACGAGAGAAGAGAGACGAGAGCACGACAGTTGAGAGAGAGCACGAGAGAGGGCAAAAAAATTAGGGTTTGGAGAGAGCGGGCGAAAGGGGAAGGGTGGCTGTTCGGGAGAGAGTAGAGGAGAAGAAAGCGAAAAGAGAGAGAGAGAGAGAGAGAGAGAGAGAGAGAGAGAGAGAGAGAGAGAGAGAGAGAGAGAGAGAGAGAGAGAGAGAGAGAGAGAGCGGAGAGGAGGGTTCATAAAGAGAGAGAGAGAGCGCGCGAAGAGGGACAGATGGGACGGGAGGTTTTGGATCGGTTATGTTTGGGGCGGGCCGACCCAAAACCTTATTGGGGCGGCAAAAGTGTAGGGGCGGGCAGATACAACAGTTATTGGGTCGGTTTTTTATAGGGGCGGGCTGACCCAAAATCTTATTGGGGCGGGAATTACTTCTGGGGCGGGCAGACCCTGATTTTAGGGTCGGTAAAGGATGACCCAAAATCATTATTGGGGCGGGATTTGTTTCTGGGGCCGGCAGACCCTGATGTTAGGGTCGGGCTGACCCTGTTCTGACCGACCCAAAAGTCTTATTGGGGCTGGCCGACCCAATTATAGCCCACTATAGGGGCGGCCCGACCCTAAAAAACTATTGTGTTGTAGTGAGAAGAACAAGAAGTCGAAGAATCGCAAAGAAGATCAAGACGTAGAAGAATCACGGAATCAAGACATCGAAGATTCCGCAAGTTGGGATATCAATCTAATCACCAAAACACCCTATAGGTATCCCTAAACTTGTTTATGTATGATTAAGCTCAAAACAAAAGTCAAACAAATATATTCGAAATCCTGAATTGATATAAAAGGCTGAAATAAGGATGTCCGTTACAACGGAACTCAGTGTTCGTTATAACGGACATGCTCGTCCTATTCAAGAATGAAAACACAGTATAGTCCGTTACAACGGATTAACCAATCCGTTATAACGGACTTCAGCAAAGCGTTGCAACGGAATAATGTCCGTTACAACGCTAATTAAATTCAAACTTGAAGGATGTCACAGAAGTATGTCTGTTACGACGGACATATATGTCCGTTATAACGGACATTGAACTCGCTTCAGTACAATACCCTTCTCTTCATGTCCGTTGTCACGGATTAACCAATCCGTTACAACGGAATGCCACTATACGTTGTAACGGAACTTACTCCATTATAACGGGAATTAATCTCGAACTGAAGAGAAGTTTTCAGTATGATGTCCGTTGCAACGGACATGTCAGTTCGTTACAACGGACTACATAACACATACTTCCGTTATAACGGACATACATTCCGTTATAACGGAATGTGAAAAAATTCGAATATAACAGCCATAACGGCTTGTTTGACTTATGGTCCGTTGTAACGGACATGAAGTTCGTTATAACGGACTATGCGAAAAATGCAAGTTCTGGGAAGGGTCTATCTGTTCTATAAATAGAACCTTTCCCTTATTTTCTCTCTCCAACTTTGATAATCTTATTTCCACTCTTAAAAGAGAGAATACTTGCAAAATCCTTTGAGCTCATAATCTTCTAAACATTCTTAGAGATTATTTCCTTCCATTCCTCCACCAAATATGATTCCCAACTTGCGTGACCGATCACGTTTAGTTCGTATTAGAAGTGTAATAGGCTAGCATTAAGAGTGTAAAGCCCGTTAGAGATTGATAGAAAAACGTGTAAATCAATCTCGGCAAAACCTTGTAAGAGTGATTCGGGAATTCAATCGAAAGCCGAAAAAGGCGCAAGGCATCCCCGGAGACGTAGGTACTTGTATTCAATCGAATCGGTCGATTGAGCAAGTAGACGGTGAGTTAAAGCTACAAAGCAACCACCTACCGAACTCCGTTATCAAATATCGCGTGTTCAAAGTGTTCGGTATTTTCTTAATTTCAATTATATCGTTTTAGCTTCCGCACTAATTTAGAATCGGTATACCATAATCGAAAATTATACACTAGGATTACCTATTCACCCCCCCTCTAGGTTAGAATTAACCAACAATTGGTATCAGAGCGAAATACTAATCGTCTCTCTGCGTAAATTGACAACTTGTATACGATCATGGCCAACAATACCGTTCCCAAAATGCAACTCACCTATCCCGAAAAATTGGATGGTAAAAATTGGAATATTTGGAAACGGTGCATGCTTAATGTATTTACCATTCAAGGTCTAAGATCGGTCGTAGAAGAGGGCTTCGTATTTACTACGATTACCGGGCCCGACGGTAAAGAAACTTTAATATCCGAGGCCTCAATTAATGAAACCTCCGATATATATGCCCAAAATTTGATTCTCACCAACATGGTAGGATCACTCTCCGTCCTAGTAGATGGATGTGACACTTCTTATAAAATGTGGCGTGCTCTCCTCAATCGATTTGAAGGAAACGATCAAATGAAGAGAACCAAATTAATGGGACTTGATCAACAATTTGATAGTTTCCGGATGATCGAGGGTGAATCCGTAGATGATCAACAATTTGATAGTTTCCGGATGATCGAGGGTGAATCTGTAGATGATATGTACACTAGGATGAATCATATCAAAAACGGATTCACCGCTCTTGGAGAGTCCCTAACAAATTCTCGAGTTGTAGGTAAATTGATTCGAGCAATGCCTACTAGTTGGGAGACTCTACGAGTGGCCTTGGAGACGATGATGGCTACCCAAGACAAGTCACCCGAAGACTTGGTAAGCTATTTTCGAAATTTCGAAGCTCGTCTCAAAGGCGCGAACCTCGACATGAAAGGCGACGGGAAGACAAGGGTCGCGACGAACGACACAAGGACAAAGGTAAAGATTTTAAAAAGAAAAATGCATATAAAGCTCATGTAGGAAGATGGGGAGAATCGGATGCATCAAGCATCTCATCCGACTCGGAGGGCAACTCAGACCATGAGACCGCAAACCTAGCGTTAATGGCGGAAATTACTCCATCGGTAGACGAAGTTGTGGAAAGAGCAATTCAAGCATTGCTTCTTCAACGTGCACCAACATCGGAACCCCATGTGCATCACTCTACAAGAGTCACCTCTCTCGCCTCTACGTCAAGCTCATCACATGACCTAGGTCATGAGGTATATCTCAAACCCGTAATTAAGTCAATAGAGCAAACCTCAAATTCATTTTCCTCATTTGAATTCAACTCGAACTTAGAGATTGAATCCCTCGACGCACTCTTAAGAGATGTCGACGAACCTTGTCAAAATGAGGGTAAGATTGAGAGCATGATACTAGCTCTCAAGACAAAGGTAGCTTCTTTAGAATTATCGGTTAGATCGTACCAAGCCCAATTGAACGAATTTCAAGGTTTTTCAAAATGTGAATGTCAAGCTCTTAAAAGCGAGATATCACACCTAAAAGTCGAACTTCAAAATTCAAAGGCTGAAAATGAATCCTTGAAGAGGGCTTGTGCATCTATTGCACCTAGCACTCCTTCATTGGATGAAGTTTTGAAAGGGTCATTAATGGGACAAAAGCCCAATGACAAATCCGGTTTAGGATTTAAGAAGGATAACGGTAACAAACCCGGTCCTTCCAAATCCAAAAATCAAAAATCAAAATGGGAGAACAATCGAACACATAGTCACGGAAATGCTTTAATGTACCGTGACTATAACAAGGGTAAAAGTATAAAAATGGAACAACACAAAAATGATAAAAATAATAATAGGAATAATCATTTTACACAATATACACCCCATAGACGTAACAATTTGGGACGATCCGATTGCTTATTCAAAGGAGGACCAAATGGTTATTTCTACGAGGTGAATCACCACACCGAAGCAACATATCAAACAAGGGCTCCCAAACATTACAACAACACACAAAAACATTTTCAAACAAATAATTTTGCCAAAGCGATCAAACCGGTAATTCAACGGAGAGACTACTCAAACCAACACTCGAATCATTTTGTCAAGAGTTCCGAAACCATCAACAAACCAACGATTGCATTTTGCAATTATTGTTGTAAATTATGACACATCTCCACTAGTTGTGATCTACGCAATCCAAAACTCAAATCAAACCTTGTATGGATGCGTAAAGATAGACACACAATGGGTCCCTCCACCTCATACGGTGTTGGACCTCAAATGACCTAAGTCATGTGTGACAACTCTCTCCCTCATCCTACTACCATAAGCCAAATATTGAGGGGGAGTATGAGTATAAGAATTCATATTAGATTAATCTCCTTTTTTACTTTAAACTAATATGGATTTCTTGTAGATGTGTCTAAGTTCTTCAAACAAGTCATCGAAATGGTGTCTAGATAGTGGTTGTTCTAGACACATGACTTGGAACCGAGAAATGTTCAAATCTCTCAAACCCTTCAAGGGAGGAGACGTAACTTTCGGAGGTAACCAAAAAGGTAAAATTGTGGGTATCGGTTCTATAGGGACCACTAATTGGACTCTAGAAAATGTGTACCTTGTGATAGGGCTAAAACATAATTTAATTAGCATAAGCCAATTATGTGATGCCGGTTATTGTGTAAAATTTGATCAATCATCGTGCTTAATTGATCGAACTTTAGACAATACTACGGTGTGCAAAGGAACCCGACATGAAAATTTGTACTACTTCGATTTTGAATCCTTCGTGCCGGGAATCCATTGTCTCACCGCATCGGAATCAACTTCACGATTGTGGCATATGAGACTAGGCCATATATGCATGGAGACGATTCACCGGTTATTCAAAAAGGAACTCATTAGGGGTTTGCCATCACATAAACTCAAATTGGAGGGACTATGCGATGCGTGTGAAAAGGGTAAGCACACGAAGTCCTCCGGGTTCAAATCCAAAGATACCGTCACGACAAATCGACCACTCCAACTCATCCATCTCGACCTTTGCGGACCAATGAGCGTCTCGAGTCTAGGTAATAAAAGGTATATGTTCGTAATTGTTGATGATTATTCACGTTTTACTTGGGTATATTATTTACTTCACAAAAGTGAAACGTGTGACATATTCATCAAATTTTGCACGAGTGTTGAAAACGAAAGAAACGCATCCATTATTACAATTCGTAGTGATAATGGAGGTGAATTCAAAAATGCAAAGTTTGATGAGTATTGCCACACTAAGGGATATATACGTGAATTTTCCGCTCCTCGCACACCTCAACAAAACGGTGTAGTTGAGCGTAAAAATCGAACGTTAATTGAACTTGCTCGTACCATGCTAAATGAGCATCCTTCTCCAAAATATCTTTGGGCCGAAGCGGTTAACACCGCGTGTCATGTCGTAAATCGACTTAGCCTAAGGCCATTTTTGAAGAAAACACCCTATGAGCTATGGTATGGGAAAAATCCGAATATCTCGTATATGAGAGTATTTGGATGTAAAAGTTTCATTTTAAATGAATCAAATAATATAGACAAACTTGATCCAAAGTCGCTTGAGGGAATTTTTGTTGGATATTCAAGTACAAGTAAAGCTTATCGGATTTACATAAAATCCTCACGTATAGTGTGTGAGTCTGTACACGTACATTTCGATGAAACTAACAAAGAAGCCGAGAAAGGTATTCAAAATGTAGGTACTCAAGAAGAAGAAAAAGGAGAGGTACCTCAAGGATCCAAATCACTCGAGCGAAGATTTTTCGACATCACTCTTGATGAAGTGGAAAACCAAATAGATCATGAAAATCGAGAGGAAGAAGAAATGGAACCTCAATACCAAATTCCCGAAGTCCTTAGGGAGGTATCGGCGCATCCTCTCTCTAACATCGTAGGAGACCCAAGGGAAGGTGTTAGGACTCGGTCTCGGATTCACAACTACGTAGCTCAATGTGCTTACCTCTCACATATCGAACCGAAATCATTCAAAGAGGCCAATAACGACGATGATTGGATCTTGGCCATGCAAGAGGAGTTAGAGCAATTTGAGAGAAATCAAGTATGGACCTTGGTACCAAGACCAACGACACGGTCCATAATCGGCACTCGATGGATCTATCGAAACAAGCTAGACGAGCACGGAAACGTAGTACGAAACAAGGCGAGACTTGTAGCTCAAGGGTTCAAACAACAAGAAGGTATTGACTTCGAAGAGACGTTTGCTCCCGTCGCTCGTTTGGAATCAATACGACTACTCTTGGCTTACGCCGACTATCAAATGGATGTGAAGAGTGCGTTCCTAAACGGGGAAATTGAAGAAGAAGTCTACGTCGAGCAACCCCCGGGATTCAAAGATCCAAAATACCCGAATCACGTGTGTAAGCTTTCGAAAGCCCTATATGGGTTGAAACAAGCCCCTCGAGCGTGGTATGGGCGTCTATCAACCTTCTTATTATCCAACGGATTCGAGCGCGGTAAAACCGACACTACTCTCTTCACACGTAAAAAGGGAGAATCTATTTTGCTTATTCAAATTTATGTCGATGATATTATATTTGGATCTAGTGACCCGACACTCGCCGAAGAATTTTCTATTCTCATGCATAGTGAATTTGCCATGAGCATGATGGGGGAGCTCACATTTTTCCTTGGACTTCAAGTCAAGCAATCCTCCGAGGGAATATTCATCAACCAATCCAAATACACTCGCGAACTTCTCAAGCGATTCGGGTTAGATCAAACAAAGACGAGTGATACACCCATGGCTAAGGAGTCCAAGTTAGATGCGGATGAAGATGGAGAATCATTCGACATAACGGAATATCGAGGTATGATTGGTAGTTTATTATATCTTACGGCAAGTAGACCCGATATTATGTTTGCCGTATGTCTATGTGCCCGGTTCCAAGCAAACCCTAAGGTATCTCATTATACCGCGGTAAAACGTATCTTTCGATACCTTAAGGGGACTATCGACTTAGGGATTTGGTATGGCCATAGTAGAAATCTCACCTTGATAGGGTACACGGATGCGGATTTTGCCGGTTCTAGGGTTGATCGCAAAAGTACGAGTGGAACTTGCCAATTCTTGGGCGGGTCACTCGTCTCGTGGTCAAGCCGAAAACAACACTCCGTTGCCCTATCAACGGCCGAGGCCGAATATGTAGCGGCGGGAAGTTGTTGTGCCCAACTACTATGGCTAAATCAAACTCTTGGCGATTACGGGCTAAACTTTCGAAAAATCCCCATATTGTGCGACAATAATAGCGCAATATGCATCTCGAAAAATCCCGTACACCACTCGCGGACAAAGCACATAGACATCCGTCATCATTTCATTCGAGACCACGTTGAAAAAGAGGACGTCAAACTCGAACGGGTAGACACGCTCGATCAAATCGCCGACGTCTTCACTAAAGCTCTACCCTTTGCTCAATTCGCCGTCCTGAGACTAAAACTCGGTATGCTCTATCTCAAAGATTAAATTTCGCATCATAAGTTCATATATACAAATATCATCAATTATCAATAAACACTCGCATACTCATGTCATACTATTTTTGTAAACCAATTCTTTTCGAAAAACATGATTTCATATCTATAAAACCTATTTTAAATAAACTATAAGTTTTTGGAATTTTGGAAACACCACTCTCGTCGAAAATCAAAATTTAGCAAACTCATCACAGAAAAATGTCCGTTATAACGCACCAATGTGCGTTACAACGGAACTCCAGGACGCGAGCTAAACCCTGCTGAAATGATGAGCTCCGTTATAACGGATCAACCAATCCGTTATAACGGACACTCCCATTTCGTTATAACGGATGTGCCTGCGTTACAACGGAACACCTAACACTGAAACTCCTCTCCAACCATATACCTCCGTTACAACGCATGAACCAAAGCGTTATAACGGACTTGTGCCTTATAACGGAATATTTTCGTTGTAACGCACTTCTGCAGGACAAGTCACATTTCGCCCAAATCAGAGTTCCGTTACAACGGACTATACATCGATATAACGAACTATAGAAAATATCAGTTTCCTGAAACCCTAGCAGTACTGCGTTATAACAGAACTTCACTTCCGTTGTAACGGACTTCGAGAAAACTGATTAATAAACCCCGGGCTGTTGGTTCTCTCTCCACTCTCTCCACTTCCCTCTTTCGTGAAAATTCGTTTCCTCTTCCAAAAACGGTCTAAAAACCCCCTAAAACCGAAACACTTCCAAATCACCTCTAATCTAAATCTATACTCTTCTAAAAACCGAAAATCCAATCTATAAAACCCCTCCTCTCTTCTCCATTTCTCTCCAAAAACCCTAAAATCTCTCTTTTTCCATTCAATGGCTACAAAGAGTAGGAGCAAGCGTCCAATGCCCACCGGTGCCCGTCGGTTCGAGTTTCACAACACGGAGAATCACTATCTCTATGAATCGATCACTAAAGCTAGGAGATATCAAAACGGCTTCGCCAATCGGTAGGCGCATGCTTCTATATTGATTTTCCGGCCGAAGCAATCTCTCTACGCGAGGCCGTGCAACCTCGAATCAGAAACTGGAGCGTTCAAGGATTGTGTGATCTTCAATACCCATACTACAAAGAAGTAGTTCGCCTATTCTATGCTCACGCAACCCATGATCACGACCACAACCTCATACGGAGCTATCTCTTCGGTAAGGAAATCGTTATTTCCGAAGAAAATTTGCGTGAATGGTTGGGCTTGTCCGATCGTGGGGAAAAGTTTTATATTAGTCGCGGCGACTCATACCACGGCAACGACTCGGAAGAACTCGAGAAGATTACCACCAACGATCGCGAGTACGAGTACTCCACCAAGTATGAACCTAATCTCCGATTCACGTGGCAAATCGGAAATAACATCCTCGCTCCCGTCGTCAAACTCAAAACCAATCTAGACGGCCGAAACAAGGTCTTGATATACAACCTTTGGTATCAAGACTCGCCCACCATTAATGTCCCGTACCTCATCATTCGGCACATGGAGTACGCCCTACGGGTAAACACCTCCTCTCTTTGATGTGAGGCAAATAAGGCACAAATTTAATGCTTAATTTGGGGATTTTAGCCCTTGTGAAGAACAATTCTATATACTTTATTAATCATATTTGAGATAACATGAATATTTCTTCACTAAGTGTGTTTTATTGCTTAATCACAGGAATTAGAAGGAATTTCTGGGAATTTGGAGAGTGTAGTTGTCTCCAACACGTCAAGAGGAGTGAAAATGATATATTACACCGATATATTCGGTACATGAATGAGACGGGAGGCAAACAATTATCATGATAGAAACTTACACAAAATTCTACACGAAAACCACTCAATCCTTAGCCCTTATCCTGCCCACCTACCTTTGGTGGGAATTACCTCCTTACCCCCAATCCTCTCCACCAACGCGTCGCCAATAAGAAGACTCCATGAGTGCTATAAATATGACGACAAGGGCCACGAGTTTGGCACGCTCTTTTATGCCCATTCTCTCTCTCTCTCACTCCTTCCCCTCTTAAGCAAGTCCAAGAACCTTCAAGAACACGCAAGAATTGCATATTCGAACGATAATTCTCTAAGATCGAGCACCGAATAGAAGCTTACTTCATTCGGTGAATTGGTCTACACTTCGACGAAGATCGAGTTGTGAGGTTTTGGATTGAAGCTTTCTTCGTCCTAATCCGCGCAAGCAAGGAGACGAGCTTTCTCTAATTGATTGGGAGCTTTCTTCCGATTGATTCCTTGCTAATCTCGAGTTCACGCAACCGATTTGGAGCTTTCTTCGATTGGTGAGTGAATCGGTACGAAAGGAACGAGTTGTGCGAGGTGACTAGCTTTCTACGCATCTTGAACAACGAGGAAGGCATCCACGACGAGACTCGAAGCTTACTTCATCTCTCTAGGTGTTTTCTTTCCTTTCTTGCAATTCTTGTAGCTTTAATTGACTTGGAATTGTGTAAAGAATTCTCGGTTTAATGAATCTTTAGTTTCTTGTTTACTTGAATCGAATTCTTGTTGGTGTTTTTACTTGATCTTTTGCTTTTAATTACTGCCTTGAACTTAGTTTAAATCTCCCTTAGTTCACCCTCAAATAAAAACTTCAATTCAAACCTCAATTCAAATTACAAATTCGAAATCCAGAACAAGTTCCGTTGTAACGGAGTCCAAGTCCGTTGTAACGGACCATTCGGTTTGTACCTGACTTTCAGTCTGTTGGTACTCCGTTGTAACGCACTGTACTCCGTTATAACGCACTTTACTTCCGTCGTAACGGACCAGCAAGGAAAAGCATTCAATATCACTCATACGAGTGCGTTGTAACGGACATAAGGGTCCGTTGTAACGGATCAACCAATCCGTTATAACGCTACTCCTATCCGTTAAAACGGACTACCTCTTTCCGTTATAACGGAATTTTCTCCGTTGTAATGGACGTTCATATCAATCTCTACGTTAGACATAACCCTAGTGTCCGTTGTAACGGAACTTAATTCCGTTGTAACGGACTATCTTCTGTGAATTTTCTTCGTTATTTCTCATCTAGTTTTGGTTTAATCTTTGACGCAATTGCTCCCCGTGGAACGAATCTATACATTTGCCACTGTACAAACATAGATTACAAATTTTGTTGATTGTTCGGGATTTTAACACAACGACATAAAACACGCCAAAATCCCATTCATCACTCTTCCCTATGGCCATATCATTTCATTGGCATGCGTGAAATTGGGCATAGTCATCCCGGACACGGAATGGCCTCTCGGAGTCACTCCTACCGAGAACCTTGCGCACCCGGATCGACTCGAAACTCTCGGACTCACTCGAAAGGGCGAAGCGGGATCTAGCACGGAAACCTATCGCCGGTCATTACTACTTTCCAGAAATACCGGCTGAGTGGGTTCGATTCGATCCACCGGCCCAAGACGCGAATAACCCACCGGACCAATCGCGACCAAGGAAACGCCAAGCCATAGGAGAACCGGGTGAAAGTTCCGGCTCGGGAACTCAACCGTCGCTCACTCTTGATGCGATTCGTTCACTTTTCGAGGCATCTAATTTACGTTCCGAAAGTGTGCGCGATCAAATGCTCGCGGACAATGCACTAACTCGCGAAGCCATCCTCGCGGATAATGAATTCACCCGCAACACCGTAAACGCGGCCCGAGCCGAGATCCTCGCCGACAACGAACTCACCCACACTACCGTAAGTGCGGCTCGAGATGAGATCCTCACCGATAACCAACTCACCCGATCTCATGCCTTTAACCTCCGCGGAGAAACGTATAGCCACATCGATCGCCGTTTCGACGCCTTGACCCGTCGGTTCAACCAATTTAAAAACGATGATGACAACGACGGCAACAATGACGCATCACCCGGCGATGATTAGAGAGGAGTGTGTTCCTACCTAGCTCATTAGAGCCTAAAACTATTTTTCAAATTTAATAGCTATTTGCATATCATGTCTATGTTTTCGAAGTGTATTTTGCTTTTGTGTTGACGTAATTGTATGCATTGCATGTTTGTTTTGAATGATGTAATTTGAACTAAATGGTTGTTGAACTAAATGAAATTTGACGTTTAAATGTGTCCCAAATTCCCTAAAAAAAAAAACTCCTATATTACACTTACCAAAATCAAAAATATATGTTGTATTTTTCTCATCAAAATCACTCCAAATTCCAAGTTGTTCAACTACATAAAAGCCTAAACAATTGTGTTATGCAATTAGTTAGGGGGAGCTTGTATGTAGGGGGAGCTTTCTTTCGTGTTTCGTTTCCCGTTCCCTTTTGATCCATTTTCAAAAAGGGGGAGAAAAGATAAGCATATTGGAAAGATCCTCGATAGTCGATGCATCTCTCTAAATCGACATTGTTTTGAAATGAATCAAAAGGGGGAGTTTGTTGATTCAAATTTCCGATTGTTTGATTATCTCAAAAACAATGTCGATATTACTAACAAAATCTATCGAGAATGGTGTATAGGATATATAGGTACAAAATGAAATAAGAAATCGAAGAATCGCAAAGAAGAACAAGAAGTCGAAGAATCGCAAAGAAGATCAAGACGTAGAAGAATCACGGAATCAAGACATCGAAGATTCCGCAAGTTGGGATATCAATCTAATCACCAAAACACCCAATAGGTATCCCTAAACTTGTTTATGTATGATTAAGCTCAAAACAAAAGTCAAACAAATATATTCGAAATCCTGAATTGATATAAAAGGCTGAAATAAGAATGTCCGTTACAACGGAACTCAGTGTCCGTTATAACGGACATGCTCGTCCTATTCAAGAATGAAAACACAGTATAGTCCGTTACAACGGATTAACCAATCCGTTATAACGGACTTCAGCAAAGCGTTGCAACGGAATAATGTCCGGTACAACGCTAATTAAATTCAAACTTGAAGGATGTCACAGAAGTATGTCCGTTATGACGGACATATATGTCCGTTACGACGGACATATATGTCCGTTATAACGGACATTGAACTCGCTTTAGTACAATACCCTTCTCTTCATGTCCGTTGTCACGGATTAACCAATCCGTTACAACGGAATGCCACTATACGTTGTAACGGAACTTACTCCGTTATAACGGGAATTAATCTCGAACTGAAGAGAAGTTTTCAGTGTGATGTCCGTTGCAACGGACATGTCAGTTCGTTACAACGGACTACATAACACATACTTCCGTTATAACGGACATACATTCCGTTATAACGGAATGTGGAAAAATTCGAATATAACAGCCATAACGGCTAGTTTGACTTATGGTCCGTTGTAACAGACATGAAGTTCGTTATAACGGACTATGCGAAAAATGCAAGTTCTGGGAAGGGTCTATGTGTTCTATAAATAGAACCTTTCCCTTATTTTCTCTCTCCAACTTTGATAATCTTATTTCCACTCTTAAAAGAGAGAATACTTGCAAAATCCTTTGAGCTCATAATCTTCTAAACATTCTTAGATATTATTTCCTTTCATTCCTCCCCCAAATATGATTCCCAACTTGCGTGACCGATCACGTTTAGTTCGTATTAGAAGTGTAATAGGCTAGCATCAAGAGTGTAAAGCCCGCTAGAGATTGATAGAAAAACGTGTAAATCAATCTCGGCAAAACCTTGTAAGAGTGATTCGGGAATTCAATCGAAAGCCGAAAAAGGCGCAAGGCATCCCCGGAGACGTAGGTACTTGTATTCAATCGAATCGGTCGATTGAGCAAGTAGACGGTGAGTTAAAGCTACAAAGCAACCACCTACCGAACTCCGTTATCAAATATCGCGTGTTCAAAGTGTTCGGTATTTTCTTAATTTCAATTATCTCATTTTAGCTTCCGCACTAATTTAGAATCGGTATACCATAATCGAAAATTATACACTAGGATTACCTATTCACCCCCCCCCCCCCCCCCCCTCTAGGTTAGAATTAACCAACAGAAGAGAGTCCTACGGTTCCATTGAGAATGTATTGAGAATGTATGGTTCACGGGCAGGAGTGTGCATGTAGTTTTTTTTAATTGATCTTAGCCGTTCATCAGATAAATCGATGATCCAAATTAAAAAGTTTAATATGGGAGTCTAAATAGGATGTCAAGAGATCCTTCCATATATATATATATGTGTGTGTGTGTGTGTGTGTGTGTGTGTGTGTGTGTGTGTGTGTGTGTGTGTGTGTGTGATAAGGTTAAATATGTATTTTGCAATATGCAAGACTGTAGAGAAATGCATAGTCACAGTCAGGGCCGGTCCTGTGTTTTTGGAGTCCTGTGACGATCATTATCATGAGACATTTATTTTTGGATTAACCATGGATTACTATTGTGGAGGAATTTGAGGGGCACCATATATGGCCTCGATCAATCATTCAATTAGTCGTATCTTGAGGCTCAAAAACATGGTGTGGGAATCCATGTTTTGCAGATTTTTTTATGGGTAAATATATTGAAAATTAATGTTTTTGAGTTATGTTATTTACGTACTTATTTAATAAATAAAATTAATGTGAAAGGTAGTGTGAATGAATAAATATTAGGTTATGATGTAGGGTCGTATTTGTAATAAATATCAAAAATAGGGTTTTGATATTTGTAGATTATCATTCTTAAAATTTCAGAATATAAGACTCATATTAAAAGTATAACTCTTCGAAAGATCAAAACCGAATTTTTATGTGTCAAAATTTTCGAAAGGGTATAACCGTAATTTCATTTTTGTGGGTTATTTAAATAAATATACTATAGGGTCTTATTTGCAAAATGACCATACCATTAATAATACTAAAAATAGAGTTTGTGAAATAAACCTCCATATACTTGTAAATTAAATAGTTTGCAAACATGAAAGTTTTGAGGGTATGTATGAAATGTGTCAACCACCTCACCCTTTTCTTAGGCGGCCAAGAGATAAGTAGGTCTCATCCCCTCCACAGCCATAATACACTCATAATACACTCATGAAACCCTAAAAGAAAAAGAGAGAAAAATAGGAAAAAGCAAGGAAAAGAGGATATTTTGCAAAACGAAAGGTGTCATATTCTTCAGGAGGTTGAGTTGTGCGAGTTGGGAAGATCAAAAGAAGAATTATTTCGACATTTTGAGTTGCTCCATTTTCTGCGTCGTTTCGATTAATCTCTTGTTTGTCGAGTTTCTTTCCATTAGGTGAGTGCTACTCTCACTTCTATCTTATTAAGAATCCAATTACGAGCGTTTCTAGACCTTACATGATAGTCTAGGGTTCTCACTTTAAAAATTCATATTATGCTTTAAAAACCGTGTTACTTCACAAAATATATATTATGTAGATTTGATTATATATATGTATGTA
Source organism: Luzula sylvatica (assembly GCA_946800325.1). Lineage (NCBI taxonomy): Eukaryota > Viridiplantae > Streptophyta > Magnoliopsida > Poales > Juncaceae > Luzula > Luzula sylvatica. Next base: position 53,509,154 of record OX326961.1, read on the forward strand.
GAATTTGAGTTTGATAAAACGTAAGCCGGGCTTACAAGTTTAGTGAGGGTCTCCACGGAGCTCTCTATATGTATAATTTGAATTTGTCTAGAACGTAAGCTATGACTTGCGATTTTAGAAAGGGTCTTGGTGAGACTCTATTGAGGAAAATGGCATAGCTAACTTGATGTAGTGTAAAGTCCCAACCCATGAGGGGTTTGGTTGTGGCGCATGGATATCCAAGTCGTCGGGTGGATGTGTTCCCCTTATGTTTTGTTCCAGTCCGTTTGTGATTCGCTATCAACTCGGGTTGGCACTTCAGTCCAGAGTTATTAGCGCCCTCACCCCGGTTAAGTATATTAGTATGTATATGATTATGTATGAAGGTAAGTGAATTTGATTTCGAAAAACCGGGGCAAGTACTTTTAGAAATATTTATATACTTATATGATATCAGAATATGAATTATATTTATGATTATTTTCGAGCGAGACTTGTGATTAGCCATGTTTGAGGTCGATCTTAATAAGCTAGGCTCAAAACTCACTCACTTAGTCACTTCCGTGACTAACCATTTTATTTGAATGTTTTGAGTCTAGGTACGGTGGACATATCTTTCGGGGCAGCGGGTATCTAGTGTGTGAGTACGACGGTTTCGTTTTCATCGCGGAATCTCCATTTGTTGTATATTTGTTTATTTTCATTTCTGGCTAGCGAGCCTTTTGTTTCTGCAACATGTTTAGTATTTTGTGTGTTTAAGTCGCGTTTGTGTTTATAAGCTTCCGCTAGGTTTCTTTGAGTTCTTTGTATATGTTATTATGGTGATGTATATGTATATATGTGTGTGTCTTTGTTTTCGAGTTGTGGTATTTATGTTTTTGTGAAGTTATCATATAAGAGCCTGTGGTGCACGAGTTGTATACTGGCGGGTTGCCGCACTCTTTTCCATTTTATTTTTGGGGTGTGATAGTATTATCCAAACAAATAGTTGTATTAGAGTAAGTAGTGTAGAAAACAATTTTATCCTTATCGTAAATATTGTATCAAAAATTCGTGTGTGTGCACATTTTGGTGTTTATATCTATTTATCTATTATTAATGTGTATCCTTTGAGTGTGTATCAATTATTCAATTAAATAAAAACAGAAACTTCGCGTGTGCTTTCTTTTTTGAATGTGTATCAATTATTCAATTAAATAAAAACAGAAACTTCGCGTGTGTTTTCATTTTGAGTGTGTATCAATTATTCAATTAAATAAAAACAGAAACTTCGCGTGTGTTTTCCGTGCTCTCTCATGCGTGCCTTTGTTCTTTCCATTAACTTCGCGTGTGTTTTCTTAATTGGTTTTACTAACGATCTCCAAACCATAATCCCCCAAATATTCTCCAATGAAGAAATAATCCAAATCAACTCCAACATCCCAACAAAATATACTATGCCCCCATGAACAAGGAAGAATATCTTTGATGCGTCAACCGAGGAGGGAGTAAATATATCAGGGAAATTTTACCTTGCCAACAGATTTCAACACAACATCCTCAATTCCCTAATTAACCCACTTAATTAACATCCCAATTAACAAGAAACATTGAATTAATAATTTTTAAATATTAATTATCATTTGTTAATCCAGAGAGATGTTAATTATCACGTTAATCAATTCACATGTGTTAATCCATAAGTTAATTAAGTGGGTTAATTAGGAAATTGAGGATGTTGTGTTGAAATCTGGTGGCACAGTATATGCCCTCAATATATTATGTCCCAACAAACACAAAAACAAATCATGGATGCGTCAATCGAGTAGGATTAATTGGATTGATTTGACTCCTTAATTGAATCAATCCAACTAAACGTTGATTTGAGTGCTAATCAATCCAGTTATCCTTTTTAACCCCTCCTCGATTTACTCATCCACAATTTTTTTTCAAGTTTGTGGGGCGCCATATATAACCCCTGATAGGATTGATTAGACCTTTAATTGAATCAATCCAACTAAGTATTCATTTGAGTGTTAATCAATCCAATTAACCCTCATTATTAACCCTCCTCGATTGACGCATCATCACAATTTTTCTTTGTTTGAGGGGCGTCATATATAACTCCTTTTTTATGGACCATTTGATGAATAGTTTAGAGTATGCTTTCATGAAAAATTAAGAAAAGAAAATGTTGTATATCCCCTGATTTCCCTCACTACTCTTGATGTGACGGCTGATCCGTTAAACCATAACACAAGTGGTAAATCATACTCATCAAAATTTCGCTAATTGACCCTTTGGTCGCTAATTGACCAAAAAATTTCGCTAGTTTCCAGTGAACTATAACTCCGTCGCTACTTTGGTCGCCACAGCCCCGTCCCAGAATCTTTTGAGCAACAAAATTTCTTGTTCGTAGCTAACAACTAAAGTTTTGTTTTTAGCGACTAAATTTGTTTTTCGTAGCAATAAAAACTATTTACATCGACAATTTTGTATGTTCGTAGCCAATATTACCAGTTTCTAGCGACCAAATTTCATGTTCGTGGCAAAAAATTAAATTTTTATTGCGACAAAATTTAATATTCGTACCTAATACTGATAATTTTTAGCGACCAAATTTGTTGTTCGTAGCAAAAAATAAATCTTTATAGCGACCAAATTTAATATTCATAGCGAATAAATAATCTTTTTAGTGACTAGCAAAATAAACCAAGAACCATGTATTTAATTAGTAAATACTCAGATTCCACCTCAAAAATTAAAAATTATAAAGAAGCACAATCAGAAATTAGAAATTTAAATCATACAAATATCTAAATTACACATGATGGTCACTACATTAATCTTAAACACAAATTTAAATCATAATAATATCTAAATCATACATGAACCCCTACAAACTATTGAAGTACAAGATGCTCGATCCCTACAAAATATGAAAGAGTTTAATGTAATTATTTATGTACCAATCACAAAATAGTTCACAAATATTAAACCATGTTGAAGACAGGAAGGGGAAACCGACAAAAATTCACATCCTCCGACGGAAGCGGTTTCTCTCCTCGTCATGCCGCCATTGGATCCGACGACACCCCTATGCCAGCTGGCACCGTTACTTCAAAACTTTATGAAATTTTAACCTGAAATATCCCGTTGCATCGTTATACTTACATTATACAAAATATTAAAAAAAATAAAACTCTACCGAGACTTTGGAGGTGGAACCAAAAGATAAAACATCTCCATGAGAGAAAGAGAGGAAACAATTCCATGCTGTCTCGAGCCCACATCAGGGTATATTTATAATTTAGTCCATAATAGTCATGGTAATTCTCATTTACCCCAAATCGTGCAGTTATTCTTTAATTCAGATCAAATCTCACACTACATCTGACCTCGTCATGCAATTAGACAAGGAACAAGTCTATAGATCGAGGCATGGCATGATTTGGTATAGGCGATCTTGATCTTCATGTGGAAACTGAAAGACAATTAGATTTGTCATATAATTGCGCAGTATAAATAAAATCAAATATTCAAATAGAAGACAAACAAAATTACTCATTGAGACAATATGGAATACAATCTAAAAGATCATATATACTATGGTTTACTCCAAAATCATCTCAATCTTGATAAATGTCAAAACAGAAGTAGTAGTTTTTTGAGGCATTCATCAAACACATTAAGCCTCCTTTTCTTCCACATAAGTAAGTTGAGATTCAATTCTTCATTCCATCATTTTCTCACAATTAAGGGTAACTTGAAACATAATTGAGTTAGTCCTAATTGATGCATAATTGGATCCAGTAGAAATAAATTTGGGGAAAATAATATTGGGGCCTCAAAACGAAATCCTGAAAATTAGAAAATACCTAGGAGAAGGGGCTCCATCTCGTGTGAAGCTGATCAACCTTGGGATAGAAGAGTCGCCATCTAATCAGAACCTGTTCCAACATGCGAAACTGCTAGAAGAGAAGCCGACGTAGGGTCAAAGAGTGGAGGAGCGGAGGTTATTTCAGAGAGATCGGGAAGGAGAGAGCGTGGTCGACGGGGGAAGAAGAGAAACATGACATATGGGAAGGAGAGGTTAACTTATTAAAATTAATGTTTTTTAATTACTAATAATTAATGTTTTTTAATTAATAATATTATTAGGACAAAATAATATTCAATGTATTTGTGTGTGAATGGTAAATGTCTTTTGACATAAATAGCTGTCTATAATAGAACTATCTAGAATAAACAAAGAAATGTAATTGAGATGGTGCATGTGATTTATAAATGCAATTCGTCTCATATGTTTTTAGTGATAGAAAATCTCCAAAAAAAAAAAAAAATATATATATCTATAAAAAATAGAGTAAGGAGTAGAGAAAATAATCTCACACTTATTTCGAAATATTGTATCCATATATTATTTGTGTGTATCATTTGGTACTTTGTATCTATATATCTATTCTTTGTTGTGTATCCTTTGAGAGTTTTGTATCATTCCTCTAAATTCCATTCCCAAAATTTGAGTACGGCGGGTACTGTGCTCTCTCTCCGTGTTCTCTCACTTCTATCATATTTAATTGGAGTTTTGATAACTATCTCCAAGATTCGAGTCCCCGGAATATTCTCTCCGTTATAGAAATATAAAACCCCAAAATCCCAACAAATTGGCATCAGAGCGACGGTTATTAAGTTTAGTAGAAGTAGGAGAAGGAGTCACCAAGACAACCAAGGAGGTTACGTATTTGGACTCGCACAAACTTCACAATTCATTTCCGAATTATCGAGTTTAGTAGAAGTTAGAGAAGGAGATCATCAAGACAACCAAGGAGGTTATGTATTTGGGCTCCCATAAACTTCACAACTCATTATCGATTTATCGAGTTTAGTAGAAACTTGGAGTAGGAGAAAACCACGACAAACCAAGACGGTATGTTCGGATTCCCACAAATTTCGCAACTCAATTTCGATGGAGAAAAATACAATTTTTTGGAGTATTATCACAAGAGTTATTTTGATCTCGCATGGTCTATGAAAAATAATAGAAGGAGAAGAAATTGTCGAGGGTATGGACAAGACGAAGAAAGGAGACAGTTCGAAAAAAACGATCCGAAAAAATGATCCGGAAGGAGGACAATTCGGAAAAAATCGATTCAAAAAACATGGTCCGAAAAAAAGACGATTCGAAAAAAAGCCTAATAAAAAAAAGAGTTTAGAAAAGCAAAGAATATATGACGAACGTGAAGGAAATACAGTTTTGGATCAACGCTAAAATGGTACGTAGGACAAACGAACGTACGCGTTCGTGGGCATACTAAACAGATTAGTAAAACTGGCATACCTTTCAGTCGGTAACTCCGATTTGAATGATTCAAATTGGGTTAGTTAAATAATGAGATTATCTAGAACTTTCATGTTGTAATATTTTCCATTTGAACGACGTATCAGTGTCGTTATAATGGAATACCGAAAGGGTGCGACGGTTTGACATACAGTCAGTAAAACGGGCGTAACTTTCGGGTCCGAACTCCAATTGGGCTGGATCCAATTGGGTTGGAAATATAATAAGATTATCTACAACTTTCGTAAATATTCAAAGTCGGTTGGAACGATTTGATATTTTCGTTCTGACAGAATACTGAAAGGATGTATGCAGTTTTCTGTTTGAAAAGGTGTATAGAAGATATACATACCTTTTGGCCTATCCTTATCCTATGGAGTATATATAGGATGTTTCTCTCTCTCTCTCAAAAAGTTCAGTGCAGATAATTAATGGATTTTATCCAGAAATTATGAGACTCTAATCAGATGATGAAAGAGTGCGAAGAGATTGAGAGAAAGAGAAAAGAGGAGAAAAGAGTTTTCTCCGTCTTAGAGAATCGAAACGCAATCATGCAAGTTCGCCGGTGCATCGTCTAGGCAGATGCATCCGCGACCGAGGTAGAGGAGCGACATATGTGGCTCTTCGTTGTGATCAAACCGGAGAAGTAATCGAGTAACGGGCTGTGGAAGCGTGCTGGCATGGAACGCGCGAAGACAACCGGAAACGTGTCAAGATGGTGGGAGACGTGCGGTATGGGACGTACGGGCTAGTCACCAACATGACACCGAAGGAAGAGAAGGATGCGAGCGATCAACCCGTCGTGCGTGATCAATTTCACGCTGGTAATCGTCTATCCTACTTTGCATCGTACCCTCGATATCGAAGCGTGATCTTGGATTTTGGGAACCGGACCGGGCCTTCATATCCGCTGTGCGGGCCCGGATACGGGATAATTCCCTTGAGTGGTATCAGAGCGATCGCTGAGATTCGAGGGTCGAATCATAGTCGTATATTGAATATACGCACGGGTTATCAAAGTTCGTACCCGTTTGCATGAAAATTGGTGATTGAAAAGGAATTTCGATTAAAATCACAAGTGAACTCACTAGAGATCGGTCATAGGATGATTGAGAGTATCTAGGAATGAGGAATGATCGTGAAAAGAGTTTCACGATCGATCGTTTTCGAAACGATGAAAAACGAAATCAAAATCAGGGCAGAATTGGCAAAAAAACGCACGGTCAGTCATGACGCACTAGTGGTCAGTCATGACGCACCGAGCGGGTGCCCCGGAATCGCGGGGTGCCTTTGGTCAGTCATGACGCACCGATCGGTCAGTCATGACGCACCGAGCGGGTGCCACGGATTCGCGGGGGTGCCTTTGGTCAGTCATGACCCACCGATCGGTCCGTCATGACGCACCGAGCGGGTGCTGTTTGTCAGTCATGACGCACCGATCGGTCAGTCATGACGCACCGAGTGGAGGCTGTTGGTCAGTCATGAAGCACCGTTTGGTGAGTCATGACGCTAGGGCCCCTGGAAGTTTTTGATGTTGGTCAGTCATGACGCACAAAACTGTCAGTCATGACGGACTGTACAAAAATCCTGTGTAAAGAGTTACATGAGGTAGTGCATCATGACGCAACTTATGGTGCATCATGACGCACAAGCCCCTGGTTGCCAGATTTGTTTTTTGACTACACACTTCGAAAATTCGTATTCTTTGCACCAATTTATTTCATATTTATTTAATTATTATTTAGAATAATTTAGTCTCCATAGATAGTGCATATGCATTAGAAAATCTTGTGATGGTGATATAATATGATTATGTCACGAAATATAACATGCATTGGCATGATCCCTCATAATATTTAAGTCATGGAAATGCCTTCCATATTGACAACCACTATGATCGGTACTACGTTTCACATGGGTTAAGGCCAAAGCCGACATGGGTTATTGTGGTTATTGACGGGGTGGGAAGCGTTAAATAAGGACTGATAAGGGTTAAGGCCAAATCCGACTTATTAGTAGTTTATTTGAACGATACGTTGAGTATGGTTGTGACTTAACCGTTCAATCCAATAAGGGTTAAGGCCAAAGCCGACTTGATTGGAGTTCGGGGCATTGATAGGATGCACACACGGAACTGGGATTGTATATGATACGATCCATCACCGAAATCCTATAAAGGTTCAAGAGTCGCATTGGATGCGATTGGATATAATCCTACCTAAATAGCGAGATCCCACCCGTCTGCCAAAGCAACTTGTGGGAGGATCGTGATATATGGATCTTGGATGTTATGGACTTGGAGTCCCGTATCGGTATGAGGGTTACCGATTCGATAAAAATAACATTATCATATATTCATCATATAAGCATATAGATTAAGTACGCATGGTTAGGAGTTAATCTACATCATCCGTTTAGAATTATGTTTTCTAGCAACACCAAATATGTCGATGAGATCGATATGATAGATGGCTTTTGGGCCGAAATTGCCATGATTAACCTTGATAGTCAGAGAATAGTTCTTAGACTTAAAGGGACGTGTTCGACACAAATATGGCAGATTCAGGGCTCGAGGCTTTGGCTTTAGAGAAAGTCGGGTTCCATAAACTTTAAGAAGGAATCGAACGATATTACGTGCCTTGTGGTGGCATGTATAGACGCATATTCTCAAAATTGTTTTGAGAATTCGGGTGTATATGAAAGTAAAACACAATGCTCATGAAATAGTTTCAAGAGCTAGAGCGCGTTGAATTATTCAATGCGGCTCATAGAGTAGGTCAATTTCGAGATGCCTTATGGGTCTTGGATTAACACTCGTGTGTTGATGGTACGAGATTTGATCTTCGTGACCGAATATCATATGTATTCGATAGATAAGTCGATCCCGAAATTGCATGAGATGTGATTTAAATTTGAATTGGAGATGCTCGGAGCATCCGAGGAATCCAATACATTCAGATGCGTGGATGTCCTTGTAATTCAAAGGCGGGATCGAAAGAAATAAATGTCTAAGGGTATTTTGGGAAAATGTTTTCCAAACAGAAAGTTCGGACAAAGAGTTGTCCAAACTAATGACTCAAAGAATGGTGAAATCCGAGGAGGATTAAACCAAGAGGTTGATTGCTTCTTTTGGCATTGCCGTCTTGGCCATATAAACGAGATTCGCGTATCTAGATTCCATATGATGGATTGCTAGAATCATTCGAATTAGATTCGATTGATTAATGCGATACTTATTTATTAGGCAAGACGATAAAGGGCATCATTCTCCAAAGGTTGGAGAAAGATCCAACGAATTATTGGAAATTACATTTAGATGTAATGTTCCGATAAGTTCCGAGGCAAGAGGAGCCTATCGGTATTTTGTTACGTTTATGGACGGTTAAAGTAGATATGAAAATATTTATTTAATGCGTGCCGAAATGGAGACTTTTGAAATGTTCAAAGAGTTTCAAAAACGAAATACAAAATCGACTAAGCAAGAAAATCAAAGCTTTTCGATAGGATCGAGAAGACGAGTATTTGACCATTCAGCGCAAAATACATTTGCAGAAATATTTTCAAAACTTGGTTATTTTTCGAATTTCGTTTTAAAAGTTGGTTAGATTCAAAAAATTTCCTTAATAATATTATTAGGGCAGAATAATATTCAATGTATTTGTGTGTGAATGGTAGATGTTTTTTGATATAAAGAAGTGTCTATTAAATAGAATATAAGTATCTAGAATAAACAAAGAGATGTAATTGAGAGGGTGCATGTGATCTATAAATGCAACTCATCTCATATATATTTAGTGAGAGAAAATCTCCAGAAAAAAAGAGAAAAAAGAAATTCTGTAAAAAATAGAGTAAGGAGTAGAGAAAATAATCTCACCCTTATCTCGAAATATTGTATCCATATATTATTTGTGTGTACCATTTAATACTTTGTATCTTTATATCTATTTTTTTGTTGTGTATCCTTTGGGTATTTTGTATCATTCCTCTAAATTCCATTCCCAAAATTTGAGTACAGCGTGTACTGTGCTCTCTCTCCGTGTTCTCTCACTTCTATCATATTTAATTGGAGTTTTGATAACCATCTCCAAGATTCGAGTCCCCGGAATATTCTCTCCATTATAGAAATATAAAACCCCAAAATCCCAACACAACTATAGTTATGTTTAGTATTTATTGGAGGGATCTTGTGAATATATTTTATTATGCAGAGATTGTGAAAATATTTTATTTCTTAGGATCATACTCGCGCTACGCTGCGAGTTTTGAGATATTCATAAATTGCTTTTATACAACATTAAATATATTGAACTAATGCACAATTATATGCAAGAATGATTGAATTAAAATTTAGATTATTTGATTTTTTTTCATGTTTAGCATATAATATGATAATCTAACATCTGGAAATTACTGATTAGTAGGGCTGGCAATGATCCGAACCGAGCCGAACACCATCCAGCTCGAGCTCGGCTCAAGTCTGATTCGAGGCAGCTCGGCTCGACTCGTAACAGGGGTTCGAGCTCGAATGTTCAGCTCGAAATCGGCTCGAAAAATGTTCGAGCCATCTCGGCTCGGCTCGAGCCAGCTCGAAAATTAATTTATATATTTTTTTTCACATAATTCACAAAGATTCATCAAATCATAAAAATCACTAAAATCATACAAATAAAAAAAATTACAAACACGTGAGTCATGCTACCAAAATAAACAAACATAGTTCAAATCTCAACAATCCAAACAAACTAACAACATAGTCAAATAAACTAACAATCCAGATTAAAGAATATTTCCCCACTTCTGATTTCCTCTTCTTCCCCGCGAATTCTGTGGAAGGTTCAGTGGCTTTAATTCTAGTTAGTTGGAGTGGGGGTTGGAGATTCGGTTACGTTAACTGCACTAGCGGATTCCTCAATGTTCGATATTCTACAAATTTTTTTAATAATTGGTACATATTTAAATTTAAATACAAATTAAATAATCAGAAATATTAAATAATTAAAAATAATTAAATATGAAAAATGGATGTGTTCTGGCCTGAAATTAATTGAGTTACCAGATTTGATTATCAACCAATGCAATCATGCAATTAATACCTGAAATTAATTGAGGAAACAATTGTAATCGAGGAACATGAGGAACATATTAATCGTAGTGCCCTAATATTAACAGATTTGAAACAATAACAATACTAATCTCTATCATACAAACAATTTTAAGATCTTATATTAACATTGGGAGTAATATTTGGTTAAATCAGTAACAATACAAGAAAAGTTAGAACAGTAACAATGCTTTTTTAATTAACAGTAATAATACCAAAGATTAAATGTGTGGATGGATATTAAACTCTTAAAAACAGTAATAATACAAGTCATACAACAATACTGTTTGAAAACAGTAACAGTTTATGAAATCGCAAAAAAAATGTCAAAAAGCAAAAACAGTTTAATTAAAAAACAGTAACAGTTTATTAAAAACAGTAACAATACAACAATTATGAAATCGCAAAAAAAATGTCAAAAAGCAAAAACAGCTTAATTAACACTGTTTTTAGAGTAAAAAAACAGAAACAATTTTAGATCCATTAAACAGTAACAATACAAATATAACAATTTTTAAAGTTAATTTAACAGTAGCAATACCTCGATTTTGTTTTGTGAAGAGAGGAGGGAGAGGATGAACTCGTCTAGGTCAGAGACGTTGTCGTCACATCACCTCGTCACATCACCTCGCCGAGTGGAAGGAAGAGAGAAGAGGCGCCGCATCGCTATGTTGACAGTGGGCAGCATTCAAATGGAAAGAAGAAAGAGAGAGATAGGGTTATGGCGTGAATGTGAGAGTGGGCGGGACATAATTTTGGTTCAGGTTAAATTTTTTTTTTTGGAAGTTTGGGCTGTTTGTAATTTGGGATGTGCTGAGTTGATAATTAAATTATTTTTGGTGGGTATATGTGTAAAAAATTTCAAACTCGAGCTGGCTCGCGAGCCGAACATCACCCAGCTCGAGCTCGGCTCGACTTTTGGCTCGAGCTGGCACGGCTCGAGTTGGTTCGAGCTAATTTTCGAACGAGCTATTTTCGAACGATCTTCGAGCCGAACTCGAACGAACGTCCAGCTCGAGTTTTTTTTGCCAGCCCTACTGATTACTAATGTAATTCAGACATACAATATCTTAATTCACAAAAATATATGAAATTAAATTTACTAATCACAATATTTCAATTATACAATCCATATCAATTAGAATAATCGTCATTTACATAGTACATGTTAGGCATGTTTGGATTGATATTTATGGAGCTCCCATGGTAAATGGTAATCGTGCGATATGATATTCTGCAATTGCAATTTAATTTTGTGCGTTTGGATGTATGAATATGCAAACTTGATTATGGTACTATGCCTTACAATTTTTTAATAATATTTTATGTATTACTAAAATTTACAAAACATATCACAAATGTAATTTTTTTTATATACATATATATCTTGAAAGTTGAAATATATCACAAATGCCAAAAGATATATATTTAATAAGAGTAATAAATAATAATAATTGATTCAAAAACAAATTATTAATAAGAGTAAAAAATAATAATTTATTCAAAAACAATTTTTTACAAATAATTCAAACAAAAGATGCACCGAAAAAATGAAATAGGATGTTCTCAGAATTTTTTTTTTTTTTTTTTTTTTTATCAATTTTACTCTTCAAAAAAAAAAAAAAAAAAATTAAATGAATTATCAATATCTCCCTTCCAAAAAAAATCAAAATATGAATCAATCATTTCAAAAACATCATTTCAATTCAAATTAATTTGATACTTAACTCTCGACTAGCGACATACCTTAAATCCAACATAATTTGGTATAAATTTCAGCAAATTCAGTCACATCTACAAATTGATAAGAGATCTGATGTTTTTCCTTAAAAGTTTCAAATTTATAAAAGATAAAATTGCGACAATACCCCTCCTGCAAATTGCAAAAAAGAAATTACAATATAAAAAAGAAAACATTAGCCACATGCCCACACTCAAGTCAATTTCAGAAGTCATTGCTATAATTCAACAAACTTCACAGCATTTATCATCCAATTTCCCTAAATGACAGAACATCAATCTAGTAGTGACAAATTAAGGCAATCTGAGGCCCAAATTATGTCAAATTAAGTGAATTCGTTAAACTCTCATGTGCATCCTCTTATTTGGTTCTTTTTCTATTTTTAAACCAAGGGTCGGGAATGGAGCTAGGAGAAGAAAGAGCATATAACAAAGTAGACAAGTCAGTACAAGAAATAGAGAATTATAATCAGGACATGTGAAATTTTAGGAGGTCTCAAGGACATCACCATCGAAGAGCACGAATACAGATGCAGAGATGATCCCTTGCCAATAGAAATTTCTTGTTGCTCCTCTAGCGTTTTCCAGACAGGACACCGAGAAGGGAGGGGACAGTAGGTTGAAGAAGTGCGTTCAAACTGAAGCATTTCTTGGAGGAGCTCAAAAATGACGCTTGCAGTACATGAGCGAGCGAGCGAGCGAGCGAGAGAGAGAGAGAGAGATGCTAGATTGAAGTTTTGGTAGAGTGAAGACGTTGGTTGTGTTCTCCCGTCAGATTTGTTTTCTTTTGCAGTTGTGACCCTTGGGGTTTCGACGAGAAACACAACTGCAGCAGTTACGGTGTTAAAGGACAATTAATACATCAATCCAAACATAAGATTTTAATTAAATACTACAGTTACCATTACTAATTGCCAATACAGTGGTCTAAACAGGCCCTAATTTAACTTCCAAATACATGATTTTAATTTTTACCTTACAAATATACGTGTAAATCTTTTACATTTCACATGTTTGTCCCATATGTTATTATTGTTATTATTATTATTATTATTATTATTATTATTATTTGATATGTTATTTATATTTAAAAATAACAATATGTATCGTGCAGCCCCTTGGCCCTAAGATAAAGAAAATGTATAACAGTTAATAAATAGAGCATTAAAAATGTGTAATTAATAATTATGAAAAATTGGAGTTAATTAAGTGAATAGCTCTAGAGAGCAAAGTTCTTGGGCATAACTTGGAGACACTATGGCCACAGTATAGTATACTATTGCACTTGACAAAGATGAGGGTCATCATTTATTAAAAAAAAAAAAAAAAATTTAAATAACTTAACACAAAAAATAAATAATAAAAAATGCTAGATGAGGGTTATTTTAGTTTTGAAGAATATAAAGGGGCTTTTCAGAATATAGATATGTAGGGACTTTATTATAATTTCTTACAATATAGGAGTGTTTACTGTTTAGCAAAATCGACATACCTTTACAGGGTTGATTCGGTCGTGCGAGGAATGATCCTGCATCATGTGGGGTCTATTGAGGTGATGAACATCGAGCCCACACGTAGGAGTTAGGACTTATTATCGCAGACTTCAGACCTTGTTTCGTGTATATCTCCGAATACAACATGTCCTAGTTCAGAAAGAAACAAAAGTAACTACGAGAAATGTCATGCATACCTCTGATAACAATTCTGACTTTTTTGGGGTATGTATGTAAATTTTAAATTGTAAAAAGTACCACAAAGGCAATTTGCCAGTTGTGACAGTGAATAATATCGGGTGTTTTCACACTTCAAAATAATCTGTTTCCTTACCGGTATATGGTGGATATTCAAAGGAAAATGATATTTTACAAAAATAACTCTCCTGCAAGCAATTAAAATGATTATAATAAAAAATAAGGATTTTCTTTAAAAGTATTACACGCCGTTAAATTTGGCTATTTCTTATTAAGTGTGAGAACAATTTATCGTCCAAAATTCTTCAGGTTCGTGAGCTTCGATCTCCCAACATCTCTCTACCAGGACCCGAGAGTAGGAAACTAAAAAGAAAAAGAATTACAGAACTCTGAATTTACAAAAAGCAACCCTCGAAGTTGAATAATTCTTGGTCCTATTTGTGAAATTAATCATCGAGGTGTGTTCCACACCTTACAATATACCCCCCTCTTGCCTCTCGCGCCCTCTAATTTCGCTCTCTGACTCTCATTTCAGAGAAATGCCAAGCCCTGGCGGTGGAAACGCGAGCGGAAACGTAGCCCTAGCCGCGAAGTCCTAGCATCTCTGTGTTCATTTTTCCTTCGTTCCGCTTCCGCGCGCACAAGAACACATCTTTGCGACAACGATTTGAGCTCGGATGAAGGTAATTCTTTGTCGGTTCAATATTTCCGCTTGATTTTTGGTTCTTGGTTTGATTTGTGTTTGATTGTTTTAAATTTTGGGGGTTTTTGATCTTTCAAGCTAATTGCATATGCGGCGTGCTTTCAAGGAACTGATCCAGTTCAATTATTCTACAAGAAAGTAAATGCTAAAACAGGTTAGCTCGATTTCGGCGATCTACTAATTCAATTCAATTTTTTATATTTTATTTTCATATTTTAGTGTCTGAATTTTCGCTCGGAAAGTAACAATTAAAGAAATACAGTCACGTGAGTTTTGGCCAAGAACCAATTGAGGTAGAAACAGAGAAAGAAGCTCAGAAATTAACTTGACAAGAGAAACTCGATTCAGCTTTAGGTACCACTTTTGTATTCATTTTTTTATTTAAGTTCATAATATTATTTTATATAATAATTTGATTATGATCATATTTTTGTATATTTTCGGTATATAGATATATTTAGACAAATTGTTGAAGGAACAAATTGATTTGCTGGATCTTTTACGAATGCTTATCTGCCAGCCCTAATTTCTATCAGATAAATTTTATTTTATTAAAAAAAAATTCCATTTTTTATTTTTGATAATATCAATATTTTTTGAAATTTATTTTTACAGGGGAGGAAGAAAGCATAGTGGGAAGTTTATCCGTGCATTTCATGGTATTTCTTAAGCCATAGTGTGAATTGTAAAAAAATTCCAAGGTATTAATTAATATATCGTCTGATTGATTGTTGTTAAAATTTCTCAAAATTTGATTTAATGATTTTTATTTCGTGTGCCAGAGGGACGAAAATGCATAAAATGCATTCAACACCCAATTTCAGAATCCAACAGGGACAAAATTGGAAAAAATTAGGGTTTTGAATAAATTACTCAGTTCACTTGAGAAAGGATGGAACGGAAAGCCAGAGATCTCTCACGCGCCAACGGTAATTTCCATGAACCCTAAACCTAATTCGGTATACATGATATTAAGAGATTTTGCAGGGTATACATGATATTAATTGGGTTTTTTCAAAATTTATGCAATTTAAAACGTAATACTTTATTTTTCAAAAATTTCAAGGTATTAATATATCGTCTTATTGATTGTTGTTCAAATTTCACAAAATTTGATTTAATGATTTTTATTTCGTGTCCAGAGGGACGAAAATGCATTCGACACCCAATTGCAGTTTCCAGCAGGGACAAAATTGGAAAAAGTTAGGGTTTTGAAGAAATTACTCAGACCACTCGAGAAAGGATAACACGGAAAGCCAGAGATCTCTCACGCGCCAACGGTAATTTCCATGAACCCTAACCCTAATTCGGTATACTTGATATTAATAGATTTTGCAGGGTATACATGATATTAATAGGGTTTTTTCAAAATTTATGCAATTTAAAATGTAATAATTTATTTTTCAGCATTTTAAGGATTTTTTGGTAATTTTCGGCCTTTTTAAGAATTTTTTATGTTTACCCCAAAATCTCGGCTTTTTTTAGTGAAATTTTAAGGTTTTTTAATTTGTATGGTCATTAATAATATTTCTAATTTGGCAGAGATATACATGATATTAAGAATTCATTCGGGGGTATACATGATATTAAGTGTTTTTTTTTTAATTTCCGGAATTTCAAGGATATACTTTTATTTTGAGTATTCGAGAGTTGTTTTTAGTAATTTTCAGCTTTTCCAAGAAATTTTAAGGTTTCTTTTTTAAAAATCCGTACTCTTTAAGTGTTTGTAGGGGCATCCATGATATTTCCAATTTGGCAGGGTTTATACATGATATTAAGTATCAAGAGGTTTTGATATTAAATTGTTGATTTTTCACATATTTGCAATTGTAAGGGTATTTATTTACTTTTTAGCATTTCGAAGTTGTTTTTGGAATATTCAGCATTTTTCTAGAAGTTTTAAATTCCCTTTAGCTTAAATTTTCTTAAAAACTTATTTTTATTTTAAAACCTCCTTCGTTTCAATACGTTAATTTTTTTTTACTTCATAAAAGAAAAATAATTCTTTTGACTTTAAATCTGTTTTTTCAACTATAAATCTTTTTAGTTTTTAACTTTTGTGTTTTTGGGACAATTTTTTAATTTTTTTTTCTCTTTTTTTTGAAGTATTTTTGTTTTTAGAATTGTATCATTACATTTTTTATTGCGAATTTTTTACAATGGATTATTTTCAATTTTTTTTTTTTTGCATTTTTTGGTTAAAAACGTATTGTATATATCGAAATGAGAATTTCAACAAAATGTTGGGGCATAGATGACAATTTTAGACGTTTTTGTGGAATTTTTGATAGAATTTCAGAAATATAATTTTTATAAGTTCTTTTTTTTAAAAATTAGATCATTACAGTTATTTTAATTTTAATAATGTAGAGGCTTCTAGATTAGGGCCATAAATTAAAATTGCAGATTCTATAGAGTTACACATAATAATATATGCTATTGTAGGGGCTCATATGATATTTTTCCGATTTCTTAAGGGTTCCTATTGACAACTTTTTACATGGGTGTAAAAAATTATTTCAAATTTTATATTGTCAAGCATGACTACTCCGGATATTTGAAGTTTTTTTGAAGCATTTTCCAATAATCTAAGGGCATATATTAACACTTTTTTTTTTTGAGAAAATTCGGAGAGGGCTTAAAGTCCCCCTTTCAAACACAATCTTTCTCTTTTTTTTTTTTTTTTACAAACCCGTAGGCCACACACTCTATTCACTCATTTAACATTTAATCTATAATTTAGTGTCCCCGCCGGGAATCGAACCCCACACCTCTCGCTCCCTAGCCAAGATGTGTGACCAACTAGGCTAACTCTAGTTGGCTATATATATTAACACTAAGTACGTATATTTTACATAATTTAACTGACAAATTTGGTATTTTCAAGGGGTGTATATGATAATTTATGATTTTATAGGGTTTATATAGGAATATGTAAAACAATTGAAGATTTTGCAGGGATATATATGACATAAATATATTTACGATTATTTCAGATTTTGTAGTGATTAATCGAGTCCGGAACTCAGATATGGACTGTTGTATGAACCAAAATTCTTTACGGTAGGGGTCTCCCGATAGAAGTGCTCTGAGTTTGATCAATATTGATGATAAATCGGTAATGAAATGAAGATGAATATTGTGTTTTATGTGATGTATGCTTTGTGTTTTTTGTAATTGTGATCTTTGTATCGATTTCTCTGTTATTTCGAAATGTTTCTCATTTATACAAATAATGGATAAATATTTGTAATTGAGATATTTGTATATGTCCGTTCTTGAGAATGAGATTACTTAGTAATACTTTTTTTCCTCAATTTTGTTTCCACAGTTTCGATTTGTTGAGTTTGATGGTGGTGTGTCACCATAATAGTGTATTTTACTGCATATGTATGAATGCATGTATATGTATATATGTTAGCATGAATACATACATACAATATTATAAATTTTTTTAATACAATACACATAAAAATAAGAGAAGAAGAAATATATAATTTCAAAAAAATTTGGGTTTTCGATTTTTTAATCAAAGATATTTTTAAAATTTTAAAGGGTAAATAAAACATTTCATATTTTTACAAGGGTATATATGATATTTTAAAATATGAAAGGATACATATGATATTTATAATTTTTACAAGGTAAACATGATGTTTTGGACTTTTGAATAGTAAAATTATATTCGATACTCCGAGAAGGGTAAATATGATATTTCAGATTTTTGAAAGGGTAAATAAAATATTAGATTTTGAGAAAGGCGGATTTGATATTTTGGATTTTAAGTATCATATAAAGAAAAGTATATGAAAAGTTCTTAACCTGGTTGGATTTTAAGTCCAAATAAGGACGCGCGGAGAATTTTCCGCACGGGTCTTGCTAGTTACATACTAATACAAAACATAAGTAGACCAAATACATTTACATCAAAAATAATTTATTTACATTCAAAAAAATATGGGAATAATTAAAGGGATGTTGTATACAATTAAACACCCAAATTAATATTTTTTTAAAATTTATAAGAAACTTTCTGGCTTCGTTTTGTTAGAATTTTTTATTATAATAGAAGCAACAAGATAAATTGTCTAAATTCTAAATAGAAATCGTTATGTATTATTGCTTAGTTCTAGTATTGCACTGGAACGAATTTTATTCATTCCGTGAGTTATGTGTACTACAAATTATCAAATTTTAATATTGTTAATTTTTTTAGAACACCAATGTTGATTTATTCCATGAAAATGAAGTTTCTATTAAATATTTGGCAAATACAAATTATGATTTGCGCTATATTCTTTAAAAATATGTATTTGCGAAAATGTTCACAAATAATTTAAAATTTTAATATAATCTCTCTAAATAATTATTTAATCCCAAACTTTTATTTATTTTTGAACAATGTCATATTTCCATGACAATAGAGTCATTTCAAATTAGGAGTGAGCAAACCGTGTGTAATAAGTTTAGTTCAAGATACAACGAAATTGAAAGAACTACCCGAGCTTTCTTTTGGAAAGGCTCCAAGGGATACAATGCAACTAACGCACTAATAAATTGGGACAGAGTGTGCCTCCCTAAGAATATGAGGGGTCTGGAACTCAAAAATCTAAAAACACAAGATGAATCTCTCATTCTTGAATGGCTATGGAAAATAGACACCCAACATGACTCATTATGGACGTAGTTGATCAAAAAGCTATATGGAATAAGTTCAGTTCAAGATTTGGAGATCTTCAATCCAACAAAACTATCTTTTTTCTTAAAGGATTTGATTAAACTCATTCCTTTCTATAAAATTTCCACCTCAAATCGTGATGGATCGAATGTTAATATCAAATGGAACTGGAAGAGAGACCTCTCCTTCTCTACTTCAAGTTCATATATAGCCTTAATCGATCCGGGAGAGCGCGTTTCTTGGAACAATATGTTATGGAAATCCAAGGCACCGATAAAAACAAATATATTCAAGTGGCTAACCATAAATGGCCGAATCCTAACGGGAGACATCCTAAACCGCAAGGGATGGATAGGACCATTCTGGTGCTCCCTGTGTAAAAACGAATTGGAATGGGCTGTACACATATTCACGCAATGAGTATATGCAAAGAAAATATGGAAAATTATCTATGATCGTACTAACAACTTGATGACCCCAAACCAAAATCAAAACCTACTAAAATTTTGGAGCAATAATAGGAACAATCTCGACAAGAACCAAAGAAAAACGTGGGACACTATTTTCATTACAACCACATGGATAATATGGCTAGAGCGAAATGGACGAATTTTCCAAGGCAAATCAAAGATGTCGATGCAAAATGCAATGCAAGCAATGGAAACGGCGCTGCTATGGTCAAGGCATTGTTAGCATTGTAAAGATCTCAAATATTATTTTTTATTTGTAGTAGTCGAATGTATTTTTCTATTTTCTATTTTTGTAAGAACACTTGTGTACCATAGACGACAAGCGACCGCTTGTTGGGTACCATTCAAAACAAAAAAAAAACCGTGTGGTTTATTTGAAAACCGACAGAACCGAACCGGTCAAATTCGATTTAATCGGCTCGGATTTTCGATTTATTTGGTTCGGTTCAATTCGGTTCGGTTCGATTTTCATTCAGTGATCAAATATTATTTTAATGTCCAATTTGCTATTTTTAGTTCTCAAATATCATTTACTATCAATATACTTTTTAATATTTTGTATCATTTTCAATTTCAATATATCAATCTTGGTATCAATATATCATTTGCAACAATAACATGTTATTTTTTTGGGTAAGGGTATAATTTGTGGCATAAATATACATTTTTGTATTATTATAATTTTTTGGGGTTAATATATAATTTGAATTGTCAATACATATTAATCATATATCATTTCTAGTGTTAATATATAATTTTTAGTTCCGACACGATATTTACAATCGTGATATATAACTTTCATTGAAATTATAGTGTTTACGACATTAATATACATTTTTGTGTCAATACACTAATCAGTTCCATAAAATATTCTAAAAGTATTGTATTACATGTTTATATAGGGTTTTCATTGTTATATACTCGTATGCTGTTATACGAGTATTTCGAAAATGCAAT